>CM049581.1:31804609-32151422 GCA_027123335.1 Amphiprion clarkii | reverse complement strand
GGCACATTTTTACAACATGTTTGAAAAATCACATTTTTTTTCGACATAGTATAGTAAGGCGTTTTTTTTGCGCCAAAATTCATGATGATTTTTTTTTAAAAGAAAACCTTTCTGGAGTGTTTTTCACGGCGTCCTTTACATTATTTCATCATATGGCACGTTTTTAGAACATGTTTGAAAAATCACATTTTTTTTCGACATAGTATAGTAAGGCGTTTTTTTTGCGCCAAAATTCATGATGATTTTTTTTAAAAAGAAAACCTTTCTGGAGTGTTTTTCACGGCGTCCTTTACATTATTTCATCATATGGCACGTTTTTAGAACATGTTTGAAAAATCACATTTTTTTTCGACATAGTATAGTAAGGCGTTTTTTTTGCGCCAAAATTCATGATGATTTTTTTTTAAAAGAAAACCTTTCTGGAGTGTTTTTCACGGCCTCCTTTACATTATTTCATCATCCATCCATCCATTATCCATACACCGCTTAATCCTCACTCGGGTCGCGGGGGGGGCTGGAGCCTATCCCAGCTGACTCGGGAGAAGGCAGGGGACACCCTAGATAGGTCGCCAGTCTGTCGCAAGGCTCCATATAGAGACAAACAAGCACTCTCACATTCACACCTACGGGCAATTTAGAATGATCAATTAACCTCAGCATATTTTTGGACTGTGGGAGGAAGCCGGAGTACCCGGAGAAAACCCACGCATGCACAGGGAGAACATGCAAACTCCATGCAGAAAGATCCCAGGTCCGAGCTGGGACGTGAACCAGGGATCTTCTCGCTGCAAGGCGAAAGTGCTAACCACTACGCCACTGTACAGCCCCTTATTTCATCATATGGCACGTTTTGACATGTTTGAAAAGTTGCATTTTTTTTTCAACATAGTATAGTAAGGCGTGTTTTGCGCCAAAATTCATGATGTTTTTTTTTTTTTTGAAATAAAAAACCTTTCTGGAGTGTTTTTCACGGTGTCCTTTACATTATTTCATCATATGGCACATTTTTACAACATGTTTGAAAAATCACATTTTTTTTCGACATAGTATAGTAAGGCGTTTTTTTTGCGCCAAAATTCATGATGATTTTTTTTAAAAAGAAAACCTTTCTGGAGTGTTTTTCACGGCCTCCTTTACATTATTTCATCATCCATCCATCCATTATCCATACACCGCTTAATCCTCACTCGGGTCGCGGGGGGGGCTGGAGCCTATCCCAGCTGACTCGGGCGAAGGCAGGGGACACCCTAGATAGGTCGCCAGTCTGTCGCAGGGCTACATATAGAGACAAACAAGCACTCTCACATTCACACCTACGGGCAATTTAGAATGATCAATTAACCTCAGCATATTTTTGGACTGTGGGAGGAAGCCGGAGTACCCGGAGAAAACCCACGCATGCACAGGGAGAACATGCAAACTCCATGCAGAAAGATCCCAGGTCCGAGCTGGGACGTGAACCAGGGATCTTCTCGCTGCAAGGCGAAAGTGCTAACCACTACGTCACTGTACAGCCCCTTATTTCATCATATGGCACGTTTTTAGAACATGTTTGAAAAATCACATTTTTTTTTTCGACATAGTATAGTAAGGCGTTTTTTGCGCCAAAATTCATGATGATTTTTTTTTTTTTGAAAAAAAAACCTTTCTGGAGTGTTTTTCACGGCGTCCTTTACATTATTTCATCATATGGCACATTTTTACAACATGTTTGAAAAATCACATTTTTTTTCGACATAGTATAGTAAGGCGTTTTTTTTGCGCCAAAATTCATGATGATTTTTTTTAAAAAGAAAACCTTTCTGGAGTGTTTTTCACGGCGTCCTTTACATTATTTCATCATATGGCACGTTTTTAGAACATGTTTGAAAAATCACATTTTTTTTCGACATAGTATAGTAAGGCGTTTTTTTTGCGCCAAAATTCATGATGATTTTTTTTTAAAAGAAAACCTTTCTGGAGTGTTTTTCACGGCCTCCTTTACATTATTTCATCATATGGCACATTTTTACAACATGTTTGAAAAATCACATTTTTTTTCGACATAGTATAGTAAGGCGTTTTTTTTGCGCCAAAATTCATGATGATTTTTTTTAAAAAGAAAACCTTTCTGGAGTGTTTTTCACGGCCTCCTTTACATTATTTCATCATATGGCACGTTTTTAGAACATGTTTGAAAAATCACATTTTTTTTCGACATAGTATAGTAAGGCGTTTTTTTTGCGCCAAAATTCATGATGATTTTTTTTTCAAAGAAAACCTTTCTGGAGTGTTTTTCACGGCGTCCTTTACATTATTTCATCATATGGCACATTTTTACAACATGTTTGAAAAATCACATTTTTTTTCGACATAGTATAGTAAGGCGTTTTTTTTGCGCCAAAATTCATGATGATTTTTTTTAAAAAGAAAACCTTTCTGGAGTGTTTTTCACGGCCTCCTTTACATTATTTCATCATATGGCACGTTTTTAGAAGATGTTTGAAAAATCACATTTTTTTTCGACATAGTATAGTAAGGCGTTTTTTTTGCGCCAAAATTCATGATGATTTTTTTTTCAAAGAAAACCTTTCTGGAGTGTTTTTCACGGCGTCCTTTACATTATTTCATCATATGGCACGTTTTTAGAAGATGTTTGAAAAATCACATTTTTTTTCGACATAGTATAGTAAGGCGTTTTTTTTGCGCCAAAATTCATGATGATTTTTTTTAAAAAGAAAACCTTTCTGGAGTGTTTTTCACGGCGTCCTTTACATTATTTCATCATATGGCACGTTTTTACAACATGTTTGAAAAATCACATTTTTTTTCGACATAGTATAGTAAGGCGTTTTTTTTGCGCCAAAATTCATGATGATTTTTTTTAAAAAGAAAACCTTTCTGGAGTGTTTTTCACGGCCTCCTTTACATTATTTCATCATCCATCCATCCATTATCCATACACCGCTTAATCCTCACTCGGGTCGCGGGGGGGGCTGGAGCCTATCCCAGCTGACTCGGGCGAAGGCAGGGGACACCCTAGATAGGTCGCCAGTCTGTCGCAGGGCTACATATAGAGACAAACAAGCACTCTCACATTCACACCTACGGGCAATTTAGAATGATCAATTAACCTCAGCATATTTTTGGACTGTGGGAGGAAGCCGGAGTACCCGGAGAAAACCCACGCATGCACAGGGAGAACATGCAAACTCCATGCAGAAAGATCCCAGGTCCGAGCTGGGACGTGAACCAGGGACCTTCTCGCTGCAAGGCGAAAGCGCTAACCACTACGCCACTGTACAGCCCTTATTTCATCATATGGCACGTTTCTACAACATGTTTGAAAAATTGCATTTTTTTTCGACATAGTATAGTAAGGCGTTTTTTTTTGCGCCAAAATTCATGATGATTTTTTTTTTAAAAAGAAAACCTTTCTGGAGTGTTTTTCACGGCCTCCTTTACATTATTTCATCATATGGCACATTTTTACAACATGTTTGAAAAATCACATTTTTTTTCGACATAGTATAGTAAGGCGTTTTTTTTGCGCCAAAATTCATGATGATTTTTTTTAAAAGAAAACCTTTCTGGAGTGTTTTTCACGGCGTCCTTTACATTATTTCATCATATGGCACGTTTTTAGAACATGTTTGAAAAATCACATTTTTTTTCGACATAGTATAGTAAGGCGTTTTTTTTGCGCCAAAATTCATGATGATTTTTTTTAAAAAGAAAACCTTTCTGGAGTGTTTTTCACGGCCTCCTTTACATTATTTCATCATATGGCACGTTTTTACAACATGTTTGAAAAATCACATTTTTTTTCGACATAGTATAGTAAGGCGTTTTTTTTGCGCCAAAATTCATGATGATTTTTTTTAAAAAGAAAACCTTTCTGGAGTGTTTTTCACGGCCTCCTTTACATTATTTCATCATCCATCCATCCATTATCCATACACCGCTTAATCCTCACTCGGGTCGCGGGGGGGGCTGGAGCCTATCCCAGCTGACTCGGGCGAAGGCAGGGGACACCCTAGATAGGTCGCCAGTCTGTCGCAGGGCTACATATAGAGACAAACAAGCACTCTCACATTCACACCTACGGGCAATTTAGAATGATCAATTAACCTCAGCATATTTTTGGACTGTGGGAGGAAGCCGGAGTACCCGGAGAAAACCCACGCATGCACAGGGAGAACATGCAAACTCCATGCAGAAAGATCCCAGGTCCGAGCTGGGACGTGAACCAGGGATCTTCTCGCTGCAAGGCGAAAGTGCTAACCACTACGTCACTGTACAGCCCCTTATTTCATCATATGGCACGTTTTTACATGTTTGAAAAGTTGCATTTTTTTTTCGACATAGTATAGTAAGGCGTTTTTTTTGCGCCAAAATTCATGATGATTTTTTTTAAAAAGAAAACCTTTCTGGAGTGTTTTTCACGGCGTCCTTTACATTATTTCATCATATGGCACATTTTTACAACATGTTTGAAAAATCACATTTTTTTTCGACATAGTATAGTAAGGCGTTTTTTTTGCGCCAAAATTCATGATGATTTTTTTTTAAAAGAAAACCTTTCTGGAGTGTTTTTCACGGCCTCCTTTACATTATTTCATCATATGGCACATTTTTACAACATGTTTGAAAAATCACATTTTTTTTCGACATAGTATAGTAAGGCGTTTTTTTTGCGCCAAAATTCATGATGATTTTTTTTTCAAAGAAAACCTTTCTGGAGTGTTTTTCACGGCGTCCTTTACATTATTTCATCATATGGCACGTTTTTAGAAGATGTTTGAAAAATCACATTTTTTTTCGACATAGTATAGTAAGGCGTTTTTTGCGCCAAAATTCATGATGATTTTTTTTTTTTTTAAAAAAAAACCTTTCTGGAGTGTTTTTCACGGCCCCCTTTACATTATTTCATCATATGGCACGTTTTTAGAACATGTTTGAAAAATCACATTTTTTTTCGACATAGTATAGTAAGGCGTTTTTTTTTGCGCCAAAATTCATGATGATTTTTTTTTCAAAGAAAACCTTTCTGGAGTGTTTTTCACGGCCTCCTTTACATTATTTCATCATATGGCACATTTTTACAACATGTTTGAAAAATCACATTTTTTTTCGACATAGTATAGTAAGGCGTTTTTTTTGCGCCAAAATTCATGATGATTTTTTTTAAAAAGAAAACCTTTCTGGAGTGTTTTTCACGGCCCCCTTTACATCATTTCATCATATGGCACGTTTTTAGAACATGTTTGAAAAATCACATTTTTTTTCGACATAGTATAGTAAGGCGTTTTTTTTGCGCCAAAATTCATGATGATTTTTTTTAAAAAGAAAACCTTTCTGGAGTGTTTTTCACGGCGTCCTTTACATTATTTCATCATATGGCACATTTTTACAACATGTTTGAAAAATCACATTTTTTTTCGACATAGTATAGTAAGGCGTTTTTTTTGCGCCAAAATTCATGATGATTTTTTTTAAAAAGAAAACCTTTCTGGAGTGTTTTTCACGGCGTCCTTTACATTATTTCATCATATGGCACATTTTTAGAACATGTTTGAAAAATCACATTTTTTTTCGACATAGTATAGTAAGGCGTTTTTTTTGCGCCAAAATTCATGATGATTTTTTTTTCAAAGAAAACCTTTCTGGAGTGTTTTTCACGGCGTCCTTTACATTATTTCATCATATGGCACGTTTTTAGAAGATGTTTGAAAAATCACATTTTTTTTTCGACATAGTATAGTAAGGCGTTTTTTGCGCCAAAATTCATGATGATTTTTTTTTTTTTAAAACAAAAAACCTTTCTGGAGTGTTTTTCACGGCCTCCTTTACATTATTTCATCATATGGCACATTTTTACAACATGTTTGAAAAATCACATTTTTTTTCGACATAGTATAGTAAGGCGTTTTTTTTGCGCCAAAATTCATGATGATTTTTTTTAAAAAGAAAACCTTTCTGGAGTGTTTTTCACGGCCTCCTTTACATTATTTCATCATATGGCACGTTTTTAGAACATGTTTGAAAAATCACATTTTTTTTCGACATAGTATAGTAAGGCGTTTTTTTTGCGCCAAAATTCATGATGATTTTTTTTTAAAAAGAAAACCTTTCTGGAGTGTTTTTCACGGCGTCCTTTACATTATTTCATCATATGGCACATTTTTACAACATGTTTGAAAAATCATATTTTTTTTCGACATAGTATAGTAAGGCGTTTTTTTTGCGCCAAAATTCATGATGATTTTTTTTAAAAAGAAAACCTTTCTGGAGTGTTTTTCACGGCGTCCTTTACATTATTTCATCATATGGCACGTTTTTAGAACATGTTTGAAAAATCACATTTTTTTTCGACATAGTATAGTAAGGCGTTTTTTTTGCGCCAAAATTCATGATGATTTTTTTTAAAAAGAAAACCTTTCTGGAGTGTTTTTCACGGCGTCCTTTACATTATTTCAGCATATGGCACATTTTTACAACATGTTTGAAAAATCACATTTTTTTTCGACATAGTATAGTAAGGCGTTTTTTTTGCGCCAAAATTCATGATGATTTTTTTTAAAAAGAAAACCTTTCTGGAGTGTTTTTCACGGCCTCCTTTACATTATTTCATCATATGGCACATTTTTACAATATGTTTGAAAAATCACATTTTTTTTCGACATAGTATAGTAAGGCGTTTTTTTTGCGCCAAAATTCATGATGATTTTTTTTTAAAAGAAAACCTTTCTGGAGTGTTTTTCACGGCCTCCGTTACATTATTTCATCATATGGCACGTTTTTAGAAGATGTTTGAAAAATCACATTTTTGTTTTCGACATAGTATAGTAAGGCGTTTTTTTTGCGCCAAAATTCATGATGATTTTTTTTAAAAAGAAAACCTTTCTGGAGTGTTTTTCACGGCGTCCTTTACATTATTTCATCATATGGCACATTTTTACAATATGTTTGAAAAATCATATTTTTTTTCGACATAGTATAGTAAGGCGTTTTTTTTGCGCCAAAATTCATGATGATTTTTTTTAAAAAGAAAACCTTTCTGGAGTGTTTTTCACGGCCTCCTTTACATTATTTCATCATATGGCACATTTTTACAACATGTTTGAAAAATCACATTTTTTTTCGACATAGTATAGTAAGGCGTTTTTTTTGCGCCAAAATTCATGATGATTTTTTTTTTCAAAGAAAACCTTTCTGGAGTGTTTTTCACGGCCTCCTTTACATTATTTCATCATATGGCACGTTTTTACAACATGTTTGAAAAATCACATTTTTTTTCGACATAGTATAGTAAGGCGTTTTTTTTGCGCCAAAATTCATGATGATTTTTTTTTCAAAGAAAACCTTTCTGGAGTGTTTTTCACGGCCTCCTTTACATTATTTCATCATATGGCACGTTTTTACAACATGTTTGAAAAGTTGCATTTTTTTTTCAACATAGTATAGTAAGGCGTTTTTTGCGCCAAAATTCATGATGATTTTTGTTTTTTCAAAGAAAACCTTTCTGGAGTGTTTTTCACGGCCTCCTTTACATTATTTCATCATATGGCACGTTTTTACAACATGTTTGAAAAATTGCATTTTTTTTTCGACTTGGTATACTATGGCGTTTTTTTTGGACGACGTACTAAACCGTGACGTCTTTGGTCACATTTTGGACGACATACAAAACTGACATTTCTTTCAAAGTTGTTTTTTGGGCCTTTTGTTGATTTTATTCAATAGGTAAGTTAAAAAGAAGACAGGAAAGCAGGGATGACCTGCAGTTCGGGCCATCAGCGGGAATCGAACCAGCGTCTACCTGTTTATGAGTCGCCCTCTCAACCAGTTGAGCTACTTGGGCACCCTTTTTCAAGGTGTTGGACGACATACTAAACTATGACGTTTTTATCACATTTTGGATGACATACTAAAATATGACGTTTTGATCACAAATTTACAGTTTGCATTAAGTCGATTTTGTAAAATCACAAAAATTCTTCCCTCGTCGTTTCAGCTGTGAAGTCATCAGTGAGTCAGCTGTGACCAACAGTCATCTGACAAAAATTCTGTGAATTTTCATCTGAACTGCAGACTGTGTTTACAAAGAGCAGATAGGGGACAAGTATGGAAACAAATTTTTATTCCATTTTGGTAAAATAATCTCAGATATCTGTGTGTTTTTTCTATAATTTATGGCCTTGTAACATTTGTACCGTGCGTAAAAAACACGTTTGAGTTCCATGTTTCCGCAGACATGCAGGATTTTATGCTGCAGTGTAAAACGAGAGAATGTAGAACGTACCTGAGGTGATGGAAGTCGTGGAACTCTGGCGAGGGCAGGAAGGGGAGGTGGTATCCACAGTGGGAGATGGTGGTGCTGACCAGAGCCAGGCAGTACCACAGGGAGGTGGAGGACAGATGGGACCCGAGGATCACCGGTCCGATCACCACCGGCAGCATGTTGGAGATCTGAAGGGAAAAAACAGGTTAAAGCTTTTAAAAATATAGCAATTTATAAAACAGATTGAAAGACTTAAAATCCTATTCAGCCTTGAAATATGCCAGTTATTCTTATCTGGTGTACAAAATGTTGTTTTTTGTTAATAGCAATTAACATAACTTCAGTTAATGGAGAGAAATGTGTACCGATTTATTGGATGAACACTTAAACAGATATTTTACATGCTTAAACAGCAGACAGTTGTTAAAGGTCTATAACAAAGGATGTAACAAGCAGCAGATCCAGCTTTTGCCATTAAAAACTGCACTATTATTGATCATTTTGGAATCAATCCGACCTCTAACTGAACTCTGAACACCTGACTTTGGCAGATAAAAGCTGAGCTCAGACCATTTTTATTTTTATGGTCAAGTTTGTCCAGATTCCAGAGTGAAAATGAAACATGTTTGATTTATTTGCTCCAGCTGGAGAGAAAACATCTAGATCTTCACAGAAATATTCAGACTCTCCACAGTCCTTTAAAGCAGCTCTATGAAGTAGTTTCACTGTCTGATGGTGAGGGTATCCTCATTAAGGCGAGAGGTTAAGAAGGTGACAGAGAAAAAGACAGAATCTGGAGTAAAGCAGAAGAATCTGTCACCACATGCTCCAGAGGATGAGCGTAGATGGAGACGAGTCCAATGGGAGCTGTCCACTCGTGGTGCTGTTTGTGGTAGTGTTTGTAGAGGCTGGGATGGTGGAACAGCCTGAGAGAAGAAAAAAAAACAGGAAAAATACAGTTAATTCATTAAATAACTGCATCATATTTAAAGCTCAAAACGTGTATCTTTCCTTTGTGATTCTGAAAGATATTTTAGTCAAGAAACAGAGTCTCGGAGCTCATAAATCTTCCTGACAGAGTCGGAAATACACAAGATTTACTAAACGTATTCAAGTAAAGTGACTTTGTGGGATTGAATGTCACACAGGGAAGACGTGTTATTAATGTATTGGCTCCTTTGTTATGAGTTTTCTCATCATTCATTAAACCCTTTGAACCCCAAGAACTTTCTGGGTATTTTTTGCTCATGTTACATTTTTACTTATTTTATACTGCAATATAAAATCCTCGAAGTCTATGGAAACAAAACAACCATGACTAGAAGTAAAGAGAATTTTAAAAATGCCCTCTGTGCAGAATGACATAGTTGCAATGCCATGAATCATAAAGAAAGAAAAGATTAAAGTTTTTTTGATTATTTATTTTACAAAGATTTTAAAAAATGGAGTCAATATGTACCACATTTTGTAGCTGTGTCCAAAGGTGTTAGTAAAACTGAAAGAAAAGATAGGGGCTTTTATTTGTCATTGTGTAAATCCAACAAAATGTGTGAACTGAAAACAATGGATTCTCCACGTACTACAGCTATTTCTCTGCTTATAGTTTGCAGTTCAGCCAGAAAGTCTCTGAAATTTTGCAGTACAACCGTTGGTCACAGAAGAGTAACTAAAGGCTTCACATTTGTGCAAAAGATGGCAGAATTTCTCCAGGATTCGGTGACTGCAAATGGTTTATTTTTGGTGAATTTTTCAAAATAAGATGCACAGAATGAAGCTATTTTGATTAAATATTCAAATTTTAAGCTTAGGTTTAGTTAGTTTGGCCGATGAAACTGCATCTTACAGATGAGAAGTTGAAAGACAGCTGGAAAGTTGAAAATGTTTGGTTCTCAATGTTGTTATAGTCTGTGGTTATGGGAAATGGAGTCTTTTTGTTGTGTAAATTTAGTTTCCTCTCAGCAGGTTTGGGGTTCACAGGGTTAAATACTAGTCACAATGTACAAATACTTCAATATAAGTAAAAATACACAAGTATTAGCAGCAAAATGTAGGTAAAGTATTGTAGCAAAGGTCCTGGTTTGGTCTAGATTATTTTGGGATTAGATTGTCGATAGTGAAGCGTCAGTGTTCCTGTTGGAGCTGCATTTAACTACATAACGTTTAATAAACAAGGTCAGAAGATAAGTCAGAGGGGTTTTCAGAGGATTAATAAGAAATGAAAGATGAAAAAATAAATCTTTGATGCACAAATTTGCTTTCAGTTTTGGGACTTTTTCTTTACATTTTCACTTTTGGTGAGAAATTGTATCATTTGAACATTTATGTCAAAAGTTTTGAGGGAAAAATCACAATATGATGGAGACACTAACAATTCATAGACAACTGAAATACGACCCTGAATACATGCTATTTTCTTTTACAGATTTCAGGAGAGAAAGACGTTGGAAAACACTGATTTGCTTGTTAATAATGGTACTTTATAGACTTGTTATACTGTCATTTGTGTAGGATTTAACTTAAAAGTAAATAAGTTGTCAAATAGATGTAGCATGAAGTAGAACAAAATGAAAGTTCTGTCAACAGCACTTCAGTAAATACTTCTTTCTGATATTGTCCTTTCTGCATCTGTATGTGTCAGAACTAACAGCAGACGTGTAAATATCAAAGAGACAGCTCTCTACCTGTGTGAATAGTAAAAGAGAACTTCCTCCAGGATGGAGAAGGCAGCCAGCTCCATCAGGGCCCAGTGGAAGGTGGGCAGCTCCGGGCCGCAGGGGTTTCCTGTCCAGCTCATCAGGTAGTAAATGGCCACCACCATCGGACCCGAGATGAAGACCTGGTTGAAGATGACGGTCTTCAACGCCTGACGGAGCTTCACTGGATCCACCTGGAGGACCAAAGAGGAGTCAAAGCTGGATAGAAACTCAAAGAGTATCAAAACTACCTTTCTTACATACTGACAAATACATTATACCCTCGTGTCGTCCTGTGGGTCAGATTGACCCGTTTTAAAGTTTGAAAATGTGGAAAAATTGTATAGTTTCACAGTGAAACTTCTGATGTCCACATTTTCAGGAAATTTTTGAACATTTTTTGGTGGAAAAAAAAGAAATGTTAAAAATGTTTAAGAACATTCACAAAAAATTTTATAGATTTTTTGTGAATGTTCTTCAAGAAAATATTAGAAGTTTTACTGATATATATGTAATCACTTTAGATATTTTTAGGATTTTTTTGGGCAGATTTTTAGAAATTTTTTGAAAATATTTACAAGGATTTTCTTGGCAAATTTGGGGGAGTTTTTAAAATAAAACTTTTAAGGGAAACTTTTAAGGAACTATTGGAATTTTCTTCCTGAAGTTTTTGCAAATTTTCCAAAATTTGGAGAATTTTGTTTGCTAAATTTTTAGATTTTTTTCAGACAAGGAAACAATATTTTTTGGTGCCCATTGTTAGGGCCCAAGTTACATTGCATCCCGTTCTACAGGACAATTCTCATTGCAGGTGTTAGAATAAGTGAGTTCAAAGAGTTAAATGTCCATCCATCCATCCATCCATCCATCCATCCATCCATCCATCCATCCATCCATACGCTGCTCAATCCTCATTAGGGTGTTACACATACACTTATACACGTATACTTCATGTTTAGTTCTCTTGGTAAAACAAAATGTGTTATTGATATCATTATTAATCATTTTCCTTGTACTAATAGAACTTTACATCCATATACATCACGTTAGGTGTTCGTGGAAGATTTAATCATCTCATCTCAGAATTAACCCTGGACTCTAAAATCCAAACGAGCTTCCTGCATGACATTAAATCTGATTTATAACCGTCTACTTGGCTTTCTACCTTCAGCCTTTGGACGCTGGCTGTAAACTCACAACATGCTGAGATGACCTTTCCTGTTTGTGTGACAACAATGAACTTTCACACAGAACATGTGTGTGTTCACCAGAGCACACACAACAACCTCAGAGTACGCACACGTTGTTGTTTATTGGTTGACTATGGTCCGAAGTTTACCCACGGAGAGTTAAATAGCTCTGACCTGCCACTCAGGACTGACTCTGACATGAATAAAGTTTGAATTTTTATCAGGCTGACGTAAGCGGAGACCAATGACTGCCTGTGAAAAACATGAAAATTGTATTAATCAAAGTCAAAATGTTGAGTGCGAGTTGGGAAAATGGTTCACATGTTGGTTTCAAGAAGACCAACGCGCCACAAACAACTCTTGGGCTCCTCAGCTGTTCTTAGCAAACGTCTTTTCAAACATTACACGTCTAGGATAATCTAATCTGATGCCACCAAGACAAGATAAGAGCAGTGAAATGTTGTTAGTCTGGTTTACAACAGCACAAGGTTGGACATACCAGCTTTATGCGTCATTCTACTCTCCTCACTTCCACCGTCCATTTACTTTTATGTCGCTATTGTATGTCATTCGCTTTTGTCCTGTACATTTACATTAAAAGGTGACAAAATGACATCATGTATCATGTACATCATGTACACTCACATGTGAGTCAGAAATTGTATAACCTGATGGATTTTCAACTTTCTGACGGTCTTTGAACTACCCATCTGTGATTAATACAATTCCATTGGAAAACCTGGAAATCTAAGCTTAAAATTGCAATTTTTCCTCAAAAAATCCCTTCATTCTAAATATTTAATTTAAAAATTCACTGAAAGTAAACAAAAATAAACTGTTTACCCCAGATTATGTTAAAAAAATAAAGAATTGTGTGCTTCAAAGTGCAACCACAAAGCTATTATTGACAGCTGCAACTAACAGTGAGGCGACAAAAATTCAGGATGTTTTCGGCTGAACTGCAGGATGTGTTTACACAGAGCAGATAGAGGTTTAAAAATGTAAGTAGTAAAATATGTAAAGTATCTATAATAAAAGTTATGTCAGAATTGGTACCTTGAACACTCAGTCTTTCCAATTTTTGTAAAAGAATCAAAGAAATCAAATATTTATCTTTCTATTTTTAATGATTTATAGTATTGTAATTTTACTATAACGCACTAAAGATTTTTTTTAGTTTCTTCTACTTCTAGCCATGTTTCCATTAAGGTCATTAAGGACTTTATGTTGCAGTAAAAAATAACCCCACAGTCAGCAAAAAAACAGCCACAAACTGCTTGGATTTTGGACAGTTAATGTTAAAAAAATTACTTTTTTTCCTCACACTCTTGTAAAGTTCAAAGAAAATCTTTTCACTCGAGGAATTAATGTATGTTATTGCGAATTAGCTATGAAAAAACAAAACAAAAAAAAAAAACAATGCCAACATTAATAAAAATGATCCTAAAATCATCCAGGTTGATATAAATCAACGCTGAGATGAATTATACTGGGAATGGCTCTATAGGAATAACATTGAAATGAAAAATATAATCTTGCATTGACGACTGTGTGATGGTTCATTGGCCGGACACTCTGAAAACACCACTAAAATCATTAAGATAAACCGATATATGACTTGATAAGGTTGCGTTGCGCAATTTGTTCTAATTACTGCACATCCCGACTGTTTACGACGAACTGTTCTCAAGTTCAGACGGGTTTATTCTCCGTAGTGGACAGAAATCCAATAGGAAACAATGACTCAATATATCGCCACAGATTACCTCATAATTGGAGATATGAAGTTTTACTACTGTAAAGATTCATATCACGCTATAAAAATGCTGGAAGAAGCCATTTGTAAAGGGAGGAAACACTCACTGACATCACCTGTTAGACTTTATTAGCCTCACGATGCACAGATTACTGATTGAATATTGATTATTCCTCCTCCAGCCATGAAGATGACCTTCCCGTGTGAGCTCCGTGTTGTCGGCTATAATCTCTGAAAGGTGAACATTTATCAGCTTTTTATCTGCGTGGTGTCCAGCAACATCTGCTGATCAAACACAGCCGGAGGACTTTGGTCAGACAAATACGTGGACGCATCAGATCTGTTTCATGTGTGTCAGATGGTTATTAAAGGCCAAAGGATAATTCTGGTTGTATTTAACTGGACTTAAGGGACAGTGAAAGTACGAGTGGTCAAACCGGTGGATAAGAACGTATACAACACATTTGTAGTGAGAGGGATACACTGATTATTGACCTGATATTTGGCATTTTTCAGATTATTGATAAATTAAATGCTCTACTTCAGGTCTGTGCAGCCTCCCACCCCTGTCTGTGTCTCTATTTTGTCAGAAATGCCTCTGAAACAGTAAAAACTGAACAGGAAACACAAGCTGTTGCCGCAAAATAGAAACTAGCTTCTTTCACAATGGCTATGACTATGCTAGCAGCTAACGGCTAACAGCTAGCGGCTAAAATTAAATAAAATTAAATAAAATAAGATTGAATTAAATAAAAATTTTAAATTAAAAATAAATAAATATAAATAAAGTGAAATACAAATAAAATAAGATTTAATTAAGTAAAAATTTTAAATTAAAAATAAATAAATATAAATAAAGTAAATATAAATAAAATAAGATTGAATTAATTTAAAACACATATCGGTTAATCCATAGTCTGGAGCTTACCGGGTTGTTCTTATCCACCTGGATGCGGTAGCGAGTGATGAAGGAGGGTTTTCCGGTTATGTCCACCAATAGCAGCAGAGCATTTGACAACCAGAACGCCAGAGAGGGAAGCAACATCGTCCCTGTTGAGGGAAAAATAAACAAGAAAACAAGGCCGCTGTCACATAACGTTCACTTAACCGGGACCTGAACCCCACAAAGATCATATCTGGCGGATGAAAACGTTCTTGACAACATTCCTGAGAAAAGTGATTAAGTCGAAACATCACGGTTGAACTGAACAGCTGCTTTCATTGATACACAAACACAGGATTTCCTCTGTGTTGGGTAGAACATGAGGTAACTTCCCATAAATAATAAAACAAAGCCCTGTTTGTGTCTCAAGGGATGAATTAATGTGTGTAATTGAACTTTATAATATATTGGCACTGATGCTGTGAACTTTTCCTCCAGCGATCATGAGCCTGAAGCTAAATATGTAAACAGAGAGAAACTAATTTAAGCACTCAGAAAAGAGCCACTTGTGTTTGAATGTTTTACAACAACACAGAAGATGTATTGATATGGAGTAGTTCATTCAAGCTGGAGAACTTGATCTTGGCTCTGTATTGT
Source organism: Amphiprion clarkii (assembly GCA_027123335.1). Taxonomy (NCBI): domain Eukaryota; kingdom Metazoa; phylum Chordata; class Actinopteri; family Pomacentridae; genus Amphiprion; species Amphiprion clarkii. The sequence continues at coordinate 32,135,980 of CM049581.1, read as the reverse complement.
TCCTCTACAGGTCAGTGTTGGTCTCTGGAAGAGTTTCTTACCCAAGAAGAACAGAGCAGCATCATGACCCTCGAACGCCACGTACAGCTTCGTCCACAAGTTCTGCCAGAAATCTCCTGAAGCTCCCCAGAACCTCTGAAGGTGCCTGCAGGAGGAATCACGGTCAAGGTTCAAGTTGACGAGACTGTTTTCTTACATAGAAAACACTTTTGTGGATTTTATTTTTTCTTAAGCACAGATACGTGTGAATGGGCAGAAAATTTGGAACATTAGCAGTCCAGGCTAGTCAAAGGGTTTGTAAATTCATTAAAAAACGAATTCATCATCCACATGAATAGGTGCCACGTGCACATTTAAAGAGTTCACTGACCCCAAGAAAAGACTAAGCTAAAGTCTGTATGTTGAACATGTGCATTGATTTATCAGCCATAATTTTAGACAAGAAAAGTTGATCTACAGGAAAATAAATGTTTGAAAGCCTAACTGTGTTTTGAGGGACTGCCTGGTGTCTGAATTTAGTGTTGACTTAAAGATATGTTCATCATTAATTATTGCATGAAAGTCAAACATTAGCACAGGATATTGTGTAATTAATGTTTATGTTTGACTCCATAAATTCTTATCATTCTTATTTTTGCTGTAAAACATTTCAGCAAACTTTATCCACAAACACCAACAACCTACCAGACTCATTCTGGTACTTTATTGTGAAGATTTTTAAATGTGATTATTATTTTTTGCACATCTCCTGGAATTTTGCACATTCTCAGGTGATAATTTGCACAATTTTTGCACCCTGGAAGTATTTCTATTACTCTTTATTACTTATAATCCCTTGGATTTGCTACACTTGCTGTTAAGTTTTCTTTCTTTATTTATTTGAACAGGACAGTGCATATCAATGAACGTACAATCTCATAATAGTTTACACAAGCTTGCAGTAATTAAGCTGGATTTAGCACAAGGCTAATTTCCATCCATTTTTAATTTGACTTCCTTCCTTTAAAAATAGTTTCATCCTTTTTGCAACATGTTCTTGAGTTAAAAAGGTGTATACAAATTGGTTTTAGTTGGGAAAGACGAATTAAATATTTAACATAAGCCAGAAAAGAGATGAAATGTGACCTACAAGGAAAAACTGGTGTACTGGAATGGAAAGAAATGAGAGGAAGTAATATGGTTTAGGTACTTTGGATGCCAACAGATAAACTCAATGTGATAAAGGCTTCATACGCTAGAATGAACATTTACAAGTTTACTGTAATGAACCAAAACAAACTCCTCCTATGTGAAACTCTACTTGGGAATAAAACTAATTCTGTTCTTTAACACCGCAGTTTTGTGATCTGCCAGTTTCTATTATATTTTCTTACAACTTAATTTTCTATACTGTGCTCTTAGGTTGAGTCCTGTTCATTGGCTCAGTCCTACTGGGTCCAAACCAATAACCATCTAATGATGCCCAGGAATAAACCCAAACTGATGGCGTCCCGTCTAATCCCGTCATGCCTTGTCCTGCTACATCTAGTCCCATCATATAAAGTCCCTGTCCAGTCCTGTCCCATGTCATTATGTTATATTATCTTATTTCATGCCATCTCTTGCTCCACCCTCATGCTTTCTTCTGTCCACTGGCCCAAACCAACACCTAGCAACCACCTAATGATACCTTAGCAACTGCCCGGAGCCATGCAGCAAGAACCTAAATTTCTAGGAAACACCCTTAAATATCCGGTCACACCCCATCAAACAGGTCTCTGCATGGTAGTCCTGCTACGTCCTGCCGTGCTAGATCTGGTCCTCTAATGTCCCATCAAACCTGCCACACCAGACGCTCATCTAACTTCACTAATGTCGTGACCCAGACATCAACCAAAGGACGTCTTGAATCCTAAAATGCACAGAACGAGGAGGAGCCATGAACAAGGATGCACAAGAGACAACAAAAGGAATCTTGGACGTACAATTAGCAAAATAATATGAGTTTCACACACATCTGATGCCTTCACATTTAGTCCTGCAACGTCTAATTCCACCATTATATTCTATAACTTCATGTAATCTCTTTTCCCTGTCTGTGTTTTCTGATCATGTTCTACTAAACACTCCTCTACCTTGCCCTGTCCTCGTCCATCCAGTCCTGCAGTCTGCTCTACCAAACAGGTTCACCACAACCAGGACGTGTTTTCATTCTGTGGCTTCACTAAACCCAAAAAGCTGGTTATTAACTCAGTAAATCAGCCGGCGTTTCAGGGTCCAGCTGTGATTATGTTCTCACATGGACAAGTCTAGAGTTGTAAATTTCTCAGCAAGAGAACAAACTGTATTCCTTAACAAATATAAGGTGTGAAAAACATAACGCAGCTAAAATCTGAAAGAAAGTTGGCATAAAAACAGACTATATGAATGTCAGAGTTAACAGGCTTATTAACCCTCGTGTCGACCAGTTTCACAGTTTGAAAATGTGATTAAAAAAATATATTTTTACAGTGAAACTTCTGATGTCCACATTTTCAACATTTTGGGGAAATTTTTGAACATTTTTTGGTACAGGCACCAAAAAATATTGTTTCCTTGTCTAAAAAATTTCAGACAAGGAAATTTTGTGGGAAATTTTGCTGAATTTCCCACAAATTGAGCAAAAAAATAATTCCCCAAATTTCTGAAAATTTGCAAAAACTTCAGGAAGAAAATTCCAATAATTCCTTAAAAGTTTCCCTTAAAAGTTTTATTTTTAAAAAATCCCCCAAATTTGGCAAGAAAATTCTTGTAAATATTTTCAAAAAATGAGTAAAAATCTTCCAAAAAATCCTAAAAATATCTAAAGTGATTACTTATATATCAGTAAAATTTCAAATATTTTCTTTAAGAACATTAACATAAAAATCAATTTCGCTGGATTTTGGTTGATTTTTTTTGTGACTGTTCTTAAGAAACATTTCTAACATTTCTTTTTTTCCACCAAAAAATGTTCAAAGATTTCCCAAAAATGTTGAAAATATGGACATCAGAAGTTTCACTGTGAAAATACATTTTTCTACATTTCCAAACTTTAAAACGGGTTAATTTGACCTGCAGAACGACACGAGGGTTAAAAAGTGCCGCTGCCCTTCTTGGGGTTCAGCTCAGGACACGCTGCAGGTTTGCCGTGTGAGTTCCTACCATGTCAGTGAGTTGCCAAACGCTGCCAAGAATAAGATGCCGGATCCGATGACAAACGCAGCTTTCTTCACGGAGTCCCACAGTCCTCCTGGGCCCTCCTGCACAGAGAAACAGCAACGATCTTCCTGTTAAAGTCAAGATAGCGTGCAGTCTCGTGACACGGAGCTGTATCAGCACCGAAACCTCTAACGGTGGAGAAATATGGATCTGAAACAACACCAAGACTGTTACTGAAACCAGCCGAGTGTCTTTCCAAGAGGATGCCAGAACCGAGCGCTTCATGTTTTCATAAGTTGAGGTATTTAGCAGTGAGGGAGTGCCGGGAGGTAAGACTGTATGTTATGAAGGAGAAAGTGAGTCCAGAGAGCAAAATAAATCAGGCAGCAGGAGGGAAACAGTCAGGAGACTCTGAATCCTTTCTGTGCATCTTCAGTAGATCACTGCCTGAAGAAACTATGACACTAGAAGAAAACAGAATGGCTTTACTGTGACCATTAATGGAGGCATGACGAAAATATAAATAGCTGTCACTGGGCGGTGTATTGATAACAAGCTAAATGAAAGAACAACAAATAATAAAATCAAATGTACATATAAAACAAGACGAAATTAAGAATTGCAACATGAGCAAAAGAGGCAAGATGTATACACAGTACAAACCAATAAAATAGAATAAATATGGGCAGGAGATTCGCAGAAAGCAGCATTAGAACCAATAAAAGTGGCACTGTGTGTTTTGTTTTGATTGTTCTATTCTATTCTATGTTATTCTGTTCTATTCTATTCTATTCTATTCTATTCTATTCTATTCTATTCTATTCTATTCTATTCTATTTCAAACCTCTGAAACCCAGCCACACTGGCGGGTTTGAAAGGTGTGCTGTCTTTCAAATAAATAAATCACATTATACCATTTTTTAGAGCCGGAAACAGAAAGAATTTATTTATGATTTGTCGCATTAGAACTTTGTAATTCTGCACAGGAGACATTTTGAGTTCTGTCTAATTCTAGTCATAGTTGTGCTGTTTCAAAAGAGATTTTATACCTCAGAGAGATTGTGGCAGGAGCAAAGAGCACTCAGCACCTTCTTGGAGTCGTTTCTGCCCACACGTTGGCATCGATCCATATTTCTACAATATTTGAGTTTATATTTGATCTCCTGCAGCAGGTAATTCAGATAAAAGTGGGTCTTTTAGCCTGAAAAGTACATTCGTGTCTAACAAATGCATTTAATAAAAATTAAATATGGGGCAGGGATCAGTTCACTGAGCAGGAATTAAGTCCAGGGATTCATGTCACAATCACCAGACTGTCTGAAATGCAGCTTTTACCCCGACTGCCCTCAGTCCTGCCATAGCAACGGAGGGAACAATGCTGAGCAAATGTCGAGCTGGTCTCAGGATTCAGTTCTCACATTTTAGTCTTTGGGACACAGTCAGGAACTTACAGAAGCAAAACCCCAGATGCATCTTGGTACATTTATCCTTATGAAGACATTTTATTTTCTAAGTCTGCAAAAGAAGCCCCAACAGAATACAAACACATGTAAATGCGTGTTAGTTTACTACACTCATTCTACTCGTCTTTGCTGATCCAAACACTTGTTTGCGTTTCTCATGATCATGTCCACAATCTATTATGTGCTATCGTCTCCTTGCTCCCTGCAGGGCTCAATAATTTTACTCAGAAAAATGCAACTTGTCAGGTTGAGCCTGTTGCAGAGAACAAAAAGGCAAACAGGACAGTTCCCAGTGGAGCCGCAGTTAAAAGAAAGCAGCCAGGTGGAAACGTTCTCTATTAGACAGGTCAGGTCAGATCCACTTTATATAACAAGTGGTTTAACACAACAACAAGGTGCTTCAGAAAAAATACAGGTACAGATAAATATGTAGAGATTAATATACAGAAAGTTCAGACATTATTAAAGGCAAAACCTCTGGTGTCAGTTTGCAAATGAAATGGATAAAGGGCTGAAATGGCAGTATAAGTGTAATAAGTTTTCCTTTTGGAGTCCTGAGAAGCTCACAGACCTTCACCTAATTGTTGCATTTTCTACATGAGCCAGATCTTAACTTCAGGCCTCATCCACACATGCACAAGTATTTGTTGAAACTTATCCTTTTCGACGAGTTTTGACCTTTCGTCCACTTTAAATTTATGTCAAAAAACTGAGCAAACAGAAACTCTGTTTACAGTGTTGATGTGTCGACAGAGAAAACTGAGTTTTTGGCTTGTAAGAGTCACAGTGTGAATCTTTAACCTACTTTTAGTGCAATGACATATGTGGCCAAAACAGTGCTGTTGCTAACCTTGTGAAGAAGACATTTTTAATGTTAACATATAAAAGTGGAGTTCTTTCACCAGACTGAGGAACAGAGGTGCTAGAATCAGTCCACAGATGATTATTAGACTATCAGAGCCAGTAATAGTTTTTTTCCTGGCTTCTACTGGCCAACATGGCTTTAAAGTTATGGTTTTATATTTAATGTTTTGGAATAACCTAGACAGCAATTCAATCATGTGGACAGAGATTTTTTTGGAGAAGAAAAAAGGAAAAATCTTGTTTTTCAACTGGACTATACCTCAACCGCCCAGATTCAGAGACCAACGTCTAAGTGACATTTGTAGGAATTTACAGGAGGATTTGTAGCTCCTTGAAGCAGCAGGAGGCAGATTTCATTAGAGCTTTAACACACCTGCAAGTATCTGCAAACTAACAGCACAATGACAGCACACACCATACAGCCTAATAAAAACAACTTCCCCCCAGAAACAGAAGAGCAGTAATGCAACAAGTGATTCCAGAAGAAAACAAACGGCCTTATATAAGCAGATCAAGGGTTGTGGCTGCACTGGCTGTGACTCACTGCTTTCTATCTTCATTCTCTTCCATTGAGTGATAACAGATAGTTGGTTTAAAAGGTGATGTGTTCTTACCTGTCTGCTGCTGCTCGCTGCTCTCCTCACGTCTGTAAACACAACAATCGACACAGAATACACTGTTTATTTGTGATTTCCAGGTACAATTACTGCAAACAGTAGATATTTAAAGAGGTTTCTACATCATTTATTGTTAATGATGCATTTTTCATAACATATTTTTTTCTTTAAATATCCAAAATGATCATTAGATGAATGATTTTGGAGTAAAACTGATGTACCGTGCCACAGTGATTGATGGCAGAACATTAAAAATGATGTTTTTCTGCTGTTTATTTTTTTTTTTTAAAAAAAACAACGAATATGATCGGACCACAGCTGGTCAGCAAAATAACAGCATTTATTTTTATTTAGTGAATGTTTTCTGAGGTGAACGCTCCTAATTGCTTTTTTGTTTTTTCATCTTTTCGTGGTACTGTAATCATCTAAGTGCAGTGTAGCCTGGTGCAAAATTTACAGCTGGAGGATTATAACTGATCCTATTATAATCCATCCTTACTGTGTGCACTTTTTCACTCAGATTCTTGGGGATAAACGGTCGAACATGGAGTGTTTTTGTCGAAAAAATGTGGCCAAAGCAAAGTAAACATCTGCTAGTGATGTAAAGGCTGCGACTAATGATTATTCTTGTTATGAATAAATCTATGGAGTCGTCTGTGGAACTAAACAGGTCATCATTGTGTGTGTAAAATGTTCATTACAAGTTCCTAGAGCTTATGACTACTTTGTAAATTGTCTGCTTTTGTTTACCAATGCAAAAACACGCAAATATATTCAATTTATTATTATAAAAGACAACGAAAAAACATCAGAGGAGCTGGGAACGGATTTATTTTTACCTGCAAGACTAAAAAATTGCCTTATTTGCAAACATTAATTTGATAATCAAAATATTTGAAAGAATTTTCCGACAATAGAAGAGTTGAGAAATCGATTAATGAAATGTTTTAGGAGAAGACGAGAACAGCATGAATACCTAAAATAATGAAGTGAAACATCTTTACTTGTTGTGTACAGTTGGCGATAACTGATTGTCAGAACATTACTGATTTTACATGTTTTATTGTGACTTCTGTCTTAATGTTTGCACCATTCTTATAACATATACATTACTCTGGTCAACACAGACTGTATGAACAAGCTTGAATTGATAAATGACTGATTTCACCAAACTACAGCTTCAGGAATATGAAAACTATAAAGACTTATATGTATTTATTGGCTACTGATTGCGTTCAACCAGAAAATCTCAGTTCAATATTCAAGCTTAAAATAACTGGATGAAGTTAGCCATGATGGAAAACTTACCTAAATGACTTTTTAGTTCGTCTACTCATCCGTTATTTATACCCAACTGTCCTTCTGCATATTAAATTAAGTAAAACACTTCAGTGTCAGATATTATATTGGTTTCACGAGGGTAAAGCTTCAGAAATACTAAAAACACAATATTTTTAATTACATGACTGTGAAATAAACACACCTTTTCACTTTTAAATTCTTTTAATTTATTTACCGGCTACTGATTTGGCTAATATTTGGTCAGTGTTTGGACTTTTCTTTTCATCTAAATTACCTTCTGGTCCATATATTCATCCATTATTTATACCCAATTATATTTTTGTGTATCAGATCAAGTGAAACATAACTTAAAAATATAAAGTTTGACCCTTAGTCATTATTAGTGAGTTAGATAAGTGACTGTAATTACATATACATAGTCGAGGGCTGCAAAGAAATGAGGATTTTCTTTACTAGAACTGGTAAATAATGTAAATGTTGAGTGATGGTCAAGATAATACTGTAAACAATGACTCGAGGTAAGTTAGTGCAGACACTATGTGCACCTCAGAGAATATTAGTTAATTTGTTTATCAGCATCTTCATTAAAAACTGGTATTAAACAAGCATTTAAACAATACAATTTAAAGAGTTTATGTGTTACAAAAGATGCTGGATTGTACTGAGTTTCCCTGAACGCACCACAAGTCCAACTCTATCTCTTTGTTTTTGGATCTTTACCGCAGCGGCACCGATATGCGGCTTTATTCTGAACAAAACCGGATACCACGGACGTACTACCGGTAAATAAAGCTCCGACTCACCGCTGCCTGTCGTCTCCACCGACATGTTTCTGCTCTCAGTCCGCTGCTGCGCGTTTTCATGAGCTCAAAGCAGCGGTTTATTTACAACAGCTTGAGACTTCTGATTGGCTGGTTCCCGGTCAGCTGACCTGATCAGTACCCGGAAGTATCGTTCCCTCCTCTCCCAGCTGGAGAAGTGTGTTTTTTTCTTCTTTCCTCCAGTCCACATGATTTATTAAACCAGGTGAAGGTTGAAGCTGAAGCTGTTGGGTGGTCGTTACAGTGGTTTTATAACGTGCTGAGAAGAACAAAAAAACAAAACATTTTATCAGTCTGAAGAGTTTGTTCTCATAAAACAATAAATGTTCAACAGATAACTAAAATACATGAGATGAGACTAACAGCACTGCAGCAGGGTCAGTACATAACTGAGGGACTTCTGAAGTCCATGGGATATATGTTGCATACATTTCTATTAAGAGTTTAAAAAAAAAAGTTTTTATGTTCATTCTGATCATGTCTTTACAAATTATTTATTATGGAAACAATCATTTATTAATAAAAAATGACTGAATATCAATAAAATGTCAACTATGTTCCGAAAAGTCCCACAATTATATATTGACCCATCCAGAATGACTCGAAAATAATCCATAATGACAGAAAATTTGTCCAAAATATTATGAAATTTGTCATAAATGACTTGAAAATGATCCAAAATGACAGGGATGATACAAAAAGCCCCACAATTATATACTGGCTGAGCAACTTCATCTTAGTATCTGATATGATAATGAGAAACAAAGGGCTGCAGCTTGTTAATTAAGAGCCTTTCTTTGTTTGAAATCACTTTAATCAGAATTATTTAGGATTTTAAGTGTTATAACTGCAGGAACTCATTCATCCAGGTCATTTTAATCTTAAATCCACGAGTAAGCAACTGGACTTCTTCTTGGTTCTTAAAAACATTCAACTCTGTGCTTAGAGTTGTGTATGGATGTGAAATTCAATGTAGAGGCATCTCAAGACTGCATTAAAAGTACCTGATAAGTGGTGCCTTTAGCCCCCTCTTCTGTCGACATTATTGTCCGCAAAGGAGTGTTTTTTATGCTTTTTACATCTGGACAGAGAAGTCAGCTGGTCTGAGAGAGAAGTGAAGGAAACCATCCAAACCCTGGAGGGTTTATATGACAGCAGTTATCAGATACTTTCACTACAGTCCTGAGATTCCTCCTCATACAGTTTCATAACGTTCACACCTCGGGACATGTGAGTCCTCGGCCATGAGCCGTGTGAATCCAGGGTGAGAATAAACACATCAGACTCCCCACCAGGCAGTTAGAACGTGAAACATTTTTAGAAACCAAACAGAAGCACCTTCTGCTGAATCACCTACGGTTATCATGACATGGATGACTGAAAATCATGTTGTTATAAATCACATTTAACACAACAACAAACCAGTAACTCACACAAGATCCTTACAGTCACTTTAACAGTTTATTAACAACTACACTACGAGTCAAAAGTAACATAGAGCAACTTTAACTAATATAGAGCAACTTTAACTCCTTTAGAGCAACTTTAACTAATGTAGAACAATTTTAACGATTAAAGAGCAATTTTAACTCATTTAGAGGAACTGTATTTCCTTCAGAACGTTAATTAATATAAAGCAATTTTCATCAATATAGAGCAATTTTAACTAATGTAGAGCAATTTTAATTTATATAGAGCAACTTTAATTAATGTAGAGCAACTTTAATGTAGAGCAACTTTAAATCATTAAGAGCAACTTCAACTAATATAGAGCAACTTTAACTCCTTTAGAGCAACTTTAACTCCTTTAGAGCAACTTTAACTCCTTTAGAGCAACTTTAACTCCTTTAGAGCAACTTCAACTCATGTAGAACAACTTTAACTAATATAGATTTGATATAGATTTTGTCGTCTTGACAACAGTACAGTTGCTCTAACGCACAAATAATAAGATATATAAGGGTTTGCACAAGCAGCAATTGTAGTAAAATCAGTCCATTTTTCTTTGTTTACAATAAGAATATAATTGAAACACTTGATTAATAATTTACCACTGACACTAAGCTAGTGTTTGAAGTATTTACAATAAACTGTACGACTATTGCAGGTTTACATCATCAGAATATTGAAGACCACATGAACTTTCCTCTAGATTTTCTCTGCAGTAACATCACCTCCAGTTATCACTCCCACTCCTTGACCACGACGACCTTCAGGTCCGTCTGCTGCCGCAACATGCGGCTCCATTATCGCTCATTATTGTCATTATCTCACGGGGGGTCAGTGCACTGCTGTAATCATTATGTAAAATTAGTATGATTTGGAGCTCTGCTGGGTAAAAATCACCTTTAATAAACATGAGGAGAGAGTCGAAGCTCTGACTTCACAGAGAAACTTCTCTTATCTCCTCTGACTTGTGGGAGAATTTATCAGTCTTCTTTTATTGTCTAAATCATCGCTATAAACAGTACATTTATCATCTGCACGAATAAAATGGATTATTGAGCAACCGCATCCTTTGGCTAACTCTCCTGTAATATGAAAGCCTGATTGGTGTTAATGAACTACTTGTTCCCTTTTTTGGTTTAATTTAACCACAATTCTGGTAGTTTGTTCAGTTGCAGCAGATTTTAGTCGGTCATAAGATTTCCTGGTGATCGTCCTGCATGACTGTGGTTTGTGGTAAATAGAAGTTTTAACTCTCGTGTCGTAATGCGGGTCAAGCTGATCCATTTTATAGTTTGAAAATGTGATTTTAAAAATGGATTTTCACAGTGAAACTTCTGATGTCCACATTTTCAACATTTTTGGGAAATTTTTGAGCATTTTTTGGTGGAAAAAAATGTTTAAGAACATTCACAAAAAAATCAACAATATATTTTATAAAAAATGTACAATATAATTTATAATAACACATGCTACAAATATATATATATATATATATATATATATACATATATATATATGTATATATATATATATATATTATCTGATCGACTTATATGCTTTTTTCTCCCGTGTTTTTCTATTCTTATGGGTGGCAGTGCATTGTGGATTTTGTTGTACAATGCCACTTTTTCGGTGTATGTATAGTAAGATAAAAGCTTTTGACTTATTTGTCAGGTATTCACATAAAAATTCCACATATCACATCAAATCACAACTGGAGGTCAAATAATTAAACTTTAAATGCTGTTGCCTGAATAGCAAACCTGTAATTTGTACAGAACTTCATGCTTTCACTGAATGCTTTAGTCAGATTTTTGTGTTTTTCTACACTACATTTGATCTGATCCGTCCGTTTTTCATCCAGTCCACTGAATGAATAAATATTTCCACAGAGATACGAACCTGTGCATCTGTAGGACACCTGCTAACAGAGAGGAGTTCATGCAGCAGGTAGATTATTGCGTCATAAAGTGGTGTTTTACGGTGTTAATGCAAAGCTCAGGTCTACCCTCTGCTGAGAAGCTGCTGTTACTGCATCAGCGAGCTGCTGGGTTTGAACAAACATCTGTCACCAACACTGGAGGCCTGGACTGTGTCTGGGTTTGCAATGCTTTGGATTCATCGTGAACCATTTTAGAATTTGGAAGTTTGGGTTTTTCAGGACTAAAGAGAAGGAATTTGATCAGAAGGGTGCATTTATTTCTACATCAAGCTGAGTTAAGAGGGCTTCTCGGCTTCCAAATTTTTGAAAAATAAACCAAACAGAAACGACAAAAATGAGACAGAAAATGACAAAAATGAGACACAAAACCATAAAAACGAGACACAAAACCACAAAAACGAGACAGAAAACCACAAAAATGAGACAGAAAATGACAAGACACAAAACGACAAAAACGAGACGCAAAACGACAAAAATGAGGCAAAACAAGAAAAACAAGACACAAAACGACAATGAAGACGTGCAGTCTCATGAGACTTAACAAATGAGGCTGGTATTGTTTAGATTTTTTGAAGTATTAACAAGTTTTTTGACAAATTGCCCCTTTTTCTTTGTAAAATAGCAGCATCATTACTTAAATGTATAGTAACTGTTAATTTGAAGGAGGAAAGTTAAACCTCTGCAGTATATTTACATTCTGTTGAAGTCAGTATACTGTGAGTTGTGTACAAGCAAATTGTTATCTCACTACAAAGACAGTTATTTAAAAATTTTTTTGCTTGGCTTCTTTTCAGTTTGGGGATATCAGAATGGTTTTATGACTGATTAAAACATTCAAAACAGTACTCTCAACAGTGACAAAAGTCTTAAAACATTCTGCATGATGGTGTAGCAAATGTGTGAATTCTTGTACTCTTTGTTTACCTGAACAGGTGGTAAAATCCTGGTCTTACAAGAAGTGGAGCTCGCTGAGCTGGTTTTATATTTTGATCACCTCCCTGGGTTTATTTTGGTCTAAATGCCACATTTTTTTACCAAAGACTCTCGTCTGAACATCAGATGTGATCAACACAACTTTTCCAGCCTTTTCCAGGACAAACAGAAATAAATATTTGCACAGCAGAAAAAGCAAACACCGAACGATCTACGGCTGAACTCTACTTGACGTTAGTGTCCTGTATTGTGCACGCTGACTCACTGTCCTGACTTGAGTCCACCAGAGGCTGAGTTAATGCTATTAGAAACACCTGATCTTCCAAGCATCCGTCTGAGTCAAATAGACGAGTACGAGGAACAAGTGATAGGTCAGATCTAAAAATACTCTGTGGACGAGACTCGCTGAAGAGGACGCTCAGAAAGTTGGTCTGGAAACATTCGTTAGAAAATATGTTTAATCCTAAATCTAGGAGTATATTTGGTTTCTAGACAGACACAGAGCTGATAAATCTTTCTGAGCACCAAGCATTTGGGGGCAAACAGGACAATAGGCCACAATAAAAGGACACTTTCACAATAAAAGGACAATAGATCACAAGAAAATGACAATTTCACAATAAAAGGACAAAGTCATAATAAAAGGACAATTTCACAATACAAGGACAATAGGTCACAACAAAAGGAGTCACAAGAAAATGACAATTTCACAATAAAAGGACAATAATTCACAATAAAAGGACAAAGTCATAATAAAATGACAATTTCACAATACAAGGACAATAAGTGACAAGAAAAGGACAATTTCACAAGTAAAGGACAATAAGTGACACGAAAAGGACAATAAATCACAATAAAAGGACAATAAGTCACAATAAAAAGGACAATTTCACAATAAAAGGACAATAAGTTATAATAAAAGCACAATAAGTCCCAATAAAAGCACATTACAAAAATACACAAACAAGTTAAGGGTCAGTGGTCACCAGACTAGTTCACTCTCAGCGACTGTTTAAGGCGAATTTTGAAAGTTGGGACACTCCCTTATATTTGACAGTTAGTTTTATAAAATTGTTTGTAACTGGGAGCTACGTAAACGACTGAATGCCTGACTGTTTCTGCACCAGCTCTGTCTCATGTTTACGTTATTTATTTCCCATAACGAACTACTAAATACACAACCGGCTGCTTAATCGGTGTGTGATTAATGCGGTGGAAATAAAACGGCAGGTTGGAGAGAAGCTGATCAGGTTTGTCAGGTTGTGTTTTTACAAGTGACAGAACAAATCATCGTCATTTCACACAACACAAACAGTGAGTGACATTTTCAGTCCACACCCAGGATGAGGTAAAACATCTCAGCACAGTCTGGTCATTGTGAACATGGTCCCAGAGGATAAACCTCATATCTGGGCTGTAAACATTTATTTTCATTGTAAAATATTTTCTCAATTAGTTGTTTGATCTGTAAAATGTCAGAAAATGGTGAAAAACATTGATCAATGTTTCCCAAAATCTAAGATGAAACCCTGAAATGTCTTGTTTTGCCCAAACATGTTCAGTTTCCTGTCATGGTGAAGTAAGGAAACTAGAAAATAATCCAATTTTAAGAAGCTAGATTCAGAGATTTTTTTAAAACTTTCTTATTCTTTGAAAATCACTCAGTCCAATTAATAGATCATCAAAATAGTTGGTGAACAATTTTCAAAGTCTACTTTAGAGATAATGAATTTTCCTCTGGTGCCACCTTGAGGTTGACATAAAAATATAGGTTGAAAATAAGGGTAAATATCTGTAAAATATTGATATTGTTTTTAGCAGATTTAAATACAGCAAAGCAGTCTGGAACAACCTACTATTCGTACAAAACAAAAACTGATTATTGTGTAGACTATATGTACAATTTTGGCCCTTTTTTCTACACTCAACATGTATATGAATTTCTTTTTTAAAGTGATTTTACTGGTTACTATGTATAATTTAATGAGACAATGAAAATCTAAAAAAAACAAATTCCTGTAGTCAAAAATCTGTAAAATAACTAAATTGTTCCAGAAAAAAAAACACACAGTGAAAAACGATATTAAAACCTTGCTTAAAAAAAAAATTTTATGTTGTTTTTTTTTGTTTTACAGTCAGTGTATAAAATGATGATTTCTGTAAATCTGTGAAATCAAAGCTTTAAAAAAAGTTATAGGTTTTTCTATATCTGTAAAACAAGATTTAAAAAAAAAAAGATTTTGTGCTGATTTGAATACATTTTTAAAATTGTGTCATTTTACAATGAACTAGGTAGAAGAAGGAATTACCATTTGTTAAAAAACTTAACGTGGATCTAATTTACAGTAAAAAAAATGGCAGTATGTTTCTTTGCCAGTCAACATGTAAATTAATACTTTTTCAGTGTACAAGTCAATATCTGTAAAAACTGTCAAAATTTGTAAAATAACCGTAAATTGCTCAGAAGAAACTATTTTAGCAGCACGGAAATTTGTATTTTCTTTCTGGGATTTTATGAGGTAGTATTTTTTTTTTTAAACAACTAAACAAACAATAAAGGAAAAATATGTAAAATAAAAATAAAAATAATTTTCAATTAATTTTTAGTCCTTAATATACATAATTTTTATTTTAAATAATGGCAGATATCTGTAAAATAGTATTTTTGATGATTTAAATACAAAAAATAAATACTGAATTTTTTTTATGTGGATCGAATTTAGTTTTGGACTGTTGATTTTTATTGTTTTTTTTTACATTTTATTTTTTTATTTTTATTTTACAAGTTATTATCTGTAAAAGCAGGGAAAACCTGTAAAATAACTGTAAACTGTTCCAAAAAAATCTTACAACTATTTTTGCAGCACGTAAATTTAGTTTTTTTTCTGTGATTTTATGATGTAGTATCTGTATTTCTTTTTTTTAAGAAGTAAAAATAAATATAATAAAAAAGTAAAAATATGTAAAATAACAATAAAAATATTTTATATTATTTTTACTCCTTTATATATATATATATATATATATATATATATATATATATATATATATATATATATATATATATATATATAAAATACAGATTTTAAATTTCAATTTATTTTTTTTAAACATTTTATTTATTTTTATTTATCTTTATTTTATTTTACAAGTTATCATCTGTAAAAACAGGGAAGATCTGTAAATATATTTAACTGTAAATTGCTCCAGAAAAAAACCTACATTGAAAATGAAAATTATTAATTGATTTTTTTTAACAGACTAATGAGGCTGTGGTGAATCTCATCGATCCGTTCGGGAATCGGTCGGTGTCGGAGCTGAAACCACGTGTTTACCGGAGCTGAAGGGTTAAAGATCACCGAGCAGCGGATCGTCTCCCGGTAGTGGCTCGGCGGGCAGCGCTGGCTCCGATCTGTCAGCTCGCTGTGGATTGTGGGAGTCGGGGACACTGCCCTGCTCGTTACCGGAGAACAGGAGACATTTTCCGCTGCGCTCCGTTTCTGTAAGTAACCCGCCAGCTTCCTCCGTTACCGTTTCCGCTGCCGTCGCGGCCGCTTCTCCGCTCGCCGAGGAGAACCGTCACCGTTGCCATTTTCGTTTTTTTTCTTCCTGGCGCGGAGGCCGAGAGCGGAGACCGAGCTGCCGGAGCTGACGGGCGGGAGGAGGAGCGGACAGCCGCCGCCGCTCCACCGGGGCTCGTTCCCCCCGGAGAGCCCGCTGACCCGACCGTTAAAGCAGCCTCCGGTCGTGTGACAGCTCCGGATTCGGCCGTTAATCCGCCACAGCGACAGTTTCGGGACGTGAACGGTACCTGCGCTCGACCCTCCAGCGGACTGTTGACATGCGGAAATCGGTGTCGGTGAGGCGGTGGACGCACCGTCACCTGGCCGGAGCGGGGAAATGCCGCAGAGGTTGCGGGAGGAATGACATACGTTGGTTATTTGCGGGTGAATGCCGTTAAAAGCGGCCGTTAAAGCGGGATTTGTCGTGTTTACCGGAGCGGGCGGAGCGAACTGCGTGGCCTGGCGGCGCTAATTGATCTCCGGCTAATTGGTGTCCGCATCTGGTGCAGCAGCGCTGGTTCCAGGAATGTTTCCTTCACGTTATATTAAAGTTATTACAGTTCCAGCCTCCTTAATCTGAAATGAGGCGTTCAGGGTCATGTTTAATGTGCTGTGATGAACGCCAGGCTGCTTTCTGCTCTTTGGCTTCAGGATCATGTTTGGATTTTGGGTCAAACCCTCCCAAATAATGAGTGGAAGTCATGAGACAAAGCAGCAAACTGTCCTCTCACACAAAAAAAACACTGTTTTGGCAAATTTTTTATCAGTATCTCATGAAATAATAATCTGTTTTAGGACCAGGAGCTGCATTTAATGTTTGCTTCTTTGTAAAACCAGAAGAAAAAACCTCATTTACAGAATGATTTATGCTGAAAACCATAAATATATAAATCAGATTCTTTATACAAAACCATGCAAATTTGTTCTAGAGAGTCATTAAGATAAATGGCTAATGATCTGTCTAATGCACCAGATTATTTACTGCCGCTTAATCACCTTAAAACTGCAGTATTTCGATTTCACATGCAGTATTCTGTTTTTATTTGAGATTTTACTTTACCACTGGATGCTGTCGGTAATTTAACAGAACAGGTTAAAAATATATTTATCATTTTTCAGTCCTTCTCTGTCCAATAATAGATATTTTTTCAAATTTAAATACAGTTAAAAAATGAAGTGATTTTACAAATTAAAAGAATGAGTTGGATTTTTTTTAAAAAATACAGATTTTTGACATGTGAATGAATATTTATTTATTTATTTTAAAAAATATTTACAAATTTTCAATCTAATTTTTTTCTTTATTTGTAAAGTGTATTATTTTCATTAGTCGCATTTTTTGCTGATTTATATACAGTTAAATAAATTGTGTAATTTTACGAACAAGCAAAGTAAAACAATAAAATTGTGTAAAAAAAAAATACAGATTATTGATGTAAACGTTATTTGTGGTTTTGGCTTCTTTTTTTGCTTGTTTTAAACAGTCCACATATAAATGAATAATTTTTCTTAAAAAAAAAAAATTACAAATTTTCAACTTTTAGTTTTATCTGTAAAATGTATTTTTTTTTTACACTTGTAAATTTTTTTTTGCAGATTTAAATACAGTAAAAATAGTATAATTTTACAATCAAGCAAAGTGAAATAATGTAAATATACAGATTTTTGAGGTGGGCATTATTTATGGTTTTGACTTTTTTTAAAAAAATAGTCAACATGTAAATGTATATTTTTTTCCCATAAAAAATAACATATTTACAATTTGTAAACTTTTAGTTTTTCTTTATCTGCAAAATGTATTATTTTAATTATTATTTTTGCAGATTTAAATACAGCAAAAAAGTGTAATTTTACAATCAAGCAATGTGAAATAATGAATTGTTTGTAAAAATACAGATTTTTGACAGATATTATTTACAGATTTGGCGTTTTTTTTTTTAATAGTCAATGTGTACATTAATAATTTTCCTTTTAAAAAAAAATATTTACCATTTTTTTGATGTGGATTTTATTTAAAGTTTTGACATGTTTTGTTTTGACAGTCAACTTTTAAAGTAATACTTTTTTTCTGTATAAACAGAATAAATCAGTTAAACGACATTAAATTGTTGATTGTTCCAAAACTACTTTTTTAAACTATTTGAAGTATTTCTGCATAATATACCTATTTATATATTTTTAAAAATAGCATATTGAGTTAATGGGGCTCTGGATTACTGTCAGTATTATATTTGATATTTTGTTCTTATTTTAGCTTAATTTGTATTTTTACTATTGTACCTACATCTTACTGCTTTTTGTAGTGGCACTGCTTCTTTTTTTGCAAGAATTTCCTTTGGTTCAATCTCATCTTTTAAAACTTCCATAAGGTAAATCAGTGTTGTTGAGATTTGTTGATGATTGTGTTCGATGTCTCCCTGCAGAGTCTGACGCTGGTTGCATCGTCAGCATCATGTCCAGCCGAGGAGGAAAGAAGAAGTTGACCAAGACGTCTCGGTCCACTAAGGCCGGCGTCATCTTCCCCGTGGGCCGGATGCTTCGCTACATCAAGAGGGGGCTACCCAAGTATCGCATCGGGGTGGGTGCGCCCGTCTACCTGGCTGCCGTCCTTGAGTATCTCACCGGTGAGTTTCATTATTGCTATCTAAAGCACGAGTAAACCAAGCTACCGCCGAGGTTGTTTAGGTCTGAACGCTGCTGTGCGCTGCAACAACAGCTGAGCGTTGACTGCTGGCAGCTGAGAGACTTTTTACCGCAGGCGAGGCTCCATGTCGGTGAACGTTAATGGATCTACGAGCATTAGCTGCTTCACTGCTATCCGTGGGTGTTTAAAAATCTGATAAAGCAACACTTATCCTAGTTCTAAACAATAAAAAACTGCCAAATGACTCATGTAAAGTCATACTGTAGGGCAGGTTAAGCATTTTAAATGTTTGTTTTTGATGCAAATACAATATTTATGCAGCATTTATATTCAGTTACATCTACAGGAAATCCAAAATGCTATAAATGAGCTTGTGTCTGCTTCTGCTAGAGATACTGCAGCTTGTGGACATTGATATGGCGGTTACCTGAAAGCTGTATATTCAGTTTCACAGTTCAAAGATCATCTGTTGAAGTGATGTTTGCATTAAGCCTTAGTTAATGGCTTACATTTATAGACACACTCGCTCTTTGAGACGTGTAATCTGCTAGGTTTTATTTCTGTATTCTCATGAAATACGAGAGCACATGAAGGCTATTAACTTAAGGATTCAGAGTCTTATCTTAGCTACCTGTGCTCTAGACTGTTTATAGATGTACCCCCTGATGTTTTGTTTTCCTCCCTGCAGCGGAGATCCTGGAGCTGGCCGGTAACGCAGCCAGAGACAATAAAAAGGGTCGGGTAACGCCTCGACACATCCTGCTGGCCATCGCCAACGACGAGGAGCTCAACCAGGTCGGCCGCTGCACTTTTAATTCTAAACTCTAACGCATACAGGAAGCTTTCAGGTTGATCTCCTACCTTCCAGGTGGTGCAGGGTGACAAGTCTTTGGCGTTTTTTGTGTTTTAGTTGCTGAAAGGTGTGACCATCGCAGCAGGCGGAGTTCTGCCCAACATCCATCCAGAGCTGCTGGCCAAGAAGAGAGGCGCCAAGGGCAAACTGGAGACGCCGGTCTCACCTGCACCCGAGAAGAAACCCAAGTCAGTCAAGAAAACGGCAGCTAAGAAACTGAGCGGGAAGAAGGCAGGACGGAAGGCCAAGGTAGGTCTGTGAACAGGATGAATGGGATAAACACTGGAGGAGTTGAGGGCGTTTATAGTTTGCTTTTCACCTCGCCAACTCCAGGAACATTTACAGGGGGTCCTCAGTTTACGACATCCTCGACTTACGGCGTTTTGTCGTTATGTGGAACTAGTTGACGAGCAGAGCGGACGAATACGTGGTCACGCGGCGCTATAAGACGGTTTTGTTTCCATTCTACAGTTGTATGCCACCCTGGATTGAGCTACATTCACTAACTTTTTGCCTTCATTATGGCTCCCAAGCGTAAGTCAGACTCTTCTGATGGCGGTGCTTCTAATGGCACTTTTCCACTAGCACCTACTTGGCTCGACTCGACTCGGTTTAGGTCGTTCTCCATTACAATTGAGTACCACTTCATCACAGGTGGCATCGTCATAGCACAGCAGCAAAACATAAGAAACAGCAAGCACAAAATGACAGTTTATATACTGACATGATTTTGTGAAAGGAAATGTGTGAAGTAAGAACCTGGCTAGTTGCATAAATGTGTCACACCTTCACCTTTTACCACCAGTTATGTCTGCAGTAGATTATTCTGTATTTTATCAAATCATTCCTGTAGTTTAACTTGTTTGGGTAACTGAAAAAAATTCATTTACATTCAGGTAGCAACAACTAATAATGATTGAAAATGCAAAATCCATCATTTTCCAATCAAAAGAGAAGAATACAAGTATATAAGATAAGATAAGAACAGGCAAAATGAGAATTTATAAGTTAATAGGTAAGTGTTCATGTCTTTTCCTCGTAATAAAATGAGATTTGGCTCATATTCAGCGGTTTCCCAAAGTTTCCTTTAATTATTTTAATACCAGAAAATGCTAAATCTAGAATTTAAAGCTTAATTTTTAAGACCTAAATTCAGATGTGTTTCATTTTGGTGCAGATTATTGTCTACATTTATATGTTCAGGAGTTACAGTAACCTTTAAATCGTACATATAGAGACTGTTACGGTCTAAATTGTTTAAATATTTTTGTAGAGGTGGTAAATAAATCAAATATCACAAAGTTTAAACAATTTTTGACATCTTTTTAAGGCAGGAAAGTTTAACTAAGTCCCAAATATTAAGCTTAATTTCTTTAAGAATGAGATGTTTTATTTTGTGCAGATTATTGTCTAATTTATATATTTAGGAATTTCCTTACACTATACTCTACATAAACTGTACATATACTGGATGTTAAAGGTCAAATACTTCTAATATCACAAAAGTTAAACACGATTTGTACTTCTTTTTAAGGAAAGCCTAAATAAGTTTAAATGTTAATAGATGATCATATTTAGATATTTCCTGATGTGTTCGGAAAGAATTTTAACACCAAAAAATGCTAAATCCAAGCTGTTGAGGATGTTTGTCATCTTCAGTTTTTTACTTTTTAATACCAGAAAATGCTAAGTCCTCAACTTTGAGTTCTGTTTTCTAAGGGCCAGAATCAAACTGCCCAGATCCCAGTCTGATCGATAATCTGTGGGATGTGCCTGAACAAGCCTGATGAACTCACTTTGCTGCCAGCAGCACCGGACACCTCCAGAGGTCCGGTCCGGTATTCATGCCCCGACATGCCTGAGCTGTTTTAGTAACAGGAGGGGGAGGAGGTGCTTCACTGTTGTGGCTGATCGCTGGAGATTTTCAGACTCCAAGCTCCAGTTTCAGCAGTAATGTGTAGCTGATCCTCACCTCCCTATAGAAAGGACGACAAGAATGAACATTATGACTGTAGATAGAAATAAATAAATGACATTTTTGCTGTTTTCAGGCCTAAAATCCACATGGCCGCCTATAACCAAACACCACATGGCATTTTTACAGAAAGATTCACCTAAATATTATATATACAACTGAGTAAAATGGAAATTAAAAGTTATTTCTAAAGATATTGTAGTAAACCTGTTGACTACTTTATATTAAATAACTCAGAAAGCCTTGGAGTCTGGCCAGTCTTTTCTTCAGGAGGAAATGACATCATGTGGAGCAGGTCATGTGATCTGGAATTAACACACTTCCTTGAGAGGTGTTTTTGTAATGGGGAACTTAGTTGAAAGTGATGTAATTTGTTATTTTCCATATAAAATTTGACAACTCTCCAAAAAAGAAATATCTGTCACAATTATCTCAACTTAATTAAAAGAACAAAATCAGAACTATTTCTGAATAAACTCATTTTATTACTGTTTAGCTCATTACAAGGTGGTTGTTATTAAATTCAGATGGTTATTTAGTTGACATTTTAATGATATCCAGCCATTTTTTATTAATAAGTGATTGTTTCCATAATAAATAATTATGGAATTTGTAAAGACATGATCACAATGAACATAAAAACCTTACTTTTTTTAACCTTTTAATAAAAATGTATGCAAGATATATCCCATGGACTTCAAAAGTCCCTCAATTATATATTGACCCGGGCAATTTTTGAGTCATTTTGGTCAATTTTCAAGTCATTTTCAACAAGTATTATGTCAGCTTGGATTATTTCTCATTTTGGATCATTTTTGTATCATTTAGGACAAATTTCTCTCATTTGGATCATCTTTGTATCATTTAGGACAAATTTCATGTTGTTCTGGACTAATTTTCCGTGACATAACATAAAAAACGGAGTTTTTTTTTTGCTTTTAATAAAAATGTATGCAAGATATATCCAATGGACTTCAAAAGTCCCTCAGTTATACATTGACCTTTATATTGTGCGTCTCCAACAGAAGCAGGGCGAGGTGAGCAAGGCAGCGTCAGCAGACAGCACCACAGAGGGATCTCCGGCCGACAGCTTCACCGTTCTCTCCACCAAGAGCCTCTTCCTGGGCCAGAAGGTCAGTTTTCTGTCTCACTAAACCCGACAGGTCCCAGCTAACTGTAGTAACACATACAGAGATCCAGACTTTATACAGTCTCAGTTAATAAGAGTAACTTTTACTGGACTTTGTTGTGCTTAAATGCGGCGTTTGATAATTGTAAGACATGACATGCTTTTCTATTTCAGTCATGTGTGATCTTATCTGTGTTTGAACGAAATGCGATTCTTATTCAGCCCTGAACAAATGATGTAAGTCTGGACCAAACAGAAGATAAACAGCTCTTTATATGAAGGGAAAGAAAATCCTTTTTGCTCTGCCACGAGGCTTCAAGTGTTCTGAAAGACTTCAAGCTGTTAGATCTGCCTCCGTAATGTTTCCAGCTGCTTTCATTCAGCCTTTTATCTGAACTACATCTGAGAGGTGAAATCACTCGATGGTGGGATGTTTTCTCAGTCAGCTGCTCCTCTGTGATATTCTGCTTAATAGAAGCAGGGTTTTGTTTTGTTTTTGTTTTTTTTAACAACTGCACATTGTAGTAGAGCTACTATGATTCCCAGACTTATTGTGAGGGCTAACTGTAGCTTTCACTTGTGATATTAGCAGCTATGATCACGATCTGTTAGCTCCCCTCACTTTGCATTTTAAAAAAAGCTGCTTTTTGACCTTTTTATTGAGCTGAAACTTGGTAGTAAATTTGCTGATTAAAGATTCGTGAAAACAGGTTTGAGTGTAAAACAGAAAAGACATCTGAAGGATACCATGTGGAAGAGAATGAGTGACTCAAGATAATTGATAATTGAAGATAGAAATTGCTGATTTATTATAATTTTGGCTTTTGTGCTCTTTTTTGCTAAAATGGTTTCATGTGGTGCTCTATTTGAATCAGGCAACATTTTATGTCAGACAGGGCTGCAGCTAATGATTGTTTTTATTATTGATTAACTTTTTGATTATTCAATTAGTTGTTTTCTCTAAAAAATGTCAAATAAAAAGGTGAAAAATGTCAATCATTGATTATCAGATCCTAAGATCCTTAAATGTGTTGTTTTCTCCAGATACTCAGTTTCTTGTCACAGAGGAAAGAAACGACAAAATATTCAAATTTAAGAAGCCGGAAATTATAATTTTTGCCATTAAAATACATTCAAGCTAACCAGAATAGCTGACCAATCAGTTATTCGTTGCAGCTCTACTGTCTGAGGACACAGATCTCTTGATTTGCAGCGATTTAATTTAAATTAGACCCGAAATTATAACAACATGTGAGATTGGATAGGGTCTGCTGCGGAAAATAATTTCTTTCACAGTGTGGTGAGTCCTGAATTATTCCACAGTTTAAATGCAAATCTAAAATCCCCTGTGGAGGAGAAATTTACTTCTGGAGTTTCAGCTCGGTTGTGACCCGACTTCTGCTGGCGCCGTACGCTTTGATCTGCCCTGCATATGTTAATACTAATTCTATTTAATAGGAATGAACCTGATGAGTTTGTTCTGCGTGTATGATTCAGCTGCCATCCTTTATCACCGATCTTATCTTTAAAGCACATTCACCCCGACTCCTTATTTGATTTGCTCCCTAGATAATGAAAACAGCAGATGAGAGTGTATTTGTGGATTGCAGAGGCCGAATTGATTTTAAATGTTAAGTTAATTGTGCATAAAAGTGATTTCTGTACACTCCGTAGCAGCAGTATGTCTGCTGCCGTTCCCTCCATCAGGAGAGTGACTCAGTGTAGCTGACCACAGATTACAGCAGCTGCCAAAGTCAGTGGATGATAATTAATCAAATGAAAGCAGTTAACCTCCCGCTGATAAGGATAATGAACCCACGAATAAAAAAGCTAGTCTTTTTCTGCTTTAGAGACTTAATTATTCTAACTGCGCTTTTCCTTCCTCTGGCGTTGTGTTTTGTTCACGGTTCTGTCGTCGCTGCTTCTCTTAAGTTGAAATGCTTTGGATCTTTGTTGGTGTTTGTATAACAGAAGATGAAATAACCTTGAAGTGAGAGCTGCTAACTGGATGTAACATCTGAAAATCTTAACATCTGGAGGGATACCTTGACATTTTGAAACACAAAGCAAACAGAAAAGCTAGTTCATGCTGTTAAATGTGCACAAATATACAGGATTTTTTTTCTTGGTAGCATCAATTCATTCCAGTACTAAAAATTACATTCGTATAAAAGTAAGCTGCATTCTTAATTACGTTTTGATGGAAAGAGATTTTCTGCAGCATTATGTTTGACATGTGACATCACAAAAATGTTTCAAATCAACATATTTTTGACATTTATTTCATTGCTTTACCAACTACAGGGAGTCCTCAACTTACATCTGCGTTCCGTTCCTACGGTGTGACGTAAGTCGATTTAAGCCATAAGTCGGAACTCTAGTGAAAATGTAAACAAAGCCGTTACGTGCATCATGATATCAATCAGTTTACATATTTGTAACATATCTGTAACCCAGAAAATGGAGGAGAAGCTTCAAACATGCTGTGGAAGGCTTGTATTTAACCCAAACTGTGATATTTTCCTAAACCAAGCCACATAGTTTTGGTGCCTAAACCTAACCAAACGGCGAGTGAAAACCAAAAGTGGAAACGAGTGGAAATGATACTTAAGTCTGAGGATAACGGTCCTTCTGTGAACGAACATTTCTACCATGTCAGGCTTACATTTTGGAGAAAAATTACACTTCCTTCCAAACTAAATTTAGTTTCTTTCTAAATGAGAATGCAGCTCAGTTGTATTTGAATGTAACTTTTGGAGACATGGTTGCATCACTTCTACACAATGTAGGTTGTAGATGAACAGTTTGAAGCTACCAACGTGGATAAAATCAGGTAGAATATGTAACGCATCAGTATTTTTCTACCTCCTACATACTGTACCCATAATACAGTTTGATCAGTTTAAGCTTGTGACCCCTTTTTGATGCAGCTTGTCTTTGTTTTCCAGGCTGTTTCCAATATAAATAATTTAACATTTCTTAAGCAGTGCACCTGCAGAGTTCTTGTCCTATTTTGGTTTCTGTTTCTGAAAACTTAATTCTGAAAGTGCTTCATCATCTCATACAGAGGTCTGAAACCTAAGCTGCTAATTAACTTGCTTTCAACCAGACACTTCATCTCTCACCTTTTATAGAAGTGTTAGAAAGTGAGTCTTTACTCCAAGTGTACTCCTGTAGACGTTCTACGTGTAAATATCTCTGCACACAAACACCTGCAACATCTACTCAGTTTGATGATGAATCAAAAAGTCAAGGTATCCCATACACCTGCAGTGTGAATCTGGTTTTAATGGCTTTGCTTCCTCACCTCTTCCTCCTTGGCTCCTCCTCCTCCTCGGCATGCCTCCCCCTCGCTCTCCCCCGGCCTCCCCCTCCACAGCTCAACCTCATCCACAGCGAGGTCAGTAACTTGGCTGGCTTTGACGTGGAGGGGGTCATCAACCCCACCAATGCTGAGCTTGAACTTAAAGACGATCTAGGTGAGCCTCCCTACACCTCCCCCTCGCTGTCTGGTCCCAGGGGGCTTTGAGATTCAAAATCCTTGAATGTTGTACGGTCTAACAGCTCCTTTGAAATTCAAGTGCTGGAGAAAACTATGAATGAGGATGGAGGATTTGTCCACCGGATCTGTTCGTTCACACTGTGGGCAGCTTCTTTCATGTTACTTCTACGGTCTGATTAAGAGAAAATGTGGAATTAATGTTTATTTTGAATCTATGTCATGGGGGAATAAAGAGAACTTCAATGTGAAAATCTTGTTTTTCTTGCTCACAGCACAGCTAGTCTGTAATTTAGACTTTTATTTTTTACTCACTTAGACTCAGCAGGTATTTAATCAACATTTTTCTCTTCACTCTTCATTTTTTTTGTTACAGAAAAACTTTCTTTAGTTTTCTATATTGTGATCAGTAGCAGTGAAAAGCAATTTACCTTGGGCCAAAACTCTAACGATATTTTGATTTATAGATTTTTTTGTGAATGTTCTTAAAGAAAATATCAGAAGTTTTACTGATATATATGGAATCACTTTAGATATTTAAAAAAATTGGAAGATTTTTACTTATTTTTTAAAAATATTTACAAGAATTTTCTTGCCAAATTTGGGGGATTTAAAAAAAAAAAAAACTTTTAAGGGAAAGTTTTAAGGAATTATTGGAATTTTCTTCCTGAACGTTTTGCAAATTTTTAGAAATTTGGGGAATTTTTTTGCTGAATTTTTGGATATTTTTCAGACAAGGAAACAATATTTTTTGGTGCCAGTAAATGAAGACAACAGGAGGATTAACACAGTATTTCTTAAAAGATTGAAATGGAGCAGCTTTAAAATAGTTGTTTTTGCTGCTGAACTTTCCTGCTTGCTGATTCCTCCTGGATGGTCAGCTCTTAGGAAAGAAGTGCTCACAGTGTGAATAAATGATGAGATCCTTTGATTCCACGTGGACCCAAGTAACTGATCCTGCTCTACGACTTAGAATGAAGAGCAGAAAGGTGGACGTTCTCTGGCAAATCAATAGAAAATCATAAATAAAACGCAGCTCCGTGGAGGAATCTGTGGAGACCTTCAAGGATTTTTTTATCAAAGCTCCTCCGAGCAGTGATCCTGCTTGCTCTTGCCACTGTGTGTCGAGGTTCATTCCAGGTTGTCATCCTTTCAAATGGCTGCCAAAGCTTTATAACGCCTGAAGGTCCCAGCAGCAGGCACCACAGAAGAAAAGCTGATTCTGATAGTTGCAGCCTGACTGGGAGGTTGTTCACCTGGAGTTTGATCATAAAATCAGGAATCAGGACGATGCAGTTGGGCAGAAAACAAAAAAAAATGCAGTTTATTGTGTTTCAGGGTTTCTGCAAGGCATTAAAAAGCATTAATAGTCATTAAGTTGATTTTGTGAAAATTAAGGCCTTAAATGACATTAAAAATTACATTTGATTCTCAGTGGCATTAAAAATTCTTTCTGCAGTTTTCAAGAAAAATATTTGATGATAATGACATAATAATATGTAATTATAGACTGCGATTCGTCAGGTATGTGCATCTGCGTAAACATGCCGAAGCATTGGGATAATTGGGTGGTTGGGGTGGTTTCCAGATTCAGAAATAGTGAAATGTAGGGACAGTTTTCAAATGATACTCATCTTTTACAGAAAACCAAACCCGTGTAATCTGTTGAGTTCACGGACATGGCATTAAAATTTTTACAGTATAGCATTATAATGGCATTAAAAAGCATTAAATTTGACTGGCTGATTGCTGCAGAAACCCTGTATTAATTTTTCAGTAAATCTACTCAACTGTGCAGTCCTGCTTCCTGATTCCATACTGTGACCCACCGTTCCCTCAGCTGCCTCCTCGTTTTCTCCTCAGCCAATAAGGAGAACTTCTATCTCTTCTTCTTCTCCTTTTTCATCCCTGTTTTTTTTCTTTATTCTTTGTCCCACAGTGTTGCTCCTGGTCACTCACTGTGTTTTTTACCACCGTGTTGTTTGCCTGTTGTTTGTCACTGTCATCTGTAGTTGCAAGTTGTCCAAGCTGACATTTCCATCGTGGAGAGCGACGCTGTCGTTCATCCGACCAACTCCTCCCTCTATACAGGTGGTGAAGTAGGTAAAGGAACCACCGACTCTGCAGAGACCTCGGCTGAATGTTTCCCCTTCTGCGCTTCCAGATGATCGGCACTGCAGTCTGTGGACAAACAGCACAGCAGCAGCACACGTTTAATTCTTTAACCCTCGTGTCGTCCTGCAGGTCAAAACTGACCCGTTTTAAAGGTTGAAAATGTGGGAAAAAAATATATATTTTCACAGTGAAACTTCTGATGTCCACATTTTCAACATTTTTGGGAAATCTTTGAACATTTTTTGGTGGAAAAACAAAAATGTTAAAAATGTTTCTTAAGAACATTCACAAAAAAAATCAACCAAAATCCAGCGAATTTTGCTGGATTTTGGTTGATTTTTTTGTGAATGTTCTTAAAGAAAATATTAGAAGTTTGACTGATATATATGGAATCACTTTAGATATTTTTAGGATTTTTTTGGAAGATTTTTACTCATTTTTTAAAAATATTTACAAGAATTTTCTTGCCAAATTTGTGCTTTTTTTTTTTTTATAAATAAAACTTTTAAGGGAAACTTTTAAGGAATCATTGGAATTTTCATCCTGAAGGTTTTGCAAATTTTCAGAAATTTGTGGAATTTTTTTGGCTGAATTTTTTGATTTTTTTCAGACAAGGAAACAATATTTTTTGGTGCCTGTAAATGAAGACAGCAGGAGGGTTAATTTAAGAGCTTTTGAGTGAGGAAATTCAACTCAACTCAGTCCTGTTCTCACTGTAAACGTTTCACTTCACAATTTATGTACGTTGGTTAAACAGTTACAGAAAGGACTAAACTGTGTCATAAGTGAAAGTGAACTTGCAGAGGCTTGAAACAAGCGAGCAGAGCCTGTTATATTTATGCAGTGAGGTACTTGTGGGAAACTCCGGTTGCCAAGATTTGGAAGTCGGCTGCCAAAGAGTGCGGCAATCACGCAATGTTTTCAATAAACCTTACCCAGAAGAAAAAGTGGACACTATGAGGAGGATAATTTGAATTTAGCTGCTCACCACATTAAAAAAAAAAGCTTTTGGTTGGCAGCTGACTTTCTTTTCTCAGATGTCAGAGATTACTGAGGTTTTATGCACCAAAAATGTTCTCAGAACAGATTCACAACTGAGAGTCCGTCTCTCCAAGCAGGATTAATGAAGCTACCTGGACTCTTCTAAATCAGGGGTGTCAAATATACGGCCCATGGGCCGATACTGGCCCTCCAGAGGGTCTAATCTGGCCCTCTGGATGACTTTGTGAAGCGTAAAAATTACAGAGAAGACATTAACTGCAAATTTGTAAAGCTAAATAATTTCTAGACCATGACAAGTTGTTTTGATCATAAAGTAAAATATTAGATTGTTCATTGTTCTTTTGTCATTTTGTGTCTCATTTTTGCAATATTTTGTCTTGTTTTTGTTGTTTTTTTGTCTTACTTTTGTCATTTTGATCCTAAAGTAAAACACTATATCATTCAGTTCCAGATAGCTGTGACTAAATGTTGTGTTCCTTTGAAGATAAACTGTGATCTGGAAGTTGTAATGTGTAAATGATAAACTGAGGCATAATGTTGCTGAAATCAAACTTATTTTTCTTAAGAAATTTCAGGTTGTTCATGATGTTTTGTAGAAAGATAATTCCGTAAATGTGAACATTTAGCACTCAGAGGAAACATTTGGAGTTGTGGTTATTTACAGGTTATAATGCTGTGATTTTACTGGTCACTGGAGATCAAATTGGACTGAATGTGGAACTGAACTAAAATGAGTTTGACACCCTTGTTCTAAATCATGAGGAAGAAGAGAACGCTTCCAGAGGTTCATATCTGGCAGTAAAGTTGGTTTAATGTTTACTACTGTTAGTTGTCTCTGGTCTCGTAGTGCTCTACTGCTCTGTGAGGCAATAAAAGAAGTGAATGTTCCTTGTGTAACTTTCAAGTCTTTGCAAGTTTATTTCCACATTTCACAGGTATGAGCTGCAGCCAGCCTGAAAAATGTGTAAAAACAGGAGTAGTTAAGCGTGGGTTGTCCATATGTTGCTGTTGTGCTGAAGGTGCTTCACCTTTACAGCTACTCCCACTGAGATAAATATGCACAGAACGTAAATATGCTACCATTAGTGGTCAGGTGCTGCTAGTAATGCATCACGAGTGTATATACGCCAATATATTTGTAATGTTAAGAACCCTGCTGCTGCTTGTTGCTGCTTTGTTCCACTCGACTGAAACGTGGGTTATCTGGGACTCGCTTCATTTCGTGTAACCTGTCGACCATGCTGTCAGTTCAGCTGGTTAGAAGAAGAGACCAAGTGTCAGAATAAAACCCCTGAGGCTCAGTTAAATTAATGAGGGAACAATGTTTAACTATCGACCCCTAAATTTTCTTTACCTGCTTGCTCGTAATGACTTTTAAATAATTTGAAGAGCTTTTTTTCTCCACTAACATTATTGTTTTTCTCCTCTGCCTGTTTTGAATGATACTGCAGCCAGAACTTTCATTTCTCTGCTTCTGGTGACGTTAAATCGCCCCTCCTTCCTCTCTGGTTTCCTTTATGGCTTCTCTCTTTAGCTCTGAGTGAATCTGAAACAGTTTGATCGATGTGGAACGACTTCCTTTACACATCAAAACAAGTAGGAAGAATACGGTTGCATTTCCCAGCGGTCTCATTACTTCTAGGTGCATCTTCCTCCTCTTCCATGCTGAACTTAGATTCCTGTCTGGACTGTTTTTTAGTTGAAATGTATGAGCCAAAAGGTAGACGGAGCTTTTTATGTTGTCATCTATAACATACAGCTACAGTCTCCAGTTAGAGGGTGAAACTAAATAAGCCAGTGAGGGAGGACAGAGGGAAGTAATTAGGGACAGAGGCTTTAATACATCAGCTAAACTGACTCGCATTGAGTCATTTGGAAAAAGCAGCTGTAAATCTTTGCACTTTAACTGTGAGATTTTTCCTGAGTCTCACAAATACAGTAATGGGGACTAAATACTCAGAGATTCAGAGAGAGGCCAGGTACCATGATTGACAGCATCGTTGTCCGTCTGTCTGTCTGTCTGTCCATCTTCATGTCTGCCTGCTGCCTGTCTGTCTGTCTGCATGACCACCAACCAGCTGTCTTGTTTCCTGCTGTCTGTCTGTCTGTCTGTCTGTCGGTCGATGTTTTCACCACCGTCCTCTCTCCGCTTACAGGCTCTGCTCTGGAAAAAAAGGGAGGGAAGGAGTTCACTGATGCGCTGCAGGAGCTGAAGAAGAAAAACGGCCCTCTGGAGGTGGCGGGTGGTACGTGCACAGAGTAGAGATTTTCTGCATTTCCTGTCTTGTGGAATCATTTCTGCCTGAAGGAATTTGAAGAGTTCAGGTTTGGACTCATTCATTATTAAATTCAACTGAGTCAGACTCTGCTTTACTTTAGATTAGATGTCTAAAGAGTCAAACCTCCTTTAGCAGCCAATATTAAGCAGATAAATGTTTATTTAGTCAGTGCAACAAGCAGCCAAAGTGTTTGTATTTAATGATAAAATGGCCAAATGTGTGCATCGTTGTAGGACTTCCTGCTGTCGATTGCACCTACTTGACTAATCCATTATGTCCCTGCAAAACAGCAGCAGCAGTAGGTTTTAATTTTCTTTAAAACAGTGGAGCAAATTACAGAGACAAAAGCACTAAATGGTGTCCCTCTTTAAGTGTATTTAAAGTGTAGGGCTTCCTTTGATCCTGCATGCAAACTCCAAAAATTTGGTTCTATGGTAACAAGCTACTTTGATTAGACCAGGGGTGGGCAATTAATTTTCATATGGGGCCACATGAGAAACTTTGACGGTTGTTAAAGGCCGGACCAGTACACTTAAAAGCTCTGCTCAATATAGATCTCAATAAAAACAGTAAATGACACAATACAATGATGTACAATGCCCAACTCTTGAATCTCTGCTCTCAGATCCCAAACTCGTTTCAGCATCTTGTCCAGGCTGATCCATCTGACAGCTGTCTGGTAACCAAGGTTACCATGTTCACTCTCATCTCCTCCAAAAAGACAACAAACTGTCTGTGATTCAGTGCTCTTGTCCTGATGAAGTTAACTACTTTAGCTACAACATCAGTCACGTGGTTGATTTTTAGCACTGACTTACACAGCACCTCCTGATGTATAACACAATGCAAAAATATCAGTTTGTTCTGGGTTTATTTCAGCCACTTTATCTTGCATCCGTTTCAAAAGTCCAACATTTTTCCCTGTCAAATTTGGACAGTCATCAGTTGTAACACCAACCAAATTCCCCCATTTTAGTCCCAGCTTGTTCATGCGTGTATTACCTCTGAACAAATCACTCACCGTCGTGGTTCCTTTCATTGGCTGCACAGCTGCCAGCTCCTCCGTCGTCTCAAAGGTTTTTGTTAGTCCACGTACAAAGATGAGTAACTGGGCTGTGTCACGGACATCACAGCTCTCGTCCAGAGCCAAGGAGAAAACGTCAAAATCGTTCACTTTGTTGTGCAGCTGAAGCTCCAGATTTTCGGCGATGCTCTCCGCCCGCCTCGTTACGGTTCGCCTCCAAAGGGTCACATTAACGAACGCTCCTTTCTTCTCCGGGCATATAAACGCTGCAGAGTCCACCAGACATTCTTTTATAAACTCTCCATCAGTGAATGGCTTACTGCTTTTGGCGATTTTGTAGGATATTAGAAAACTCGTCTTGACTGCTGCATCCCTTGATGTGAGCTTTGGTAAAACAAAGTCATTGCTGCTTTAGCAGTTTAGCTAGCAAACCTTCAGACATCCTCCCCGCTCTGCATCAGTCAAACGTTTGTACTTCTCCGCCATGTTTGGTCTCGTAATGTCGATTATAATCCTTGAGCACCGCGACCTGTTCGCCACAAACCAGCCCACAGCTTTACCTCTGACTTCAGTTTAGAAATACTTGGAAGTCCATGCCTTGTTAAAAACTCTGCATTCGGAATCAATCTTTCTTTTTTTGCCGTTAGCTTCCCGGGCTGAAGCTGACCAACTAACCAATCAGCGCATAAACCTTATGCTAAGTACGGAAAGCACGCGCGAAAAAACGTTAACTTAGCAGATCTTTCAAAATAAAAGCAGTGCAGGCGTATTGTTTGTATGTATTGTGATGATATATATTTGCATTGACTTTTAATATTTTCCAGTGACCCCATACGGGCCAGTCAGGGTCATCTGGTGGGCCGGATGTGGCCCGCGGGCTGTAGGATGCCCAGGTCTGGATTAGACTGTTCCAGCAGGTCAGAGCTGGTGTGTTTTTTCTCGAGCTGCTTCTAAGGCCGCTACACACAATCATGAGAGAATGGTGGCGGTATCTTTGGTCTTGGCTCTAAATCGGTGGTCCTACGTCACTGTGACAGGTTCAAGGACGGCCGTAGTCATGGTGACCAAAAACAAGCTGTGATAAAATTCTGAAATATGGGGTGATCATCTCACAGTGTGACTGCTGCTGCAACCTACATCAACTACCTAACCAATAAAAACGCAGTATGAAATGACGTACTGATCAGTGCGACACTGGAGCTAAACCCAAATAGATGATCTGCGGCGACAAAACGCATCAAAACAAGTATGTGGGATTTAAACAAAGAAGACAGCCTAGTAGAGTTGTGGCAGCAGAAGCCTTTTGGATGTGTCCTCCAGCTCGAACCACAACCAGACAAAAATTCATGGATGGACGGCTTTATTTTTGTGCATTCACGTCGACTCATGTACATGGGGGCAACATTACTCAAAAACGGACTAACAGATTTGGATGAAATTTTCAGTGAAGGTCAGAAATGACACAAGGACCATCTGATTAGATTTTGGCAGCGATGCGGCTTATAGTCTGGATCCACAAATTTGTTAAGGATATCCCATTGCAAAATAGCGGCACGGTGTCACTGTACCCATGGCAACAAGTGAACACTACGTCAGCTGCCTGCTGATGATCACATGATTGTGATCCTACTACAAATCCACCGGGGCTTATCCGTTGGAAATGATACAAGGAACAGTTGATTAAATTGTGGGGGTGTTTCTGAGTCCCATCAGTTCCTGCTGCCCGCTACATATTTAGGTCATGTGATTCGGTATCCGCACATAACGTACACATGCAGAACATACATCTGTGCTCAGCGTAAAACCATTTTGTTTGTGGGTTCATCTATAGTAAATGGCCACATTCTATGTTGCTGTGATTTCTGATCATCAATAACTAGTAAACTTGCATTCTTTCTGACAGCCAGCAGGGGGCGACTCCTCTGGTTGTAAAAAGAAGTTAGATTGTACAGAGGTTTCTAAGAAAATGAACCTACTTCTTACTTGATTTGTTACCTCAGTAAACATTTTCCTGAAGACGTTATGGTTTCAATCGCTAGTTTCAAGTCTCCACTAATGCAGCATGATAATTATTTAGTAATTACTCATCCCATATTGAGGATAATAGACTATAAAGCAGGGTCTGCTTTAGCTGGTTTAAAAAGAGCAAGATGTTGACGGCCAAATTCCAACCTTGAGCATACAAATTCATAGCCCACAAACCAAAAGGTGATGGTCTCTAAATTTATCTTTTATATACAGTCTATGCTGCATTTCTGATGCCATATAGGGAATGAACAGCCTTGGAGGTGTACTGTGATCTCTGAGTACTTTTCTTGTGTATTATTATGTAACTTACAGCAGAATATTTGCTCTTTACTTCATCTGTTCCTGAAATTTCTAATGTAAGAGGACTTTAGCTGTTGAATATGGCTAACTGAGTATATGAGAAACTCCACTGTTGTCCCTTTTTCTGCTGTGTACAAAATGGAAAAAGACATTCAGAGTTCAGGAGATGCTGTTGCAAATGGTTAACTTCCAGAACCACTTGAGAAAGCATAACAAGTGTGAGTCTAAACCTCACTTCACACCACAAACAGCAACACTGCAATCATCTCTTCCCCCGGTGCCGTTCTGTTTTCCATTCGGGCTCCTTCTCATTTGTTTTTTGTTTGTCTTGACACTTGGAGTCACACAATGGGCAACGCTGAGTTTTCCTGACATCCTTCCAAAGTCACAATTGAAGGGGTTGGAAAGTACATATTGATCCAGTCCAGCACCGCCCAGCTCCTATGACAGTGATGTCAGCGTGTCCCGTAAATCTCTCGTCTCACACTCAGAAAGCTAAACAGTGCTTGGTTCTGTTGGCCTCGGCCTCCACATTAAGCAAATGATGTCAGGACGCTGCAGCAAGGATTAGCTCTTTGGACACAGATTTCACACACTTGGACTAATTCTCCTAAAAGCTAAAACCTCTTTGAGAAACACTGAGTACTCGGATATTTTTTGTCATGAAAAGGATCAAAGACCTCCAGAACTGGCACGTCGTATCTGTTCTTGGCGATTTTATCCTCAGACTACAGGCATCGGTCCTCAGAGAGTCGTATTGTTTGAGCCCTTACAGATTATTGTATCTTTCAGTCCATTTGTCTCCATTCCCTCGTATTCTTTCTCCATATGTCTCGCTCATTATCCATCACTCTCACTCACTTTTTCTAATGCTGCCCACCTTCGGCCAAGTTAGCCGGATCAGCGTCCTAATCCGGGTCTCTGTGTGGATCTCATAAATAGATTACCAGGTGACTGAACATGGAGCCAGCGGAGCCTGTCAGGGATTCTGGGGATCTGGATCAGCCAAATAGTCAGACCTGGTTCAGAACAGCTGTCAGACATGTTGTTCAGGATGTTCAAAATGTGTTCAAAGTGTTTGTTTATCTGGATTTAGGAAGCAGATTTCCTCAATCCAAAGCCAGGCAGTAAGTTAATGCATTTAGTTAATATTTCATAGATGGGAAGAATTGAACTCATGTTTCAAATTTTAAAAACTTACGGGGTGAACAACAAAAAAGCAGAACTGGTTGTTATTTTTCAACACTGAAGCTCAGCGCAGATTTAGTTTGCCTCTGAGTGAATCGAAGATTTGATTTTTAAACTTAATAATTTCATAATTCCATTTACCATCAAAATTTTGGTATATTTAAGTGTTTTAATTGTATTATTCTAAGAAAGTCTTTATCATAAACTATGGATATTTAAAATGACATCTGTGAAGTTTTAGCCTGATATATAAAACACTTTCTGACGTGATATTTTTTTCAACCTTCAGCACATTTTTTTTTTGCAGGTATGTTTGTTTATGCTTACCATAAAAAAGTATAAAGATTCAAACATTTAATTTTTTACAGTTTTTTCAAATCATTGCATTTTTTTCAGAATCTACAATACTGGACAAATA
Source organism: Amphiprion clarkii (assembly GCA_027123335.1). Classification (NCBI taxonomy): domain Eukaryota; kingdom Metazoa; phylum Chordata; class Actinopteri; family Pomacentridae; genus Amphiprion; species Amphiprion clarkii. The sequence goes on along the minus strand of CM049581.1, from coordinate 32,099,413 downwards.
GATTAAATCATTTTTGAATGTGGGCAAGTTTAAATATGGAAAAATAATAAGCCGAAATTGATCAAGTAGAAGTCAACTAGTGATATTTTCTTAACCATATGTAGCTGCATCTCAAAATAACAAAAAATATGTAGAATATGTATGATTACAAAATACTTGAAAAAAAGTAATTTCTGTTGAGCTTTCATGACTGATTCAGCAGGTATGAGAAACGGTAACACAAAACAAAAATATTTTACAGGCGTGTTTGAAAAATGTGCTGGAAGTGGGTGAAGGGGCTTTTTTTTTTTACTATCCTTGGAAGTATTTGATAAATCAGTCTAAAATTTCACAAATATCTTTATAAATATTCTTATTTTATGCTGTTAAAATTTTCAGGAAAACTAAAGACGATCAGGCAGAAATTGTTCTAAAAACTTAATGATTTGAGGTGGAATGATCCAGCTGTAAATTCTCGGCAGGCTTTTAATTTGTTAAAAAAGACAAGTTTTTACAATGAATGAATCTAAGATAAACAGCGATTCCATTTCAAGTCTTTGTTATAATTTCCGGTATGAATTCCAAGATCTGTCGGCCGTGTTGCCAGCTTCCCTGACTAGTTGCTGTCCTCGATGTGTGTTTTGCTCTGATAGTCGAGGTTGCTGTATTGTGATAAATGTTCAGTGAGGACACGGAGTCGATTTTTAGGTCAAGTAAACAGAACTTGGCAGCGCGAGTCTTTTTTTGCAGCCTGTTTGCTGATAGACTGGAGGAAGAGAGTCTTAAAATCTGATAAATAGTAGTAAATCCAAAAACAAGTTGATCTATTAACAAGTACTTTCTGTGTAGCCAAAGCCTGATGTGACTTATTCCTCTTCCCTTCCAGAAACTACAAAAACACATCAACACTGACTTTAACAACACTAACATTATTAGCTTGACCAGTAGTTAGATAGTGCTGCAGCAAGCTAACGTAGCTGAACATTGTTAGCTTAACCCATAGTATTAGCAAGTCAGCTAATACTGCAGTAAGTTCATGTAGCATAACATTACCAGCTTAACCTAAAGTTAGCAAGTCAGCTAGTTCTACAGTAAGTTAATGTAGCATAACATTATTGGCTCAACCTAATGTCAGCTATTTAGCTAGTGCTACAGTAAGCTAATGTAGCAGAACATTATTAGATTAACCAGCAGTTTGCTAGCGCTACATCAAACTAATGCAGCATAACATTATTGGCTTCACCTAAAGTCAGCTAGGGCTACATGAAGCTAATGTAGCATAGCAATATTAGCATAACCTAAAGTTAGCAAGTCAGCTAGTGCTACATCAAGCTAATGTAGCATCACACTATTAGCTTAACAAGCACTTTGGCTAGAGCAGCAGCAAGCTAATGTAGCATAACATTGTCAGCATAAAAAATAAAATTGACGTTGCATTTCCGCAACAGTGGGTTTTACAGGGTTAATGTCTGCAATTAGGTGGAAAAATATATGTACATTTGTGAAAATATCCAATATTGTACATCTCTGCTCTCTAGAATTTTAATGTTCATTAACCTGCAGTTGACAATAGTCTCCAGCAATGGCCTATTTATGTCAATTATTAGTGCAGTTTGCTAAAAATTACAGTCTATAGTTGTTTTAGGAATCCTTAAAAATATGAAATGCATGTGAGCTATTTTTTAAGATTTGCATCTTCCGTTGGAATAAAGAGGAATAGGAATGGGACTGACCGCTGCTTGTAGGTCTTTTGCGGGAAGTAAAGTTCATATTTTAGCAGCAGCATAGTCATATTTGCATTATGTTTTTTGGCGCTGATGAATAAAAGACGTTGTTAGCATTTATTAGCACGAGTTAACTGTGTTGTCCTCACGGTTTGATTGACGGATGATCTCCAGATGTGTCACCACATAACGTTCCACCTCCTCAAACCATAAAGCAAATTGAACTCTGGATGCAGCCATGAAAACCATAATCATGCTCCTCTGACGTTCCTTCACATCCAGATCTCCCTCAGTGTTTCTGAAGTGTCTCCATCCTCTCTGTGGTCCATCTGGAAATCAGCTCGTCCTCAGCTTTGACTTGGGTCCAGTCAAACATTTCGCTGAGCGCTAATAAACTCTGACTGGAGGCTTTTTCACTTCACAGAGTCAGAGGTTTTGGCCGAGTTAAACTTCCTACAGAGGCTGTCTTTCTTTGTCTTGTCGTGTTTCTGTTCCTGTTCTCTGTCTGGAGAAGTGATTTCTTCGGGCCACCTCGTTGTAACGCCCCGGTCGAACCACTTTAAGCTCTCTGAGATTTGTTTCATTCGTTTTCCACGAAGCAAAGTGCTCTTTTAGCATCTCTGGGCTCCAAACTCCACTTTTGGGTTTTGGGTTCTGACAGAACCGGTTAATGAAGCTGATTCTGACCGCTGACTATAAACGTGAACGACGTGATGTGAGAAATTCCAGCTGCATGTTCGACGTGAACGAGTTCTCTCGCTATCTAACGAAACAAAACGAACACAGATGTTGCAGAATGTGATGCGGTGGTACCATTTGTCTTAGAATTTGGAAAGCAGTGATCTGACTGAATACAGGTGGCAGCTGTTACATGCGTTCTGCTTTCATTTTGTTTAATACTCTTCTCAATTTATGCAAGCGTCACATAAACATTTATTTAATATCAAAATATTTGCAGAAGTTAAAAGTCACACCGGATTGTATTATTCTTTCTAAATTTCCTGTCAGCTGCAGTCTAACAGATGAATCTCATCTCATTCCTTGGCTTCTTTTGTTCGTGTTTTATAATATTTAAAATGTTGTAGCTGACTGACTGTGGCATTTCAATGTCTGTTGTAATGTTTCTAAATTCGTATTTCATATCAGTCAGTTGATCTGCATAAAAAAACAGATAAGGTTTCAAGACAAAAATACCAAACGTTTCATTTTTTCAACTGCTTTTAACACAAGAAATTTGAAGAAGTCACTTTAGAGCAGGACAACTTTGTGAAGTGTAAAGATTCCAGAGAAGACATTAACTGCAGTTTGTATATTTGTAGAACTATAAATTTAAAATAATTTCTAGACCTTGACAAGTTGTTTTGATCATAAAGTAAAATACTAGATTGTTCATTGCTCTTTGTCATTTTGTGTCTCGTTTTTGTAATACTTTGTCTTGTTTTTGTTGTTTTTTGTCTTTTTATGTCTGGTTTTTATCAATTGTCTCATGCTTTTGTCGTTTTGTTTCCTTTTCATCTCGCTTGTGTTTTTTGTCTCATTTTGTGTTTTCCTTTATTAATTGTTTTGTGTATCGTTTTTGTTGTTCTGTTTCTCGCTTTTGTAATTTTTTGCCTTGTTTGTGTCCATTTTTTGTCGCTTTGTAACTTTTTTGTCAAATTTTTTCTTTTTTTATTGTTTCGTGTCATTTGTCTAATTTTTTTTGTCATTTTGTTTCTCGCTTGTATCGTTATGTGTTTCATTTTTGTAATATTTTGTCTTGTCTTTGTGGTTAATTGTCTTTTTTAAAGTAAAATACCATATTGTTCAGTTCCAGATGACTAAATGTTTTGCACCTTTGTGGACACTCTGGGATCTGTAAGTTGTAATGTGTAAATGATAAACTTATGGATAATATGGTTGAAATTGAACTTAATTTTCTTCAAAAATTTCAGGTTGTTCATAATATTTTGAAAAAAAAAACAATTCCTTTTATGTGAACATATTCAGAATGTATTTTTTTGCAGTAAAACAAAGGAAGAATTTGGAGTTGTGGTTATTTATAGGTTATTATGCTGTGATCTAATGGTCACTGGAGATCAAATTGGGCTGAATGTGGAACCTGAACTTAAACGAGTTTGACACTCCTGTTTTAGAAGATGTAAAATACTGATGTTGTCAATTTGTGGCATTTTATAGACTAAACTGGTAAATAACAAATATGAATGAAGTTAAGAAATTAATTTGCAGTGTAAAATAGACATTTATCACCTCCTAAATGTGCTTCAATATGTGCATTTGATGTAGTATAGGACTCCAGAACAAAGTCAAACTTGTTTCCAGAGTTTTGCTGCAGTGCAGTCGAGTGCTTGTACTTTTATCATCCTACACCAAAACATTTCTTCTTCTACTTTGTCCCCACTTCCTCTTCCCTCCATTACTTACCTTACTAACCTTTCTGTCTTTCAGCCGTGTTGACCGCCGGCTTTGGTTTACCCGCCAAGTACGTCATCCACTGTAACAGTCCTGGCTGGGGCTCCGACAAGTGTGAGGAGCTGCTGGACAAGACGGTGAAGAACTGCCTGGTTCTGGCCGACGAGAAGAAACTCAAGTCTGTGGCCTTCCCCTCCATCGGCAGCGGAAGGTAAGAAGACACACCTGGACAAGGAAGATGCTGTTAGAAAATGTCATGCTGTCTCAACCCATATGGTGTTTCTGCTTGAACAAAAAACCTAAGCAATCCTCAGTTTGGTCTGAAACGTAAAGTAGTTTAGCCAAAGGCTACAGTCACAGATCAAGAACATGTACAAAGATTCATATCATGACTGGATTAAAGGTTTTATCACTCGTCCTCGTACAACCTTGAGTGGCACTTTTGCTTCGTCAGCACTAAAATATAATGTTCATGTGTCTCTGCACGTCCAGACATTGTTCTCCATTTCCTGTGCATGGTTTCAAAATGGGAGTTGTCATGGTTTCCAGGTAACGGTGGTAAACACCTGAACTTTGATCTGTCAAAGTAAAGTGAAAGAAGCAACAGACAAAGATTACTGTACATTATGGAGCCTTTAAAACAGACAAAGATCCAGTTGTGAAACCTCATCGCCGGTTTAATATTGTTTGTGTTGCAGCAGTTCAGCCTACCTTCTAGTTTGCTTGGAGGACTACATGTGCAGTGGATCGATAGATATGCTTTTTTTTTCATGGCCAATGCCGATAATTTGCCATTAAGAAAGACCGATAGTCGATAACATGGAACCAAAATACAGCAAATCTTCTTTTGCACCAGTAGACAGTAGCAGAGAAGCTGTCATTCATAACTGGGCTTCTTCATTCATAATGATTACTAATATGTACAATAATAATCTAGATAGATGCTACTATGAGATCGATAACAGTTTGCCTCTTCCAGTTATGTCTGCTGCTGTTCTTAGTTTTTTAAGTATCGTTTTCCAGACACTGTTTCAGATCAATCTGTGGCAGCCTACTAACTTAGCTGCTAGCCGTTAACATAGCCTTAGCCGCTGTGAGAGAAGCTAATTTCCTAATTTGTGGCGATGGCTTGTGTTTGTTGTTCGGTTTTTGTGGGTTATCTTTGCTAGAAAGATGCTGTTTAGCCCACAGAGTGATGACAGAGAGAGGAGGCTGCATCAGATCCAAAGTAGCACATTTTGTCTGTTAATATACATTTATCTGGCACTAATAATTGACCAGGATCAGTCTATCTTTAGCTTTTATGCATTCCACACATGCACAATACTGCCAAGCATCTGTTCCCCCCATTTTTCAGGTTGCACAGACTCTCACAGACTTCGGCAAATGACAAAATTTACCTGCACCCTCGTGTACTTGCAAAGAAGGAAGCAGTAACATTAGCCTTGCTCCCTTATTTTCAATCTTTATAACCATTTTTACAACACCTTGGATTGATCCAGCCAACCCTGGAACTACAGTTTGGAAGCCACTGAAAGACGAGGGCAGCCAGAGTTCAGGTTCAGACTCCAAGGAACAGCTCCGCTCCTGAAGAACGTGGAAAAATCACAGGCAATGGTTTTGAGAAGTTATGAAAACATACAAAGCTGTAGATTAGTTGTACTTATAATTTGAGCTTTGTAGCAGCGGTGTGAAAGAGATGCAGCCAAGTCTAACTATAAATCTGTCCTGTAAATAACTATGTTTGTGTGTCTGCCCGCCACACACACACTGAATGCCACAGGCCCATTGAAGTAAATAGAGAACGACAGTGTTCGACCACATTTCACTGAGTGTGTAAACTCTCCTGTCAGGAACGGTTTCCCGAAGCAGACGGCGGCTCAGCTGATCCTGAAGGCCATCTCCAGCTACTTCGTGGCCACCATGTCTTCCACCATCAAGACCGTCTACTTTGTGCTGTTCGACAGCGAGAGCATCGGCATCTACGTGCAGGAAATGGCGAAGCTGGAGACGAGCTAAAAGTATGGAATATTCGCCTCCTTGTCCCTCTTCCCCGATTTTTCCTGCAAGGAAAGAGGAAGGTGTTTACGAGCGATTTGTTAAATATGAAGAGAAGAAGAATCTTTCTAAAGGCCGGGAACTTGATTTTGCATTATGTTTGTATTTTTCCTATATTGTTTTTAATTTCTTATTTACTTGTCACCTCTGGCGTTTAAATGTACAAGTGCACTGGTCATTCTTGCGGTCTTTTAATACACACAGTGCCACACAAAACAGAATAATTCAGCGAGCGAGAAGACTCACTGTAAGATTTCATTTTCAGGATGTATACGGTTAAAAGAAAAAGATGTTATGAGACGTAGCTACACCTCAATTACAAGGCTTCCAGAGAAGTCCGATAAATACGGGTTAATGCATGTAAAGGCAGTAAAGATATTTTAAAAAAAACAAACAGATATTCTCTTTTCTTTTGAGCTCAATAACACAAGACACGTAATTGTGTGTTGTAGTTTTTTCGTTTCAATTCAGCGTTTTGGACATCTCTGTTGCTAATAGTACTGTATAATGAAAAGGTAAAGAGTTAAAGTACAGTTCGTTCAGTTTTGGTCTTCAGGAGACGCATATAACAGAATAATGGAATGACTTTTTGTTTTTGTGTTGTGTGTTGCAAATTGCTCTTTTTGCCTTCATTTATGAAGCAAAAAGTGTTTTCTTAGTGTTCTGCAGACACCTTGAATTTCCAAAATGACACATGATTGGAAAGATTAATTAATAGGAAAGTAAAAATGATGATATATCTTGATACTGATGTTATGAGTTTACACTGTAAACTGAACATCTGTTGGTTATTTACAGTAAAAAATGATTAATTTATAAACAAGAATTGGAGATTGGAGGTTTTCGCAGTGCACCAATGATTTATATTGTGTGTTCCTATAAGTGTTTATATAGATGGGGTATTTGTGAAATGTTATAGTAAAATATTGGACTGTAACATAGATTTTTATTTTCTATTTTAATTTTCACACTGATTCTAAATGGCACAGGAAGAAAAAAAAGTCATTAGAGGTTGTTTTTTCGTGCGTGTTTCTGTCTTTGTTAAGCCATAAAACGAGTGTAGTCATGTTTTCGCTGGAGGCTCTCTGCTGTTGCTTTTGGTTTTGCTCGTTCATTCAGCCGCCACCAGATGGCTCCCTGTAATCAGCAATTGGATTTTTCATCTCAGCCATTTTCTGTGCAGCAGCAGCAGCAGACTTCTTCGCACAGACGCTGGTCGATTTCAGTTGGATTTGAATTGGAACTGATGGACGTATATATATGAGGACCCGACTGCTTTGCTGCATTTGGACTTTTCAACAGCCTAACTTTCTTATTATTAAAAAAAAAGAAAAATTTAAATGCTTTCTAAAGAATTGCTACAATTGATGATTCTACAAAAGGTCTGTACACACTCCGATAATAAAATACATTTAAAAACATTTTGTTCCTCTTGGAATTATGAGATCATTTGGTGTTTCGTGCTGCCAGGGCCTCATAAAGTCAAAAAATGTGTGAGTGTGAAGTTTAATTGAAAGAGAAACCTTTGTTGTGTGTGTCTCATGTAATAATAAATCTCCACCGTATGAAAGTTAGCACAATTTGAAGTGTTGAAGAACAAATGGCAGAAAGATGACATGCTACATTTATTTGATTTGACCGAGAGCCACAGTCAAAGCCTTCCAATCCCCAGCTCAATAAGCCTCATGTGTCTCTGTACTTATGAGGACCAAAGAGTGAAGAGTTTTCATTTCTGTTCAATTTTCGAGGCGCAGCTTCAGGATCGGGTAAAGCTGAGCACGAATCAGAGAGGCTTAAAGGAACTTAATGTGCGTTTTACACTATTGTTTGGGATGAGCGTGCCGTTTGTTGCTCAACTTTTACTTCCCCTCAGATAACATTTCTGGTTTTTACCATTTTGCATACAACCGCCTCTCACTTGATACCAAAATCAACAGCGCAACGGTGGAACAGAAGGAAATAACACTAAATATCTCAACTATTTACAATTAGATCAACAAAATAACAAAGCAACACCTCAAGGTGAAGGATTAACCAGTAAACAAGATAAAATACAGCTTATTGCTTGTTATCCGCCGCTTTCAACAAGTCATCTTCAGATGTAAAGATGGGTGACAAATTAAAGGAAAAAACTAATTAAAGTGTTTTAGTAAGATTTTGAATCAATAAATGCCTCCAGAACAGCTTCAAAGTTCCTGATTGCTTTAGTCCTTCTAAGGAGACACATGGATCCAAACATACAAGCAAAATGTCCACAGCATAACAAACACTGGATCTTGTCACTGTAAGTGTCAAAGGTTCAGGTTTTTCCTTTAATTTGTCACTCATCTGAATGTTTTTGTCATGAAGCAAGTGAACAAACCAGCAATTTTAATGTGACACGACATGCCTCGTCATTGAATATAATCTGTGAGAAGACAGTTATTTGGATGTAAGACACCTTTCATCTTTAAGAAGAAAAATACCAACTGTCATCTTTAAAACAAACCATGTTTACTGAGATTTTCCACTGCAGATTCTTGTGGTCATGCAAATGAAGAACCGCACTTAACTACAATCTTGAGGAATGTGTACTTTATGTGAAGACTTTCATGATGCTACTTTATATTTGCTTCATTATTGTACTTTTTTGCCGCACCATATTTACTTGTGATCTGCAATTTTTCAGATTTAGATTCTACATTTCTACAGTGTTTTATTTGAAATCCTGAACAAAATCAAAGGAAAAATGCAATTATATACTGGAACTTCCTCTCACAGTCCATTAGATTGATTTGGAGACCTTCTGGTGGGGCTCGAACCACAGTTTGGGAATCGCCAGACTAAACTGCTACCTCCACACTGGTGCTACACCCTTAAAATCATATAATGTCTTATATTAGAACATAGCAGTCAAAATGGGATTGCATTTAGATCATGAACTGGCTTATTAACCCTCCTGCTATCCTCATTTACGGGCACCAAAAAATGTTGTTTCCTTGTCTGAAAAAAAAATCAAAAAATTCTGCAAAAAAATTCCCCAAATTTCTGAAAATGTGCAAAACTTTCAGGAAGAAAATTCCAGTAAATCCTTAAAAGCTTCCCTTAAAAGTTTTATTTAAAAAAAAAATAAAAAAAAAAGAAATCCCCCAAATTTGGCAAGTAATTCTTGTAAATATTTTCAAAAAATGAGTAAAAATCTTCCAAAAAAAGTGAGTGAGTGAGTTTCGCTGGATTTTGGTTGATTTTTTTGTGACTGTTCTTAAGAAACATCTTTAACATTTCTTTTTTCCACCAAAAATTTTTTATCTTTAAATCTTTTTTTTAAAGATTTCCCAAAAATGTTGAAAATGTGGACATCAGAAGCTTTACTGTGAAATTTTTTATTTTTTTCCCCACATTTTAAAATTTTAAAACGGGTCAATTTTGACTCACAGGACGACACGAGGGTTAATCAGTAATTTTAACTCAGGCTTCATTTGATTTTGCTTCAACAAATCAACAGAAAAACTAACAGTCTATACAGACGATTTGATCTACTTTATTTGAAGTTAAAACCAGAACCGACTGCACCTGAAAGAAGGTAATAAGATGTCCAAAACTGCAAAACAGGTTCACTAAACTAGTGCTGTACTTTGAAGAACATTGTATAATAAGGAGCAAACATTTCAGGTCTGTTGCTGCGGGCAGAAAGGCCGCGGTGAGCCTGCGTGGTTATCGGACAGAGCCCAGGCCTTAGTCCTGTCCCGGGGCTACATGCTGGTAGGGAGCAGGGAAGACCAGGGAGTCAGATGGGGGTCAGTTTCCCAGCCATCCAGGGAGGCCGGGACCTGAGACCTCCTCTGAGGGCGCCCATCTGACGCCTAATCCCCAGGAAATACAGGCAGGTTTCACCCCCTCCCCTCCTCCCTCCACCTCGCCATGCATCCCTCCATCCCTCCATCCCTCCCTGCTTCTGCTAGCAGCCAGAAAAGCCCCGTAAATTCAAAGCATCTGTACGGGCAAGGGCCAATCCGAGGGCTGCCTTTCCCAGAGCCCGCGCAGATGAAATTTTATTCTTTGCACGAAAAAATTGCAGGGGGAGGGGGGGAGAGAAAACAGAAAATAAAGTAAAGCAAACAGTGTGGGAAGATCAAGGAGGAGAGAAGATGAGGGGTAAGGAGCTGGTCATCGGAGATCTGTGCCGCTTCGCACTGTGTTCATAAGAAGAAAGCAATATTATGGTCTTTATGGCCGCGAGTCCCGACTGGAGCCTGATAACAACAACAGTCTGCTGCAAACTGCTACCGGTTTCAGACGTTCAAGTGTCGGTGTTGAGCAAGAGCAGCAGGTCAAAGGAAAGGCCTTGGTTCATTTGAAACTCATTTTTGCAGAAAACTGGCATCATAAAATAAAGGAGTGCGATTAACCCTCGTGTCGTCCTGCAGGTCAAATTGATCTGTTTCAAAGTTTGAAAATAAAAATATTTTCACAGTGAAACTTCTGATGCCGCAACATTGCACGTTTCCAAAACTGACGTCATCCATTAAAATAATTTCTGATGACTTTTTAGTTTGTTTTCTTCCCACAGTTTTAATCACTTCCAGCTGTGAGTTCTTTTCTTCAATGTGGAACGCCAACAGAACGTTTAAATATCTAACGTTTTATATTCAGTTCAGTCGGTGTTATAATATGAACACAACACATGTTTACAATCAGCAGCTCACGTCTCCACCGTGACTCCTGAAAGGTCCAAGGACCTCACTTTGGGAAACCTGTGTCCCGGACTACATCTCATGTTTGAATAAGTTAATAAAAACCTCCTAAACCCTCTGCGGTGGAACTGGTTTTCGAGTGGAGCAGGAAATAAAGCCTCTGTGAAGTATATTCGTGAGCGTGGTCAGCGTCCTGTGCCTCTCAGCGACGGTTAAACAGTAGCCTTCGGTCGTTTCGGGTCGGAGCTGCGTTTCATGTGGTCGAGGACAAAGTGCGGAACTAGAAATTCGATAATTTCCAAGAACTCAAGAGATGGATTTACACATGAGCAAAAGAATATTGGACGTGACCTCGTGTGACCCACATGGGTTATTGTGAGAAACTGTGGAATGTGGGCTGAAAGTGGACCAGAGTTGACCAGAATTTTAATTTCTGGGATTATAGGTGAATATAAAGTATAAAAATTTCTTCAAATATTTCATAAAACTACTGTTTTCTGCTATGAATGAATAAAAACTCATCAGCTGAGCCCCTCTGCAAGACTTAATGTATATTTAGAACCATTTTAGTGACCCAGTCAAGAGAATCTGTTGATTGAGTAAAGGTCTGAAGTCTGAGTCTAATAGCAGCTTTTTCTTCTGCATTTTGATCGAATATTGATATTGGCTGCTTCAGTTTCCAACAATCTATAAAGGCCTTTTTTCCCTCCTCCCAGATAAGCTTTTTGCTTTAAGTCATGAGGTTCCACATGAACAAACAACTCTCTGCCAAACAATTTTGGTTATTTCACATGAGAGATTTCTATATTTCTTTTTTTTTTAAACTGATCTCCTCATTGGTTTGAAGTGGTCAGAGTTCTGCTGGAAAAAAGCAGATGTTTGCAATATGGGAATCAGAAGCTTCTTGCTGTTGGCTGAAGCCGCCAGGAAAATGCCATCGACAGTCAAATCTGATCAAATCACACCCACACAGACGATGGAGCCGTTCAACTCCTGACAAATAATAACGTCTCTATCGAAACGTGGTGACACAATCAGTCAACATTTAAAAATCCTTTTAAAAGTCACATTTTTCAAATCTATTTTTAATGGTTTTTAATGTAAACGGAGCTTTGTTGTATTGAAATGGACTGTACATTTTTTGCTTTTGATGCAAAACGTATTTAAGCAAACAGAGACAGTATAATGTTGGTTATGCAGCTATATAATGCATTAACAGCAGGTTTAACCCTGTAGAACCCACTTTTGCAAAAATACATCAGCTTATTTTTTTTTATTATTTTCTATTATATATGTGTGTGTGTGTGTGTGTGTGTGTGTGTGTGTGTGTGTGTGTGTGTAAGTAAATATATGAATAGATAATTATTTTTTCATGTTTTTTGCTACTTTTTTCTGTATTTGGGTTTATATATTTATTTTATTTATTTTCTATTATTATTATTTTATTATTTTTATTTTTGTATTTATTTATATATATATATATATATATATATATATATATATATATATATATATATATACAAATAAAAAATACAAATATTGTTTTATTTATTATTGCAATTTTTTTATTTATTAATTTTTGACATTTTTTTTCCATATTTGGGTCTTACAGGGTTAACTTTGGTTGTTGTTGAATATTTAATTTCTCAGATTTAATTTCATACAAAAAAACAAATGTTTTGTGGTGCTATAAATTATTGAAAATAATTTTGCAGTATCTGCACAATGCAACAGAGTCGGATTAAATATTATATCCATCATGGTACCAGACAAGAACTTCCATATTGGACGATTCTAAAAAACCTGGATCATGATATTATCTTAAATCTTGCTTTCTATCTGCACACGGCAACTCAAATATGGTTCAATTTACGTAAAGGTTGTTGAGTTTATTGTATGGGAACGACGGTTTATGTTGGACATTCTTGGTTGGGTAAAGCTTGGGATGGTTGCAGGAAAGGTTAAAGTTAATTGCAGGTCTGCGACAGGATACAAACTTCCATCTTGTGAATGAAAGTCGGACTGGCTACACACCCTGGGTTTCCGCCTTGCTACACTGGACGGTCTACTTCCTGCGTTGGCTCTGGATGAAACCTTGAGGTGCAGAAAATGTCCAATGTGGACGTTCAGTAATTCTAAGGGATGTTTTTTATAGCCGTCCACCCCACTGCCCTCACCGCCCCAAGTGTCCTGTCTTTCTGCTTCACCGTATAAAGAGCAGACTATCCTGCGTGGATACTGGATGTTGGCACTGGATGTAAAGTGTGTCATGCTGAATCATCCAGGGTTGAATTCCTGGAGAGACCCGGCCGGCATGTCAACAGGTTACTAAAAAGAAAGCCGGGCTGTGCTCTTGTGGCCCACGTCCTGTAATCCCATGATCCACATTAAACAGGGCTAAAGAGGGGATATCCAGCATCCACCAAACACCGTGAGGCAGCGCTGTTGGTCCCTGGTGTGTCGCCATCAGTGCACAGGTCCTCGCTGAGTTGCTGCAGCGTCTAAGTGTCAGGAGATAAATTAGTCTGGACAAGGAAGGCCGCTGCTTCTGCCACCTCTAAAGGGTTAAGTCGGATCCCCGGCCGGCCACATCACACTGTTGGGCCATTTAGTGCAGGAAACCTGATAGTTTGGTTCCTTTTGATGGCCTGATTCCCAGGCTTAGGAGAATAAATTAAATGCAATCCCCGCCTAGGCCTCAGCTGCAGCGGCAGGGCATACTGATTTAGGATTTTCATCTGGGGAGCTTTTCCCTCCCTTCCTGCTCCCCTCATTCGCAACCTCCCCCCTCCCATCAATCTCCGCCTCGCCGAGGAAAATGGTAAATATGGTTTAAAATATGGCTTTTGTGTGGCAATAATGAAGGCTCAGTGCAGCTGTCAGTCAGTGGGAAGGAGAGCTGCTGCTGTGGAGATGTGTCACCGAGTGGCTCAAGAGGCTGAGATTCACCATATTCAGCCCTGATCCTCAGTGCCCTGCTGCAGTGTGGGGGGCTTTAGTAGAGCAAGGAGGGATGACAAGCCTGTAATATGTGTTTAGACTACTGAACAGTGAGTCACTGTCGCTTGTTTTTCTCACTGCTGGAGTCATATCGGGAGTTTTAAGGGATGATGACACAAGAACCCACCCTGAGGTTGAATGCAGGTTTTAAAGCTGCAGAATTCCACTTTTGCAAACCCACAAGACCAAAATAGGCCAAACAGGGCCATGAGTGAGTGTGAGACTTCTACACACAAGTGAAAATCCGCTACATTCAAGGTCTTTACAAATGAGTCCACACAACACCAATTATCAGTAGCAATGCATTTCAACCAGCAAAGAAACAGAGATGGCAATTAAGAGTCTGGTGGAAAAACCTTGGAAGTACCCAAGAAAAGAAAAGTTTCTGAGGCTCCAGATAAAACAGAAACTCAGCGTTCAGAGGAGGAATTACAGTCTGAAAAAATAAACATTTAAAGGCAAGACGCACGTCACTGTGCATTGACAGTGTAGTTACTCTAACGGCCAGAGGGGGAATTAAAAGTACTGCATTGCAGATTTAAGCTAATGTCTTGGGATGTCCGATTATATTGGCCCACCAATATTATCGGCCCAATATTGACATAAAAATGTAATATCGGTCAATATTGTTATTGTTTTTTTTGCCTATCATGAAAACCAATAAAATAATGCCTACATTTCGCTGGCTTTCACCGGCGCACAAATGATGACATCATCAAACTGCATCCATCCAATGGGGCATCACAATAAAATTAGGCATTATGTGTTAATTCCACAACAGGAGATATGTGATGCTACCTAAAATTAGTTAAATAGCCCACATATATCGGTATCAGTTCATATCAGAATCAGAAATTGAGAGTTGGACAATATCGGCATATCATAAAATCCTTAAAACATTGCAACTTACATTGCAATTTTTTATAGAAAAGCTGCCGTGAATTAAGGCATTTTACGTCGCAACAATCTTGAAAAAAGCGCCCAAAATCCTGGATCGACTGAACAATCTAAGTTTATATTAAAACACAAAAAATATCCATCTGTTTGGAGGGGATTCAAAAAAAGAACAATGGTATTTTCACATTGGTTGAAGAAGCTCTCCAGCGTTTGCTACTAAGAAATGCTGACCGTCTTGCCAGGTCACCCTTGTGAAGAACAAATTAAAACAAAGCTAGCAAAGCACCCTTGTAAAAATATTACCATGAAGCACAGAGACCCAATAGTATGACCAGCTGACTGACAGCAGCTACAGTAGTTTTCTTCATTATCTCTAAAATCTTTGCAAGGGCTAAAACTTTCAGAAATCAAATGAGCACAAGGCCCATTAAAATCTTCAGTAAGTCTTTTCACGAGTGATTGACTGGATGACTTCTCATCAGAAACCATGTCTGACACCAGGATGTTATTTCGGTAAATAGAGCGAATCTCTGGCCGTTCTGTAAAGCAGCTTTTCTTTACGAATCAGGCCGAGAAACAGTCTGTAGCAGAAACTCTTGCATAATACGGCTCTCAGGAGGGGAATTTACAACGTGGTCCAAGCCAGACATGTTCAATTATGAATTTAAATGAGTCATCAAATGGTGATCCAGTATCAATCTTTGGATGGAGACGTAAGGCTGGGACCCAGGCTCTTTCTTGCTTTCTCGCTCCGTCTGTCAGCAGCAGACAAACATGGACCGTGAGCTGTTGCTGTGTGATACATGAGCAGCGGTGGGTGGCCACTGCGATGTCTTCATCCACAGTTTGGTGAGGAGTCAAACCGGAACAGAATTTCATTATAATGGAATAAAAGCAAAACCAGTTTGTCCACCGAGGACATGGAGCCTTTGGGCTTTAGTGCAGAGAGTGTTGACCTTGTATATCCACATTTAGTGTCTTTCTTTCGCCTGTGGGTGCATTTTTTTTTAAACTTTAGCTTTAATTGAATGCTTCTAAAACAGGGTAGATTATTTAGAAGAAAACAAATATTGAATAACCAGAGTTAAATGTTCAGTTCGTTCTTGAACAGTCGAGACCAAAGACACCTACAGACAGTTACTGGATCTCACAAACTTAGCTTCACATACCCATTTGATAACAATCTGAAGATCATAGACTCTAACAACGTCTTAAATGTTAAAACACAAGACAAATCTGGCAGCATTATTAAGCGTTTTTCTTCACAGCCTGCATGGAAAATTATCTTAACCTTTCAGTTTTAGCACTCGTCTAAGCAGGTCAAACAAATGACTGTCCCATTTAGATGTAATCCCTGATTCACTAAAAACAACTTAAATGAGCACGTTTTTAATGTGGTAAACAACAAGTGCTTTTTTTTTCTCGACGCCCTGCTGGTTTTGAAATTGTGGCAGGTTTTGTCAAGGTTTTAAGCACTGGAGGATTTTGCAACCACAGACTTGAGTAACTGACTGGTTTTTAACAAGACCAACAGTCTGACTGATGCACAATTACACCCTGAAAATGTAACATGGAATAAACACACTGACGTTATGCAATCTGTAGAGTCTTATTAGTACTGGGACTAAAAGTGAAGTTTGTCCTGAGGGTGGCACTGCAGGAAAAGCTGTGAGATCATTAAAGACGCTGTTAGTGTCCATTTTAGACACTCAGAGAATGTCCAAATGGACAGAGTTCATCTTCTGGTGCGTAAGAATGTTTTCAGTAAATTTAATGACGTTTTCCAACACAAATATCAACGTTGGTCCAAAATGGTCTTGTCATGGACAACTACAAAGAGGTTTTGAGGCAGACAGCCAAAAATGGTTAAAAGTTAGAGCCTTTATAACAAACCAGGAAATATTAATGAAAATATTTCTATGAAGAAAAGCTAATTCATGTGTCTGATTTTTTAAATCCGGGTTCATCCTCTGGGAAGCAAGAATGTGCTCAGTAAATTCAATGATAATCTTCACTACACAAATAGAAATTTTGACCCGAAAATGTAGCTACAGGAACCCAGTAAATGACACTAAAACAGTGAGGTGTCCTTGATTAAAGGCAGACAACCCATAAGATCAGACCAATCAGACCCTCTATTACAAACCAGGAAACATTGATCATATCAATGCATTTAAAAACAAGAAAAGCACTCAGAGAGGTCAGTACCCCGCCAAGGCTGCCTACTCTGTGTCATTTCTGACGGATGAAATCTTCAATAAAAAATGACCTTGCTCTGAGCACAGGTGTGTGTTACACATGTGTACGTTATGTACGGATACCGAATCACATGACCTAAATATGTAGCAGGCGGCGGGAACTGGTGGGACTCAGAAACACCCCCACAATTTACTCAGTTGTTCCTTGTATGATCTCTGACAGATAAGTCCTGATAGATTTGTAGTAGGATTGCAATCATGTGATCGTCAGCAGGCAGCGGAGGTAGCGTTCCCTTGATGCCATAGTTACAGTGATGTCGTGCCGCTATCTCGCAATGATACAGAAATCTTGAACAAATCTGTGGATCCAGACTATTGGACGCATCACTGCCAAAATCTAATCAGGTGGTCTTTGTGTCATTTCTGACCGTCCCTGAAACTTTCATTCAAATCCATTAGTCTGTTTTTGAGTAATGTCGCTAACAGACAGACAGACAGACAGACAGACAGGTAGACAGACAGACAAACGTACACTGATCGTCACATTAGCGTTCCTTGGCAGAGTAACAATTCTCTTCCAATGTGACAACAGTCGTGAATACGAGAATGAATACAGAAAAAACATGCCAGCTGATGGTCCTGTAACATCTCAGATGTCGACACAACTTTACTTTTGGCCTCATTTTTCCAGTCTTGATCAAATAAATCTGTGTGAACAAAAACTAAATGCAGCAGAGCAATGAAACCAGGCTTTGGGAATAAATCCTCACAAATTATGTGAATAATTTGGGATTACAGATGCAGCAACAGAAAGCTGGATTTGAAAACACACAACCATAAAGTCCCACCACCTCTGTAAGGTCTCTTTCCAAAACCTATGAAACTGTACTGGGACTACAGCTGGATCCATGAGAGAGTGTTGGTGGCATTTAAACTACTTCTTGTCTAAAAACACTCAAATAGGCAACAGAACCACAGTTGCAAAATATCCCATTCAAAGCCAGTAGAGACCAACTTGAGACAATACCATCAAACAACACGTCCTCACAGCTGGACTACAATACGGTCAGACAGCAAATACACTGTAAACACAGATACATGTAAACATACTCTAATGAAAGTGGAGGTGGATGGAAACCACAGAGAGAACTGAAAGATGCACAAATGGATGTGATCATCTGGCAGGTTTGGCAGTGAAACATGTTGTAGGTGGGATTATAAAATGTGGCTGCTATTCTTGTGCTAACTAGCTTTAGCAACGTGTCCACAGAGTCTTATGTAGGTAATGATGCACAACAGAAAGAGTCTGGTATGTTCAGAAGGCAGGTAGGCCGTCCAGTGATGTAATTTGGATGAAAAGCAATGACTGGACGGGATTTTTAGAGGCCTGGTACTGTTGTTCTGCTTCCTTTTGTTTGTGCTTGATAACAAACAGTGATATTGCATCAAAAAAAGAAAAAAGATTTTCACCTCAGGGGGTCTGAACCTCAAAACCTGCTCTGTAAAAAAGTGTTATTTTTATGGTAAAAATCCTGGTTGCAAGGATGCTACCGTAAAATTATGGTGAAACATTTTCTACATTTACGGTAAAGAAATGCACTGATTTTGTTGATAAAAATTTTCTTCATTCCATATTTTACTGTAAAAAAAAAAGTTTTAACCTTTAAATAAATTTTAGTTTTACCTGAAAATTTCTGTTGAGAGAATTAATCAAATCTAAGCATATTTCATCAAAATCCCATTCTTCTACATGTATTATTTCAAAATTCAACAAAAATATAGCCTTTGCACCAACTACATTTTATGAAAACCAAAAAATTATGTACTTCAGGACGCAACTGAGGAGGCATGACTGACTCAGCTGCAACCAAGAGACACATGACAAAAAATCTGGGATTATTTGGTAGATAGTAGACAACTATACAAAAACATTCACAAACTATAGTGCATAGAAACACTATTTTTTTTTTTAGCATTTTATCTAATAAAATCAATAAGTGAAGAAATTCAATTTCCATTTGAACTTTATTATGATTTAAGACATTTTACCTTTTGATACTGCAGAGAGCACATTTTTTAGTTACTTCTAGTCGTGGCTGTGCTGTTTCCATAAACGTGCAGGACTTCATATTGCAGTGAAAAATGACTACATGGTGCGTAGAAATGCAATAGAAGCAAAAAAAATCATCAAAATTACACCATTTATTAGCAAGAAACTGAAAAAAAACAGATTTTTGACTTTCAGATTGTCCACTTCGCATCTGTCATGAGCTGTTATGTTGAGAAAATTAACCAAATCTAAGCATGTTTCATGAAAATCCCTTTCTTCTATGTGTATCATTTGAAAATTCAACAAAAATGATATTATAGGACTTTATATTGCAGTGAAAAATGACTCCACGGTGAGTAGAAATGTAACTAAAACAAAAAAAATGCCAAAAAACTACTTAGATTTCAGAGGGTTAATGTGGGTCATTGCATTCGACATATTAATCTATTTTACTGTAATTCTGACTAACATATTTTGAATAATATCTTCATCAGAAAGCATCTTCATTAATATTAAGATCATACATTAAAATCAGCATAAATAACGTCAATAATTCCAGTAGTTGTCTAAATAAAGCGTCTTCCATCACCGTGTTTACGTCGTGCCCATACTGAGATGAGAAACATTGCTGCAGACGTACAGATAAGGTGTTTACATGATGGACAACAGACAAACATGACAGTGAAGTTCTCCTGGGAACAGGACGGCAGGGTCACGTTACACCTCACCGCTCAGCTGTAAATCGCTTTTTATTGGCCTCGCCGGCATCTCGGGGTTATTCTGAGGTTATTCTTCTCTCAAACATCTCCACACACGAGACATATGCTCAACACAACATCTTCGTCACTTCTCCTCCTCGCAGACAGACACACACAGGCTCTATCTTCGTCTGCAGGGTTAATCTGAGGGCCAGATCAAAGGGTCGGGTCCAGGAGATAAACTCCGGCCTTTGGGGTTCTTCTCTCTGTATATCTGCAAATCATTAAGCTCAAGGTGATTCACTGCACTCTCCGAGGAACCCCGGAGGATTCTGGGCCAGATACAGCGGGATTTGTCCGCCGACCTCGCTGCCACTCACACCGACTGTCGCTCAGCTTTGTGCCTCTAGAACCAGACATGAGAGCCGCTCAAGACACCCCCAGAGATAAAAGACCCTTCACCCCTGACAGGACGGGATCCCGCTGAAAACACGCCACGCAAATTATATTCTCCCCCGGCTTTGTACGAGGGATCTCTGAGGAGGAATCCTTTTGAAAAGGCCAAATATTCAGCCGCTTGGATGTCTGGAGGCTTTATTGGGCAGAAAATTTTCAATGGGAAGCGAAGGGCTGTGCTTGTTGCTGCTTGATTTGGAATACACTTCTAACAATGTGGACAGGGGCGGATGAATGGGTGCATGTGTCAACGCCGCTGACACGCTAAATGAAGGGTATCAAAGCACGGGGGGTTTGGCATGAAGGGAGGAGGGAAGAAAAGAAGGAGGCAGAAGGAGAAGCGTAGGAGAGATAACAGCCAAAAAGAAAGAGAATGAGCCAGAAGAAAAAGGTACATCTGGGAGGCTCCGGCAGCTGGGCAGCCTTTCAACCAACAGGCCGCAAAAATGTCAAGTTTCCATGATGATTTAACCCTCATGTTGTCCTACGGGTCAAAACTGACCCGGCTTAAAGTTGGAAATGTGGGAAAAAATTATATTTTCACAGTGAAACTTCTGATGTCCATTTGTCCTTTGAACATTTTTGGTGGAAAAAAAGAAATGTTAAAAAGTTTCTTAAGAACATCCACACACAAAAATCAACCAAAATCCAATGAATTTCACTGGATTTTGGTTGATTTTTTTTGTGAATGTTCTTCAAGAAAATATTAGAAGTTTTACTGATATAGATAGAATCACGTTAGATATTTTTAGGATTTTTTGGAAGATTTTTACTCATTTCTTGAAAATATTTACTAGAATTTTCTTGCCAAATTTGGGGGATTATTTTTTTTTTTAAATAAAACTTTTAAGGGAAACTTTTAAGGAATTATTGGAATTTTCTTCCTAAAGGTTTTGCAAATTTTCAGAAATTTTGGGGGATTTTTTTGCTAAATTTTTTTCAGACAAGGAAACAATATTTTTTGGTGCCCATAAATGAAGACAACAGGAGGGTTAAAAAAGAGACTCCCAGCTGGAACCTCTGCTTCCCCGTTGGTACGGTTCATCACTGAGTGAGGAAGGAGGCGGCTTCAGGCCTCCGGCTAAACTGGGATCCAGACCTTCTTCAGAGGGGGTCAGGGGTTTGACACCTTCAGACAGGTGACGCCAGGGTGCCCCCCACCCAGGAAGACAGGGAGGAAGGGTGGAGGTAAGATGAGGGTTCACCTCAGGGCGAGCTTTGGCGCCGTGACTCAGGTTCATCCCTGTTGTGTTGGCGCGAATGTTGCTCTACGTTGTTGTGCGTGCATGTGTGTGTGTGTGCAGCCGCCTTAGTGTATTCATGCATTTACATGTGGAAGCCTGCACGCTTTCCACACAGGGAGGTGAGTGTGTGTCCTCCGACCGTGTTGCTCATTCCAGGTATTCATCAGGGTGTGTTCAGGGCGTGAACACAATGACAAACTGTTTCAAAATTCATACAGCTCAGTTACGACTTCTTCAAATCCAAGTTTGATGGCGGAAAAAACCACTGGCACGTACGCTACCGGTCAAAAGTTTGGGGTCACCCAGACAATTTCATGTTTTCCATGAAAACTCACACTTTTATCCATGTGCTAACATAATTGCACAAGGGTTTTCTAATCATCAATGAGCCTTTCAACACCATTAGCTAACACAATGTAGCATTAGAACACAGGAGTGATGGTTGCTGGAAATGTTCCTCTGTACCCCTATGGAGATATTCCATTAAAAATCAGCCGTTTCCAGCTACAATAGTCATTTACCACATTAACACTGTCTAGACGGGATTTATGATTCATTTATTTATCTTGATTGAAAAAAATCTGCATTCTAATTTACATTTTTACACAGGCCGAAAATATTACTGGATCTGAACGTGTTAACGGCGACATTAGTAAAATATATTGCATGAACCGTGTTTTCATATTAAATTTCATCTTCATAAGAAAAGGATTTTCAGTATTTATTCTGTCACGTTCCCAGGCCCTGAAAGCACTTTTATGACAGAAGACGGACGATATTAAAAGGTTGGCTGCTTCCAAGTAGAATATTGTCAGAAAGCTGGAGACCATTTGCAGATTACATCTATCAGCGTTTGGCTGGTGTTAATTTCAAACACTGGGTGTGACCTTAAATCCACTCAGGCTGGTTTGAGCCACGCAGCCCCACCGACGCCACGATCCTCAGCCAGCTGATTTCCTGAATCTCCTGAGGCCAGCAGTCAGATGGCGACAGATGGAGACGAGCAGATAAAAGTGGACGAGAGAACAGGAGCCTCGGAGTTACATCACTGGAGTCTCAAGCAAACATGTCAGCATCAGAAAGATCCACGAAAGAAAAGACATGCTGAGATTATCGGTTAAAAACAGCATTGTTTTTGTCCTTTAGCTTATTTTCTTGAAGTAAGTGTTGCTTCCACTACAGATAAATGACACCATTGATTAAATTTGTTGCCGTTTGTCAGTGTAATCAGGAGTCTGGAATCTCCTGGGAAAAGAAAGGTTCATTTTACACAAACAACAACTGGAAAAACTGTGGAAACTCTACCTGACGAACGAAAAAGAACCTGATTGTCAAAGCAACTAATGAAGCTGAACAGAGCGAGTGACTAACCTCAGACAGGCCATTACTTGATAAGCAGAGCAAGACAATGTGAGATGGTTCAGTGGAAATTTTAAAATGTAGATGTAAAACTAAAATACTAACCACTTACAACAGCATTTACAGTATCTCCGACATCAGTACCCTTATACCTTTGTTTTGCTCACACCTTCTGGGGTAAATATTTGGCTCTTTAGCAGCTAAAAGCTTCATTACTGTATGCATGCTGGCTAATTTCTAAAGTCCTTCGCCTGCTGTTTGATGCTGAGCAGAAAAAAATGATTCTGGAAAGAGTGATGAGAGTTAAACAAAGTTCAAATGCTGGCAGTAAAACCAAAAAAAGAGAAAAAAATGCACTGTAAGACACTGTAATGCCTCATACCTGCACAATTCGATAATAAAACCACATCTCTAGAAAATTAGAACTAAACTGCAATAATTTTTTTCATTTTGTTTTTGCAAGATTGGATTTCTTTCTGAGATAACATAAATATGTTTCAAACCAACGCATCTTTGCCATTCATTTTAGTCCTTCACTGTCACTCTTTCTATGGAATCACAGGAATTCAGGAACAGATTTATTTTTTATTATGGCACTCCTGTGATTCCATATTTTTTAGCCAACCAGTCTGACGTTAGATTGAGTTGTTACCCCGGTAACCCAGAAGATGGAGGAGGAACTTCAAACATGGCATGAAAGGGTTATTTTTTAACCAAAACTATGATATTTTTCTAAACTGAACTCATGCAGCTCTGAATGCTAAACCTAACCAAAGAACAAACAAAAAACAAAATTAAACAAGAAGTTACAACTGAGTTGAAATCTAAGAATAATAGTCCCACGTGGTCTTCTGGGGGAAAGCTCTGTACCAACTTGTGTCTCAATCTTCCCCTAAATATACCGTTATACAGTTAAGTTTTATAAGAATGGGGGTTTTTTTTGGAGACAGGCTAGAGGTGACATTATCCTGTAGATGCATCACTACCATTGACCCCTTTCACATACTGTACATCCTGTCAGAAGAATCACTGACCCAGTCTGCAGTGTTTAGCAGCTTTCAGTTTAAAGCCACTGCTCCATAAAGTTAAGTCCCAGCTGCTCTCATCAAATCCACATATAAAACTATAAGGGCACACTGAGACTGTAGACCTTTACCTAAGCTAACGGCTTTATCTCTCACTATTAAAGACAGTGAACCAGATGCAAAATAAAACAGGATCTTCCAGTGTTCATGCTCTACGTCTTCATCCAGTTTCAAGGAATCTGGCGAAGTAGTTTTGCCTAATCTTGCTGACAGACAAACGGACCTGCAAACACCAAACCCAGTGCCCATGTTTGCTCTCTCAACCAGGTTTCATGACAATCGACTTGGTAGTTTTTGCTTTAACCAGCTGACAGCAAAACCAGAGGAAGAAACCGTAAATAAAGCAAAACCTACTTGGCTGAGGCAACAATAGGAATCCACTCCAAGTTCAACCAACACTTTTCCTGCCCAAAGTTAAACTGAGGGGAGGTGAAGTGGAAACAAGTCAAAAAGAACTTTAACTTTGCACAGATGATCACTCAATGATTCCCAAGTTATTTTACAACTGAATTTTCTCAAGCTGCTCCCTATTAGAAAATACAGTATTTACAAAATACACCATCTTCATGGAAAGTTAATAAGATCTGCCAGTGTCAATACAAGTTCAGATTTTACTGGAGCTGCCTCATGATGAACCTAAAGTAACACCTATCTCAGTAAAACAAAGAAATGACTTAACTTGAGTTGTCAAACCAACACTCTTTATGTCTTTACTTGCACATTAGCACAGTTTAGGCTGTTATGGAAACACCCTGTCAAATCTAAATTATAGCAAAGCATTAATCACTCCTCGAGCAGGAAGAGTGTAATTTATTGGGAGATTATATTGTGGTGTTGAGACATGAGGATGTTCATCAATCCTCAGTGGAAAAATGTGAGAGCAGAGGCTGCATTTACATTAATTTGTCTTCGTGTTTTCCTCAACGTGTAACTGGTTATTTTGTGGTTTGTGCGGCAGGTAAAGTAATTGTCAGATGAGCTGATTTGCAGGATGCCAGAGGGTTAAAATCCAATCGAAGCTTAAAAAAGGCGGAAACATCCCTCCGGTGTGAAATGGTATTACGTCAAGGATCAACCATCTTTGTAGGAAAACAACACCTGTTTTAACGAGTAAACAACAAATGCTTTCGATCAAACAGTCAGCGGGCGATTTGTGGTCCGTGTTTACGGCCTTACACCATCGCTTAACCACAAAACTGCACCAGTACGATTGGAATAAAGCATTCCTGGCCTCAAAGGAACGTCAGATTTATCTGCACATGGACCAAATGAAAGATCTGTAACGAGCTTCATCTGGAACCAAAGCTGCTCAATCCGGTATTAATATCCCGACTATACTGGCAGTAAAAGACAGCAGCACACGCACTGATGGAAAATGTCATGAAGTATAGACGTTCTAGCTTACAGCAGGATGTTGTAATGAAAGTTTCTTCACCTTCTAAATGAAAATTGAGCTGTGCATTCTTACACATAACAGCAGACACAGCATGTGATCTAATAGGACGTGAGAACATCTTCCAGGATTTTCTCTACAGATTCTCTCACTGTAACACTGACACATGATGGAGAAAAAAAGGCCTAATCGGTACCAAACTCTTCTGGATCTACAGGCCGATGTGAACAAATAAATCCAACCCTGTGGGTAAAGCAGGTTTTTACATCTCAGCCTGATGCCACGTTAAGTCATAACCTGTCAGCTTTTTGATCCTCCGACATCCGGAGAGACGTCAGGCGTCAAACGATGACACAAAGTGGCCCGGTAGGACACTGGATGGAGAGGGATAAAATCACCTCAGAGAATATTCTCTGA
Organism: Amphiprion clarkii; assembly: GCA_027123335.1. Classification (NCBI taxonomy): domain Eukaryota; kingdom Metazoa; phylum Chordata; class Actinopteri; family Pomacentridae; genus Amphiprion; species Amphiprion clarkii. The sequence continues at coordinate 32,073,773 of CM049581.1, read as the reverse complement.
TGCTGTATTCAAATGTGAATGAATGTTTGTATTTCAATGCAAAATAAAGTAACCCATTGTTAGAATGCAGGCTGTAGAATGTGATGTACCATGTTTGGGAAGAACAACATGAGCAGTTCTCATATTAATGCGGATGGAAGGTAGAAAAGTACATTCTCAGAAACATGAATCAAGAGATTGTTGTTTTTTTTTATAGAAAGAAGCTGCAAACACGATATTCACATCCATCCATCATCTATACACCGCTTAATCCTAGTTAGAGTTGCAGGGGGACTGCAGAAAGCTCCCAGGCCGGAACGCGAACTGGGGCTCTTCTAGCTGTAAGGCGACAGTGCTAACCACTGAACCACTGTGCAGCTCCAACATTAACATAACAGCCGTATTTCCATGTAACTGTCAGATGACACTGAAGAACTTTTTTTTGCAATGTTGCAAAAAATATTCAAGAACAAAATGCTAATTTTTTGCTTGTTTCCATAAACTACTGTGGAGAGAATAAACACAGCTGCATAGTGTTGACAGAAGGTGGCGCTATAGGAGATGTTAGGATCAGTTGTAGAAACAAAACTGGTTGCTTATCAGCTTCTATAAAACAAACTTGAAAAATAAGCAAACTAAATATGACCATCTAGACTGCAAAAAAAATCATCCTGTAAAAAAACTACGAAAATCAGAGAATCAGAATAGTAGTTTTGACAAAACAGGGAAAATCTGACAGTTACCAGCAAAGAAAAAAATGTTTACAGCTAATAACTGTCCAGATGTTCATGGTAGCTTTCCCCTCCAAAAAACAAACAACAACAACAAAAACAAACCATCAGATTTTACAATACTAAACTGTATTTTGAAAAAAATAGAGCTCAAGTGGTACAAATTGTCTGTAATTTTACAGTAGAGGCAAAACAAGAATGACAGCTAATCAGTCAAGAATTGAAAGTTTCCAACATCCGAACTTCTTTGGAAAAGCAGTTTTCATTTCCTATGAAATGCACAAACACCACAAGCATGTGTATGGAGTTGTTTCTTGTTAATTTTTTTTAGTTTTCATTGGCAAAATTCAAATTTGGCCATTTCCATCAGCCTTTTCCATTGTGATACCTCAAAAAAAATAAGCATACACGGTTTTACAGAACATTTGTTGTGATGAACTTTGCAATAACTTCCTTAAACATGCAGAAAACGTAAGTTAGAAATAAATTATTATTACTTTATAGCTGTATTTAACAATTTAGCTAAATGCTATTTGCTGATATCTCAAAGTAAGATTCAATAATAAAGCTGCACTCAAGCAAGTCAGTGGTAGAAACTAAGGTGGTCACTAAACATGCGTTATTTCAATTTCCATGCAATTAGTTGTGAAAAACTGTCAAAACTGGAAAACACATAGAGGAAATAAACTTCCTACATCCGTGTTTCTTGATGCGAACGAGTCACAGATGTCTCAGCCCCTTCAGACAGATGTGAACCACAGTGAGGTAAGAAAACGACCCTGAAGACAGATCAGGTCTGAGAAGATCTTCCCAGGAAGACGACAGGTGGAGCCAAGCTGGTGGTCTACAGCCGGGATGGAGGCTGAATTAAAAAGACTGCAGTCTGGGTGTGGACGTTGTGTTCATGTGTGTGTGTTTGTGTGTATTTTCACACAGGAGTTGTGAGTCTGTATGTCTGTTTTCGTGCTTGCTCAGGCCACACATGTACGTCTTTGTCTGTGTGTTTTGGGTGTCAGGGTCTTGACACTTTAAGCCGCCTCCTTTTGTACCTGCAGGACCTGAGGCCTAAACCCATCCAACACACACACAGACACACACAGACACACACTGACACACACTGCAGCCCTGGGTGTCATCTATTACCCCTCCGAGTTCAAAGTCCAGCACAACAATGGGACACAATTAGGAGCTTACAGAGGGGATCTGGGCCTTTCGCTGCCGGCTGAACACAGACTGACAGAAAAGCAACAACTCTGAGTGTGTTTGTTTCTTTCTTTCTGTTAACGTCTGTGTTTGTCCTGTTCTTTCCCCAAGAAGTACCATAATGTCTGAAAAAGGAAACGATGACTACTGGAGAAAGGCTCCTCAGACTTAATGGAAGTGCTGTAATTGTGCAGAGGGATCAGGAATCCTCACTAAGTCCCCATTAACGTGATTACTTTTAGGAAAACCTGGTGGTCTGAGAGGAAGTGGGTTCATTTGATTAGCCAGAGTCTGAATATATTTGTTAAAGGATGCGTTTTCTTTTTTTTAGTGGTAAAAATGCAAAACAAACTTAATTCTTCAAGGCTTATATGTGATATTAAAGTTATTGTTTACTGGAAAAACAAAAGATGAATGTTATGATCTCGTCTTAGCAAACATTAACCCTTAGATGCTCCAGTGACTGGACCCCACACTCTTCCATGAGCGGGTCAAAAATGTAAGACTTAATGTGTTTTTATGCCATATTTCATCCTTTTGGTTCAGAACAATAATTTGTATTATTGTTTGTAATATATTTTTGTCCATACAAGAATGATTTCATGTTTGAAATATGTTTATACAACAGATTTTGAACATTTTGATGATTGATAAAGAAGAATATTACACAGAACAGCAGTAGAAGAATGTCTACATCCATTTTGTGACATTTTCCCATTTTTTTCCTCTGCTGTTGTTGCTCTCCGTCCCTCCAAGTTTGTGCATCACCTCTTGTTTGATATTATCAGTTATAGAGAGCTTGGGGTATTAATACAAACATTACAATTTCTTTAAAAGTATAAATTAAAAATGTAAATGGAATAATGTCAAAAATATGTTTTTTAAGGAATAGCCGGTAAATTAAATGATAAAAGTTTTAGATTACACAGATATTGCAAGAAAACGACCTCATCGCACCATTTTTGATCCACTGATGCGTGTAAGGGTTCAGCAAGTTAATTAAATTGTGTAGCTTTATAAGAGGCCTGAACAGAAAGAATAACAGCAACATTAAACAACTACAGGATGCATGAAAAATCGATGCATCTTATACTCTTACGTATTTTGCAAATTCATCCCTGGTGAACACTAATGATATCGCTGCATCTACTGATTGTTTTCTAATTTATTCTTCTGTTCACCAGTTGATTAGTCTATAAAATGTCAGAAGAAAATAAAAACAACTGCAAAAATATTGAACATACAATGAAATCAAACAACATTATTAACCGGAGTATGTTTTCAAAAATGTTTTTATGCATTTACTTTAATTCATGATCATTTTTCTTTAGCATCACTATGTAACTCTCAAGTAAGAAGTTATTTTGGCTCCAGTTATCTGTCAGCTACACAAGATAAAATTAGTATTCAAATGTACTTCAGAATATGGTGAAAGGAGTTGATTCACGCTTAGATGCGTAAATGGGGTAAAAATGACCCAGTGAGGTCGTTTTCATGCAATATCTTTGTAATCTAAAAGTTTTTGTCATTTCATATTCCAGCATATTCCTCAAAAAACGTGCTTTTGATATCATTCCATTTAGAATTTTCAGTTCTGTTTTAAACAATAAAAGAAATAGTAATTTTTGTATTACTACCCCGCCCTCTCTATCACTGATAAAATCATACAAGAGGTGATGGAGGGACGGAGAGCAGCAACAGCTGGAGGAAAAGAGTGGAAAAATGTCAACAAAATGGATGCTGACATTCTTCTGCTACTGTTCTGTACAATATTCTTCTTTTTCAATCATTAAAATATTGAAAATCTGTTACAAAGTGAAAAATAAACATATTTCAAACATGAAATAATTCTTGTGTGGACAAAAACAGAACACAAATAATGAAACAAATTATTGTTATTCACCAAAAGGATGCAAAATGGCACAACTCCACACACAGACAAATGCAAACTGTACCCTCGGTTCAACACACACATCTCCAGCCCTCCACCCATTAAGCGTATTGTCCATGGTGTCCCCTCTTCTGTCTGCGTCCCAGTCATTGTGTGTGTCCACTGTAACTGGAGACCAGTCTAGACTGGCTGGCTACCAGCTCTAATCCTCAGAAACATGCAGCTGAATCAATCTGAAACCGGAGAGCCGCCGTCGCTCCTGTTAGCAGCCCGACAACACAAACACTCATTATTAGGACAAACATACAAATAACAGACAACAGGAGCTGGTAGAGCTGCTGCAGCACCAGTATGATGTCTTACTGGTTTTACTGGTGGTATATAGTTATATTAATGTCCCAGCAGCAGCCTAACAGGGATGGGAATGGAGGAGTAGCAGCCACTGAACTTCTAACTGCACCTTTTACTTAAAACACGACGGCAGCGTCATAAATCTTCCACCAATTATAGGCCTTTATTTATGCTTCAGCAAATTGATTAGTCAGTAGAAAAGCTTAAATCATTTATAATCACATATTTATGTAGTTTCAAACATTCAGTTTAAACTGATTTCCCCATTTAATGAGTGAAAAATCAGTAAATCACAGCTTATAAAGAGCACAGTCTCATTTTTACGTTGAAAAACTGCAAAGCCTCACATTCAGTGTTTGCTTGTTCTGCTACTAAACCGGGTTTTCTTGAATCCTCAGCTGCTGCAACGATAAAAATCCAAACCAGCACAGACGAATATGCCATCAGAAATAGCATTTTCTAGTTGTGGAGGACTTACAAGAAATGGCTTTGCCACTTCAAAGCAACAACTGCTTCATGAAACGTAGTCAGTGCAGCAGAACAAACAAAAAAAATCTAATTCAGAAATGTTGACGAGCAGAAACACATGGTGGAGGAGGCCACAGGTGACCAGAGGGAATGTCAGCGATGTCTAGACCTCAAGAGGCGTTTGTTTTTTCTTTTCCATGAGCCCCAAAGACTTCAGATCATCTTTACGCTCGGCTCGATGTACAACATGACACCAAGAGGATGGTATGACAGTCATGGAGAAATGACTCCTCCTCATAGACGTTTAACGCATGTCATTTGTCTTTTTTGTCCCTCTCCGGACCGACTTTGTTGTTGAGTTTCTGTGCAAAGATGAATCTGTTGCTGAGGAGGATCATTAGTCTGAAACCAAAACCTCTGATGAGCCACATGCTGCAGCACAGGAAGAAAAAAATAAACTTCACCATTAGTAAACCAAGAAGATTACATGCTTTTTGATTCTTTTGTTAAGCCTGCAATAGATTATTATAGATAGATAGATAGATAGATAGATAGATAGATAGATAGATAGATAGATAGATAGATAGATAGATAGATAGATAGATAGATAGATAGATAGATAGATAGATAGATAGATAGATAGATAGATAGATAGATAGATAGATAGATAGATAGATAGATAGATAGATAGATAGATAGATAGACCTACAAACCTCATTTCAGTCCTGCTGAAAGTCTCCGGAAACATTCAGTGTCAGACCAGATTACACAGAAGCGCAGAGAATGCTCTATTTTATGTAACGAGATAAAAATAATCTGAGCAGTATATCTGGTGTCGGTAAAGACATGCTGTAGATACTACTGATGTCAATCAGAGTGAAGGGGTGGGTGATCAAAAGCAAAACTGTTCTTATTTTAGTTACTAACTGCAGTTCCATGAGCTTGTAGGAACAATGAAGGGTTTGTTATGTTAGAAAATATAACAAATTTTGAGCTGTTGATGACGACTTTTTGGAAGAAGACAATGACAGAGAGAGCATAAAAATTATGCTTATTATCCTCTTCCAGCATCGTAGTTTTTAGGGTCACTCAGACCAAAGTAGGTACACTTTTTCAGTTTTTTTAAATCAGTTTTTAAGTTTAATTTTTTGAAAATGTATTGTTATTTTACAGATTTCTTTTGTTTTGTTAAATTACAGATAGTAACTTTCAAAATCACAGAAAAATGCATTAATTTATATGTTATTTAACAATACTTGACTGAAAAATTTAGCTAAAAATATTATTTTTTACAGATATTTGTAATTATTTCAATGGAAAAATTATGCATATTATAATTTAAAAATTAAAATGGTAAATAAGTCTTCAAACTATCAATTTAGAGATTTTCTCTGTTTTGTTAAATCACAAAAAATATGCAGTGAGTAAAATAAAATGTCTACATAATGTCCACATCAAAAATCTGTGTAAAAAACAAATAGAAATTTCTTCTAGAAAAATGTGTGACCATAAAGTTTGTTTGACTGTATTCAAATCATCTAAAAAATATTATTTTATAGACTTTTGTTGTTATTTTCACTTTTTTTTTCAATCTTAACTATGATAAAAGACAAACAAACAAATAAAACAACATTAATTGTGGTAAGAAACATTTGGTTGACCAATCCAGTCATTTTTTGCAGAGATTTCTGTGTGTTCTTTAACAAATCACATTTTCTGCTTTAAAAAAAAAAAAAAAGCTCAGAAAGAAAGGTACTGTCTCACAAGAATGATTTTGTTTGCAGAAAAAGAAGACCGAGAAGATTAAAGAAGCATATTTAGGCAAGGATTACTAGGAAACCAGTACAGAGAAGAAAAGTCAAACGATTTCCTTTTTCGCTCTTGATGGACAAAAGTCATAAATCCCACGGCCAATAGACGGCTTTGTGACTTCAGTGTGAACATTCGGTAGGTGTTTGTTAGAACAACTGATGCTGACTAAGTCAACAATGTTTTCCTGACATCCCTTAAAACCAGCTGCTGTCGGTTTATTCTCCGATTGTTTGTGGAGGTCACACATTTTACAATTAAAAAGCAGATACAAGACAGAAGTCCCATTTTCTGTAGCAAAGCCATGTAGTTTAATGATCTCATGGTTCCTCAGATTTGTCTTGCAACCACAATTTGCAGTTTTGCTCGTGACGAAAACTGCAGAGGATTTTTATAGCAGAAACTATAATATCCTAGAGTTCTGTCATGTTTAGTAAAAAGGCCTGGTGGTTCACCAGAACGCCCACCGTTACATCCAGACAACCTCATTTGTTTATGACTTGTCTGTTTGTTAGCAGGCGAAATGCAAACAAACTCTGTGGACAGACAGGAGGTTCTGTGTTGTGATGGAATAGAACCGCTTGGAGAATAAATCATTGATCAATCAGAAGAAAATTAGACAAAGTAAAGACATGGAGGCTCTGAAACACAGAAACATTACATTGGCGGAACTCTGAAGTAATTCCAAAGGGGAAAAAAATAGGAAGAAATTGGATTTTTTAAAAGACCTCTGATGAATAGATGACTTGTGCTTACAGTCAAAACTGATTTTGCTGTTTATGTTTCACTGTGAACGTCTCAAAAGTCTGTCTGTGTTTATAGGTTTGTATTTGCTTATTTCCATCTTGTTAGCATCACCCTAATTCTGTAATATATGTATTTTGCTGCATTTATATGTGCAGCCATGCACATATAAATGCTGAACGCCATTGTTGGTGTTGCAAGAGGGAACTTTAGGGGATCCCAGAAGTCAGCTTGTGCCATATTTTGTGCCAATCCATGAAAACAATGGAAAGAAGACTAGCATTTCCACTGGCCTGTCAAGTGGATGACATAATTTATTTGTTCCCTCAGAAACTTCTCTCTCTCAGATTTACTCCACGTTGCAAATTGGTAAGCAAGAAAATGTGGCGCATTCATGTTCCTGTATACATGATAAATACTAGTATGCTAGTTACTGATCAATGTGCCATTTTAGTAGGCACATGTGATGCTTACAACCCTTTTTGGAGTGGAACATTGGATTAATTTCAAAGGAAGACGGTCTTAGATTTGGAGTTGTAAATCTGCCCCTTAAACCTGCAAAACTGTAATAATTTCAGTCAAGAAAATCAACAGTTGTTGCCTAAAAACGGTGCTTTTCTGTGTCTCCATGATTGACCCATTGTTTTTTTCTAGTGGTAAGTGTGCAAGAGCAGAACTGATCTGTGATGGTGGATGGCAACCTCTGAGAATTTTTTTTAGCTGTATGAACATAATGCTAGAGACTCTTCCAGTTAGATTTTCCATCTCTAGTGTGACATTAACTCTTTACCCATTGAGTTATTCCACAACTTGGCCATGAAAATGTAGCTATCGCTGGTTTTAGTGCTTTTCCTCGTCCACCGAGCCAAAGAGAACCACATTAAACTCTCCCCGCAGCAGAGAAAACAGCAACACGTTACCCCGAGTCTGACTTCTCTCCTCACAAAGAGCCGATCGTGGCCTCAGAGGATTGAGTTGTGTTTACACTGCGACACCCTCCCACTTCCCCCTCTCGTGTCAGTCGGCCATCGCTGCCTGTTTCAGCTGAGAAAAGCTTGTTTTTCACTGTATATCCTCGGCCGGTCTCTCTCGGCGAGGGGAGATGAAAGCATCGGGGTCAGACGTGTATATTTGACTGAGGGGTCGACCACTCAGAGCTGGTGGAGATAAACCAACACTCCCCCCTCTGCCCTCCTTCCTCCAGCCCTCCATACATCCATTCATCCTATTCTCATTTCCTCCTGTACCCCCTCCACATCTCAACTCAGGTCAGCTCAGTTCAATCTAATGAGGATTATGGATGGACTTGAACTTTAGAGCATCTAAATAACGAATGAAAATAAGAAATAGGATAGAGTGGGACCTTATTTCCTGTTTTTTTTTGTTGTTGCTTGAACTCCTTCATAATCATTTTGTGGAATGCTTTGTTTGCTATATCGTGTAGGTTTAAGGCAATTTAACAGTGGATTTATTAATGAGCTTTTCAAGTAAAGAGTTCTTCTTCTAATGGTTTTTTGACTGACACAGCAATAGCATTAGTATAAATATAAACAGGTTGCATCTACAGCTCATTAGGCTCTTTTCCAGTGAACTTATGTGCCACTTTAACCTTTGAGCCTGATCCAAATACAGGTACAGTCTCTGTAGAACCTCTTCTAGGCCCATTTTCAGGAGAGAAAACCAGCTCTGAGTGGCTCTGACAAACTGCTGTGGTTTCTAAACTCAGAGAACACAAATGCTACTTGGATAAACACGGAGAAGATAGCAAGCTACAAGCTTTCTGTCGTCTCCAGGACCTTGCTGAGTACCAATCTTTCCTGTCAAACATTTCCATCAACAATATCAAGGTCCTGCAGGTCCTTCCCCCATTCTTCTCCCCACTTTCCTGTCTCTCTGTCACTGCTGTCCTGTCAATAAAGCTGAAAAAAGGCCAAAACTATAACTTCAAAACAAACAAACACATAATGTTACATTTGCCATATAAAAATAATAAGAAACCCTCCATCCTCGATTTCCGACATGCTCCTAGAACTGGAACCGGCTCTTGTTTTTCAGCTGATGTCCCATCCATTCATCCATCTATCCATCCATCCATTCATCCATCATCCATCCATCCATCCATTCATCCATCTATCCTTCTGATGTCCACATTTTCAACATTTTTGGGAAATCTTTGAACATTTTTTGGTGGAAAAAGAGAAATGTTAAAAATGTTTCTTAAGAACATTCACAAAAAAATCAACCAAAATCCAGCGCCGGATTTTGGTTGATTTTTATGTGAATGTTCTTAAAGAAAATATCAGAAGTTTTACTGATATATATGGAATCACTTTAGATATTTTTAGTATTTTTTTGGAAGATTTTTACTCATTTTTTGAAAATATTTACTAGAATTTTCTTGCCAAATTTGGGGGATTTTTTTTAAAATAAAACTTTTAAGGGAAACTTTTAAGGAATTATTGGAATTTTCTTCCTGAAGGTTTTGCAAATTTTCAGAAATTTGGCGATTTTTTTCTGCAGATATTTTTGGATTTTTTTCAGACAAGGAAATAATATTTTTTTGTGCCCATAAATGAGGACAACAGGAGGGTTAAATGTGACCTCCTGCAGTTGAAGGCATCGTCATAGTTGTTCGAAACGTCTGCATAAATATCTATAAAACACAGCACTGATGTGTCATTGATATTTCTTGGCTCGTGGTCGTTCTCTACTGCTGCCCTGGTAAAGACAGACAGTGTGTGAGTGAGGAACACGTCCTAAAAGTGCCCCAGCAGGTGTCTGAAATCAGCTTCTAACGGCTGAAGGTGTTTCAGATCATCCGCAGGTTAAACAGGAAACAGCAGAGACCAGAACAGCAACTGCTGCTGAGGAAAATAATCCTGACAGATCATCTGCCAGCTGCTGCAGCAACAGATTCGGTGACGACGCAGTCTGTCTGTCTTATAACACAACTGTAAGAGCTCATAAATCTCCCCATGAGAAGAGGAGGTGAACGCACACAGACACACAAACACGTGAACAGCTTCCTCTGTCCACTACAGTTTAAATTCTGTCAAGAGCTTCAGCCTTCACTGCACCACACGCATTTATATGAAGACACACAATCAGTAGGGAATGTTTACAGTCTGCACACAGACACTCACACTATATACAAACATGTACAATACACACTGAACTCCTGAAGATGATGGGAATAGACACACACACACACACATAATGTACAGCAGAGGTCTGGGTCAAGTGCTGTATTTGAAACAAACACTTGAGCTGAAAGAAGCGGCTGATAAGAGCTGAATGATGCTCTGTCACACTGGATCTGAGTGTTTGTGCCGCTGCATTTACACCCGCAGCTCGGCGAATGTATTATTCAGCAGACACCTGATATTTCTGTGGCACGGTTCTAACATAACACAACACAGACGGCAGGTTGTTTCATAAATGATGAACAGAGGATTAGATGTGCCTGACGTACCCTCAACAAAGCGACTTCAGGGCTGAAGATACAAACTTAAATGTGTGACTGTTTTAGAAAGCAGCTCTAAAATTAACCTGACTGGTTTTAACTTTTCTTTTATAATGCAACTGAGTCGTGTGTTGTCCAGTTGTCTATCTTTCTCATTCTAGTAAACACAAGCTCTCCTGAAGGGAAGGGCCTGAAGGGATTTCTTTAACCCTGTAAGACTCAAATCTAGAAAAAAATGAGCAATAACAATAAAATAAAATAAAACAAAAAAAATAATACTGTCTATATATGTATAAAATAAAACTAAATTTATTTATATATATATATATATATATATATATAAATATATATAAAATAACATATAAACAAACAAAACTGATGTATTTTTGCTGCAGTGGGTTTTACAGGGTTAAATGTGGCATAAATATGGTATAAAGTCACTGTGACCTCATAAATCATGTTTATAATAATAATAATAATAATAATAATAATAATAATAATAATAATAATAATAATAATAATAATAATAATAATAATAATAATAACAATAATTCATACAAAATCATGACAACATTTGACAAAAATGTGTAATCATTATTAAGGAAGATATTTTGTCTGGATGAACATGGATGTAAAGTGCAGAGACAGAGGCACACTTCTGCAAATTGATCATTCTAGTTGATGCAAATTTACAATTTTGCTGGTAATAGTTTATTTTTTGTTATATCTGCACTCACTGAGCATTTTATAAGGAACACCTGTGTAATCTAGTGCAATCCAATACAACAGCTGCCATAAATTCTACTTCATGAAGCCTGTACATAATCAGTTTTTGCTGGTATTGCCAGAAAAGTGATTCATCTACTTTATAATGGATATGTTAAAGGCTGATGCTGCTTTATGCTATAATGGAGTTTAAAAAAAAAAAAATTAAAAAAACCTGTACGTTTTTCTTTTTCAGTTCAACAAATTTCTATGCATTAATGAGATGCACAAAAATTATCAAGAAAATTACAATACTGAATTTAGACATTTACTGTGAAATAATAAATAAGACCTGTTAGATACAAGATTTTAATGTAAAGTTACATGTAAAAACTCACACTTGATGTCACTTAAAATTGACAGTTTACTTTTGAAATAGTAAGTGTGACTTTTTTTAAAAAGGTACATCCATTATTTTTTTTCGGTGGATAGTTTTATTCTTATGTAAAGTTGCATATAAAAAGTCATTTCACACTTGATATGGTCAGAAATTAACAGCAGAACCTTGCAGTAAGTAACTAAATTACTGTTTTCTTAGCAGTATTTTCACATTTTTTACAGGATTTTCCACATAAATTCACAGCTGTGCTTATACGTTTACATACTCTGGCAGAATTTGTAAAATATGCACCATTCTTTAATGAAAACATGAATGATCTGAGCAAATACAATTGCATGATAATAAATAACTTTGTCTGACCACTAACCCTAAATGAAAGAAAAGTTTATCCATGATCAAATATATTTTCTAAAATAATTTGACAGGATATGTAAACTTATGAGCACAACTGTGTATAACACAACCCTACTAATAATGGCACTTTTCTCCAGCTAAGTTATTTGTATTATAATTTTATTTAACCATATTTATAGGTAAAGTAATTTTTTGTGCATGTACATATCCCTTATAAAAATACATGTGAAATAAAATAATGTGAGAAACTGATTATAAAATGAAAATGAAAATTGCTGTATTTTTATGACGTGGTTATTTGCAGCTGGAGTTTTGCCTTTATTTACTGGTCTTGTTTTTTGTAAAGTCTAACATGAGTCAACATAAACTGTATGTTTATGCTAAACTGTGTATAAACATCCTAAAAATGTAATTTCTGGAAGAGATGTCGCTTTGTATTACACTGTAAATGGCTCTAGACTACACAGATGTTCCTAATAAAGTGCTTGGTGAGTTTGTATATGTTTCTTCTTGTACGGATGAATATTTACAAGTTTAATAAACTCAGTATTGTCTTTGTTTTTGTATTTGAAGAGTTTGTTGATCTTAATGTGTATGCAGAGCTGGAGGTGTGGCTGGTGTCTCATGACTGGCTGCTTCTTTTCTCAGGTGAAGGCCTTTATTTGTGTGTGAATTTTGATTGCTGAAGGCCTCTGGGCGGAAATGTGACCCAAATAAAGTGAATTAAACTTTTGGATAGCATGCAGGATATTTTGTTTTATTTTCCAAGTCAGGAGTTTTTGATCCAACACATCTGTCAATAAAACTTAATCCTGTTCTAACCCTTCTTTGAAGTTAAGTCCTGTATAATTAGTATTTTTCTCCTCTAAGAACCCTGCCACACCAGCATTCATACCAGTGTATTATTGGAAGTAAAACTGTCAATCCAGACAGGGAAGTATGTGAGCAAACAATACTACAGTTCAACCTTGGTGTACTTTGTTCTTGCAAAATGGGTGAAACAGGTGTCTACAACAACTAATGGTGTAATTTTAATTCGATTAAACTGTTAGAAAGTAAGCTTGTGTAGATTCTCATCTGGCTCATGGTAATGAGTAATGAATGTCCATACAAGTCTTCATGGCAATCCAATGAAGTCTTAAACAAGACTCCTCTAGTCACTCTTTCTGAGCTGCATTTGTTTTGTTGAACCAGTTGTTGTTTTTTTCCTCTCAGTCTAAATTTCATCACAATTATTTGTCCAAAGTAAAATAAAATTTCCAGAATTAATTCAAATGTATTTAAAATGACTCAAAATCTGTCCAAAAAGTGTCAAAATTGACTCATTAATCGTCTTAAATAACTTGATAAATGTCCAAACTGACTTGAAATGTCTCTAGACTGACAGAAACTTTGTTCAAAATGACAGTCCAATGAAGTCTTGTATAAGACTTAAGTTGATTGTCATGAAGCCTTGTATGGACATTCATTACAGGGCTTCATATAAAGAAAAAAGAAGGAAAGACTTCATTGGCAATCCAATGAAGTCTTGTATAGACAAGAATTCATTGGATTGCCACGAAGACTAGACTTTATACAATGAATGTCTATACAAGACTTCATGGCAATCCAAGGGGATCCAATACTTCCCCTATAGTTCAGTCTGACCAAAACCAGACATGGTGCACCAAGTGACCAACCAACCAACAGACCAACAGAGCAGCATTTCTCTCTTTAGATCCACATCCCTCACGTAGACGGAACACATTTCCAGATTTTGCTTTCAATAAAAAACAAAAGAAACCTCAACATGAAACAAGAAAGTAACCAGAACGACCAACAGGAAGAAAGAGTGTCAGCTACCAAAGAAAGAAAATCAGAGGAGCCTCAGACTCAATGAATCCAGATCAGGGCCCCCCTAATCATGCACCAGACCCCTCTTGTTGGGAAATTGCACTGTTTGTAATTAATGCTCAATTAAATTTGACATGGTCGCCCCAAATCCTCTGTAAAGTAACAGATTAGCCTGCACAGCTGGTCCACATTGGCTGTGCTGAGGCCGACTCTAGAGTTACCATGTTAAGGCACATTCCCTTCCTCAATGACAGTATTTATGAGATTTGTTTCATCCCTCTCGGCCCCTGACGGACCCACGGAGACAGCGAGAGAGGAGTGGGAAACTTTAAAGACATATGTGGTAACTTCACCATTTGATTACAGCCGAGTAATCAGCGACACTTTGTTAGCGCGCGCGCACACACACACACACACAAACACACACACAGGAGGAAAGAATCCAGAGAATCCATCTGTGCATGTATCCATCCCAGTGTGTTCTTATTAGCAACACATGTTATCTGAGGGGAGAAACTGATGTCTGAGGGCTCGTTTTATACCACAATGTGGACATTACATACAAAGATGGAACCTGTGCTGTGATGCTGGAGTCTCTATGTGCAGTATCAGGGCAGATTTCTGTTTATTAGAGGTTTTTCTGGTGTCTAACTGTGCAGAATGTGCTGTGGAGATGATAAAAGCTTTGGACTGCTTTATAATGTTCACTGTGCAAATTATGTGAGACCGTGCGGCTCAACTGTGACAAATATTAAACATCAGTGATAAATCTACAGAAGATGCACAATAATGTGAACCACTTTCCTGTCCTCTGAGGTGTTTGTTCATTGTCTTAGCACAAAGTCTCTTTTATCTATGAATATGCTTTGCATTTCCAGAAGACTATATCCTAATATATAAGACAATATAAAACAGGGATGTCCGGCCGATATTGGCATAAAAATGTAATATCAGTCAACATCGGTTTTTTTGCCTATCATGAAAACCGATAAAATAATGCCTGGATTTCGCCGGCATTTACCGGACTCAGAGAGGGAGGGGGAGAGAGAGGGAGAGTATGAACAGTGGTTTGAAACAATTTTTTCTTTTTTTTGTAATTTTCTACATTTTTAAAGAACTGTTCTTAATGTAATGTCTTATTGCCATATCTTTATACTAATAAACATTAATAAACACTATCAATCAAACCACTGAGAGTCTTTTCAGTCAGATCAGAAGTTTAAGTAAGTCTTTTAACTACAATAGACATATCTTTTCAGTAACAGATGCCAACCTTGAGTTTAAAAGGGTTTTTGTAAACAGGTACTACAGATCATTAATTAAATTACTACAAATCTGATGTCTAGTTTGACCCAAAGTGCTTCAAATTTCTTGCCCTTTTTATTTTTTGCCTCATTTGCTGCATTCATTCACATGCCCTCTACAGCATTCCAGCAGGTAATTTTACATGCATACCTGTGTGTTGTGTTTGTCGAGGGGTCTTGGGTGTTGTTGACTCTTAGTGAATGGTTACCTCTCGCCGTTGTGTTGCAACAGGCTAATCTCTGCTTATCAGACAGAAGGGCATCACCACAAACACCTCGGTTGTCGATTCAGAGCGAATCTGTGGTGATCATTACTGAGCATTTGTTCGCTCTCTGCGTTTGTGTCGGCGGAGAGGTTACATGTGCCGGTTATTGATCAATTTAATGACTCGCACGTCAAGGAAGGAAGCTTTTAATCATTAATCACTCATGAAAATATGTGTTTAAAGGTTCATTTGTTGATATCTGCTGTGTTTGTGTGGCTCCCTGTTAGCAGAAGATGATGTTTTCTCTCATCGCAGTGCAGCGTGGAACCTGCTCTCGTGTTTGGACAGCGATGATGTTTGGTGTGTTTGCTTGTCATGAAAGATACAAACCCTGCATTTTCTAAACCAACAATCCCACACTCTTCCTGCAGAGAGGACAGAGGTTAAACTAGGCTCGACTGCACCTTTGCAACCTGATAAGAATCGAAACATCCAGTACTGCCTCAAACATATGAAGTTTTCTAGATGAAAAAGCAAGACTACAATTAAAATATATTGTTACTGGACACATATTCATTTCAATATCATTTGTAGTTGTCTGCAGGTTCAATTCTACTTTTCTAGAAATCCTATTTACCACTGTAATGCTTTGTGTTCTCCAAGAATTTGAGTTTCTAGATCACTAATTTTCAATAGCGAATAAAATAATGCAACAAGAGAACAACCTACTCTACCATCTGAGCTACAGCCATTTGATAATTTCACATTAATGATGGTTTTAACCAATATAACGAGCACGTAAAACATCTAAAAACAATCACTGAGAATGACTTGTTTGGGTTTTTTTTGGTTGTCTTTTTTTTGAAGAAGCATTATTAAACTTTATGTTATATTTTTGACACAGTGCTTGGTTCAGGTCAGGTTAAGATCGCTGGTATTGATTAGTGACGACGCTCTGCAGTGACTTCGCCATTGCTTTATTAGTATTTAATCAAAGCCATGATGTTTCCTAAACCAGAAGTAAAAGCAGATTCATGGGGAAAACTTTAGTATCACACTCATCTCTTCCATTCACTTCAACATAACTAGCATGTTGAAAATGTGGCACTTTTTACTCAGGAAAAAAAACACAGAAAGTTAATGAATGAATTAAGATAACCTACAATTATCTTCAGAAATAATGTCCCAGAGGCCAAGCTGATGTCCTCAGGTTTCTTTGGTATCAATCAACATTGCCAAATCCAAAGATATTTACTTCACGCTGATATAAAAACGTAGCTGCAAATAGCTTTGTTCATCTAAATCAACAAATGTTTGTCATCTGTGCATAATAATGATAAATCTGTCCTCAACACTGTTATTGTTTTCTTAAATAAGTAACTAATTGACTGAATTCAGGAAAACAATTATTCATTACAGATCAATAAAAGATTAAAGTAGGAAAATCTTATCTCTCCTGACTGAACAATTTGAATGCATTTTCATTGATTGTTTTGAAAATGCTGACTTCAGTGTAAATGGTGTCAAATAGTTCCTGTTATTGGTTTGTAATTTTACATAACAGCTATTGCACAAACACCATGTTGACAAATCTCAGAGGGCAGAGCTCACATTGTCTCAATATTTCGCTCGTGTATCACGGCGTTTACAGGAAGGTTAACGGTGAAAGTCGGGTCAGAGGAGGCCGTCTGTCAGCTGGATCGCTGCCTTTCCGCCCATATCCTCCCCAAGGTGTTAAAACGAAGCTGACACGGTGACATGTTAGTATGACATGTATGGCGTCAGGGGAGACGCCGCTTCAGGGCGTCCGGCTGCTGCACCGTCTGAAAACTCAAAGGCAGGAGCTCGAGTTATGTGTCATTGTTCAGGACTGACGGAGGGGGTGTCGAAACGTGTGTGTGAGGAAAAGTGTGTGTCCATACTTTGCAAATAATGTCGAAAATATTTGCTTTTTTTTGTAATGAGTATTTGTGGCCCTGAGGCAACTGTGTCAGACGTAAAGATTGGATCTGTGTTTCATGGTCTGTGAGCGACTTCTTTCACCATCTAAGAGATAATGTCACTGTTAGTTATGTCACTTCAAGACTCAGATTAGCTCATCAGCTTGAACACTTTCACAGGACAACTTCAATTTTTCTGTGAAAACTTAAAGCTGCAGTGGAGACATCCAGAGAGACTATTTAATGGGATTATCTGGGATACATTACAGCTGAGGCACAGCTAAACTTAGAGCTACTTGTAAATGCTAACTAACAACACACTATGTCAGCATCAGCACTGTGATAGGCGCAGGCACAATAGTCACATCGCAAATACTGCAATGTACTTCATGCTACAGCATACTTGCTGCTTGATACAAAAAGAAAAGGTCTCGTTTCTACAACTAAACTACAAAAAATGTCTCTTTGATGGAGCATAATTTACTCTAATTTAACAGTTCTTGGATAAAATGAATTGTTTTGGTAGATGCGGATCAGTACCTCCAAGTCTGAGGCCATGGTTCTCTGCCAGAAACCAATGGATTGCTTCCTCCAGGTTGGGGGGCAGTTGCTTCCCCAAGCGAAGGAGTTCAAGTATCTCAGGATGTTTTATGAGTGATGGGAAAATGGAGCGTGAGATGGACAGGAGGATTGGTGCGGCAGCAACAGCAATGCAGGCGTTGTATCGAACCATCATGGTCAAGAGGGAACTGAGCCGCAAGGCGAAGCTCTCGATTTACTGTCCATCTACGTTCCAACCCTCACCTATGGTCATGAGCTCTGGGTAGTGATTGAAAGAATGAGATCACCGATACAAGCAGCTGAAATGAGCTTCCTCTGGAGGGTGGCTGGGCTCAGCCTTCAAGATAGGGTTAGAAGCTCGGTCATCCAGATGGAACTCAGAGTAGAGAAGCTGCTCCTTCGCGTCAAAAGGAGCCAGTTGAGGTGGTTTGGACATCTGAATTTGGATGCCTCCAGGGCATTACCGCCATTTTTGGTATTCCATCCATGATCTACAACTTTGACCCAATTGTGGAGCTAGGAATTGGTGCAGAAACCACCAAAATGACTGCAATTAATCCCGATGTCTTTGTGTACAACATTTGACGGCCATTTTTATTGAGATAGATGAGTGCAGGCCAAAGTGGTGGACTGACTATCCTCAGAGTCTCACACGTAGAGCATGGATAAAAATAGAATTTGTTCTAATCCTAATCAATAAAGCATTTACAGTATATAATTGGCAAACAGTTGTTCACCAATGCAATAAGTGCTTCATTCAGCTTACAAACTTTATACACTGAAAATACAAGAACTTGAATAAATTTTGATATCTGATATGTTGAACCTCTGTTTGTTGCACTACACAACAAAACTTCTATTGAAAATCCAACTGAATAAAGGCAGCAACTTTACACACTAGCAGCTTTAAACAGCAACATGAGGTCAATTTTGGACCAGTACCCAAAAATCCTTTGATGTAAGGAGAGGAAAACATTCAACTACACTTAGGAAATCTGTCAGTTTTCAATCTGGATTTCATTGTTGAAGTCACTCATAAAGGACGGCCAAAGTGCTAAATCATGTAATCTGGACAAATATACAAAAAGAGTGCATTAGTCAGCTCTATTTTCTTCTAATTCTGAGCATAACGTGATCATTGCCAGGCTTATTTCCTTAACTTCAGTGAAATCAACATTCCACAAATATCGGGCATCATCGCTGCTCACAGAATGTCGTCACTACACATGGAGAGCTGTCAGATGTTGTGTAACTCTGCAGCTTCCCACCGCTGTCACTGTCTGAGAGGATGGATCTGTGAGTGAGTGTTTTCCAGAGTCTTAGTGAGGGCGGGAATGTTGTCCTTATCTGATCTGCATGTTAACATGGAGGAAGCACTGCACTGTCAGCAGCTGCTTGTGTAAACCGGCGTGGAGGCTCAGGACGAGAGGAAGTGTCAACCCACGTGCAGGACAGGCTTGAAAGTATTTGGAATTCATGCTAAAAGGTTTCTGTGATGATCACCTACTGATGGTTTAGTTTCTTAAGAAGAGAACAGATTTCAATCCAGGAATTTGGCCTAATTTTGATCTCAGGCACTGAGAAAAGTTTTTATTTTCAGTGTGGGAAAGTTGTCTATCAAAGCATTTTATAGTGTGATTTAAAAAAATGCAGCATTAGCACAGATGGAGGTGAAGACATCGATATATCTAGAACTATGGTATGACTGAAATTATTAGTCAATCAAAAATAAATATAACAGTATCCAGCTTCTCGAATACCAGAAATACAAATACTTCTGTCCTTGTTAAGGCCAGTTCATGACCAATCTGGACTTTGATGGGCTGATGATGACCCGGTTTAAAGTTTGAAAATGTGGGGGAAAAAAATAGATTTCCACAGTGAAATTTCTGATGTCCACATTTTCAACATTTTTGGGAAATCTTTGAACATTTTTTGGTGGAAAAAAAAAGAAATATTGAAAATATTTCTTAAGAACATTCACAAAA
Organism: Amphiprion clarkii; assembly: GCA_027123335.1. Taxonomy (NCBI): domain Eukaryota; kingdom Metazoa; phylum Chordata; class Actinopteri; family Pomacentridae; genus Amphiprion; species Amphiprion clarkii. Next base: position 32,053,843 of record CM049581.1, on the reverse strand, counting down.
AAAAAATCAACCAAAATCCAGTGAATTTTGCTGGATTTTGGTAGATCTTTACTCATTTTTTGAAAATATTTACAAGAACTTTCTTGCCAAATTTGGGTGATTTTTTTAAAATAAAATTTTTCAGGGAAACTCTTAAGGAATTATTAGAATTTTCTTCCTGAAGGTTTTGCAAATTTTGCAAAATTGTTGGATTTTTTTTCAGACAAGGAAACAATATTTTTGGTGCTCGTAAATGAGAAAAACAAGAGGGTTAAAGACTGTACAGAATGCTTAAACATGAGGGTTAAACAAATGATTAATCAAGAAAATTTAAGCAGTAGTCTTCTTTTGGTGGTCGGCTCATAGTACACTCAAAGTAAGACCAACATGTTTGAGCCTGAGCAGAGAACTGTGGGTAAATGAAGGCTTCTTGAACATCTTACTGAACTGAGTTAAGCTTTTTTATTCTTTGTTTCACTTTATTTCAAGTGATGATTTCATAATAGGGCAATCTCAGTGTTTCTGGTAAGTACCTAAAAATTACAGTTTAGAGTAATTGTGTGTCTTCAACATAATTGAACGCCTAAGCAAGCTAAAATGACGCTCAGTTTGTAGGAAACAAAAGATCAGAGTTTCAACTCTTCAGTGGCTCAGATCAAAACTTCAGACAGAAACCGCATTGATTCGACTTTATCCCTGTTTAGGGATCCTTCAGGTGGCATTTGCTCCACAAATAGTGAAATGTACTCCCTGATCCTGAGTAAATGTGGCCTAAAACAGCACGGTAAGCACTTACAGGTCTGTGCATGAGTCCAGATCTGTGTGAGAAAGTGCTCTTTGTGTTTCTGAGTGCCAGCCACCCATCACATGTCAGCGGTGAAAAGACTGAAAGAGCAGCCAGGAAAATGTATGTGTGTGTGGGTGTCACCGAAATAATATTCACATGTTTGTGTCATTATTTAGTCTGTAATTAAACTGAAAATAGTTGTTGTTCCCCTGCCTTTGGGACAGGTTCCAGCTCCCCACAACAAAGCAGCTAATGCAAATGAAAGAATGGTTTTTATTTTTTAAGTGTCAACAGTTTGAACCATTACTGCAAATATAAGGAACTTCAGCACCTTATTTATTTGAGCAGCACAATTTGCACTTTATTGCAAGTTTGTTTGCTCAATATTTTCCTAATTTTTCTTAAATGTAATGTGTGTGAGCTACTGGATAACTTGAATTTCCCAAAGAGGGTGAAAAATATCTATCTATCTATCTATCTATCTATCTATCTATCTATCTATCTATCTATCTATCTATCTATCTATCTATCTATCTATCTATCTATCTATCTATCTATCTATCTATCTATCTATCTATCTATCTATCTATCTATCTATCTATCTATTAGAAAAATTCTATAATCATTTTTTAAATTTATAGATATAAAAATGGAATGCAAATTTTATTTTGGATGATAAACTAATTGAAAATAGTGAATTATTAGCTGATTTTAACATCATTAACCACAGCATTTTTTTTCATATTTAAGCATTCATCTTGCTAATTCTAAACCGGTTCATCATACGTGTGTTATCTAGTGCTTAGCGATAAAATAAAAGCGAGATTTAAAAAACTACAAGTTACAAAAAGCCACTGTAGCAACAGCAATTGTAATTTGTTACGTCTGGATTCGCCTCCACGACACTTCAGAGGTCATCGGGACGAGGAGGAGGAGGAAGAGGAGGAGGGTGTGAAGGCCTCCTCCTCCTCATCCCTCGTTAGTTAGGAATTTGTTTACCCTCCGTCTCAAGCCCTGACCTGTAATGGACCACGAAGCCCTCCGGTCAACACAGGATTACCCAAGAGCCTCTCCTCAGGGCAAAGAACACACACACACACCAACAGCAGCTTCACACCGGGCGATAGGCCGCCTAAGCCCCACTGATAACAACCATTACTAATGGCAATTAGCCCATCAGATCCTTGTTAATGCCCAATGACTTGCAGATAGTTTAGGTGAATGAATCTGGGAGGATTCTGGTCTACATGGCCGATCTCTCTCTTTTTACTTCTTTGTCCTTTGGAGAAGATATGAATCGTTGTTCAAACAGCAGCAGGTGATCATTTCCTCATAGTTTACCAGCAGTGATGCGCTTTTGGGAAGTCGGTTTGAAAGTCAGAGTGAGATTTTAGAAATGAACAGCAGAGAGAAGCGCCGACTGCGAAAATAAACTGAAGCAGCAGTTCCTTAAACAGCCCAAAAACCAGACGCAGAAGTGGGTAAATTTAGTGTTAAAATGGGATTAGGGCTAATTATAAATTAGCAGAAACAGGCTCCTCACGTATATTACACTCAGCCGCAGAGGTTAGAAAACATTGAATCTGAATTACCGAGAATTAAGTCTGCCCAGCAGCGGTGCAGCAGGCTGTGACAGACACTCGGAAACTCCTAATGCTAATTTCCATTTTTAACAACCACAATTTAGCCGTCAGAACAGAAAATCACTGCCTACGCTGCTGAACACCAGGAGCCAGACTAGCTGAGTATCTAACCTAAGCACCTACAGCTTAAGTGGTGATCTTTAAATTTTGTTGCCGTGTGCAGGGTCTCTGCACCTCGGGCTCCATTAGAGGACTTTGTGTTAATCCTGCAGGGGATTCTGCCGTCCCCTCGCCGCCCCGGGCCTCAGTGTGGGAGATAGGACGGCCCAGAGATGGTATGAGGGCTTGGAGGGAAGCCCAAACACTGCTAAAATAACTCACTGGCCCCATTTTTTTTCCTCCCTTTGCATCTCTTCTGTGAGCAAAGACAACACACACATACCTGTTTGATGAATGGGAGTTTCTGCCCGGTTTGCTCTGCAGTGAAAACGCCTTGGAGTGACTCATTCTGCATACAAAAAAACAAGAGAGAGCAGAGACAATTTAGGTTAAACGCCAGAAATATATCAAAAATGCTTGATGCCCGCCGCTCTTTAAAGGCCGAGCTGCAGTTGTTTCAGCACTTATTTAGAATTTCAACAATAAAAATGTTGCACTATTAGCACAAAATAACGCTGTGTTGAATTCATCATCTTCAGTTGATTGTTTTTACCCTGCAGGAGAACAGAGGTGAGAAGTTTCCATGTTTTTCTGTGTCCCTCTGGATGTTTGTTTAATTGCACTCCGCAGTAATGATAGCTATAAACTTTTAATTAATTCAACACATTATCTTAAAGCAAACCAAATCACCAAAGGCTGCCTTTTTTCCTTCTGCTCAAGTTTACTGGGTTTATGCCATCGACCAACATATGACCTCTTTTTAAAGGAGCGCTATGCAATTTCTACAACAACGACAAAGCAACAATAACAAGAAGGCGCCTGGGTCTTCACTGACTTTTACCTTTTAAAATATAAAATACTAAATTAAAAGAATCAATAACACAAAATATACAATTACTTGCTTCAGAGTATTGTCCCTTTTCAGAGTGATAAACTAACTACTTATGATAGTACTTATAACCACTGAATAGTTTAAGCCTCTGAACCTCCAAAACTTGCTCGTGGTTTTAAAAAGCATGTTGTTGTTTTAAAAATTGACAGAATTACACCATTTTCAGAGTCAGAAATGGTAAAAACAGAAAGAATCATGTAAATTTAAACTTTCTGACGTTTCTTAAACTACTTCTTTGTGTTGTGCTCAGTTCTGTCAGGAAACCAAACCAAATCTAAGATTAAAATCGAGATATTTAATCAAAATCACTAATTAATAATGAATTAATTTTAGCTTTTATATATCTATACACTACCGTTCAAAAGTTTGGGGTCTCTTAGAAATGTCCTTATTTTTGAAAGAAAAGCAATTTTTTTCAATGAAAATAACATTAAATGAATGACAAATCCAGTGTAGATATTGTTAATGTGATAAATGACTATTCTAGCTGGAAATTTTTAATGGAATATCTCCATAGGGATACAGAGGAACATTTCCAGCAACCATCACTCCTGTGTTCTAATGCTACATTGTGTTAGCTAATGGTGTTGAAAGGCTCATTGATGATTAGAAAACCCTGCAGTTATGTTAGAACATGGATAAACGTGGAATTATCTGGGTGACCCCAAACTTTTCAATAGTAAGTAAGTCAGTAAAATTTATTTATATAGCGCCTTTCACAGATGCAAAATCAGTAAGTGCTTTACAACAATAATAAAACAAGGATTGAAACAAAAAAATAGTGATAAAGGTAATAAATTGTTGAAACAGGGGAGCAACAGCTAAAATACAGTGCATCAAAAACAATAAATAAAATCAATAAAATACAATGAAATAAAATAAAGCAGCAACAGGTCAACCAAAAGCCTGTCTGAATGAAAACATTTTCAGCAGCCTCATAAAAAGATATAAATTCCTTTTGCACTAACGACATCCTGTAAAAAAACGACCAAAACAATGACCATGAAGAGAGGAGTAATTCAGCTAAAACCCACACTCGTGACAAAAATTCTGAGATTTTTTGGATGAACTGAGTTGAACTGCAGGCAATGTACAGATAGGAGACAAGTATGGGAAGAAATTAAAAATGTAAGCAGTAAAATATAGTATGTAAAGTTAACTTTTTTTAGTATTGGAAAATTTCCAATTTTGTGAAAAAAAAATCAAAGAAATTCAACTTTGGTTTTTCTCTTTTTAAGGTTTATGGCATCATATGGTTATTATACTGTACTGCTAGTCATGGTTGTGCTGTTTCCATAGAGGTGTAGGACTTCATACTGCAGTGAAAAACGAGTCAAAATGTGACAGGAGCAAAAACAATGCTCAAAAACTACTTGGGTTTCAGAGGGTTAATCAATGCTATTGCACCAAATTTTATAGGACGATCATAAGCTTTGTAAATAAAACGCAAATCTGCAAAGTTAGATAAAAGCAGTGGAGTGAAAATTGCATCTAATCTCTAAAATGTCAAGTGCGGAAAAGAGAGGAAAAGCAAAATATTAGGGCATGTGTTTAGAAAAATTAGCTCTTTATTATGATCAGAGGTTGTGCAGACAAAGTGTTTCATGTTGTGCACTTTGAACAAGCAGCCCACAATAGTACAGAAGTGTTTCCGCTATGTAATGAAGTCTGCTTTCACCTTAGTGACCCGAGTAAGAACAAATGCACATGCGAGGAGGTGGAGGAGGGTAAAGCCCCTCAGATGACAGCAGCTCTGTGACGGAGAGGAACTGATGAATTATGGGACTTTCGCATCAAGACGGGTGGTACGGTTGCACAAAGTCAACTTGGAGGAAGGGAGTTTCCATTTAACATGCCCTTCATTGGAAAAACAAGCTGGGTCTAAAACAAAGAGTAAACAAATGCAGATGAATAGGTGGCCTACATGTCTGTTTGGCAGGACGAGGAGTGGCGAGTGAAAAGAGAAGAGAAATATGCAGTCTGACATTTTCTACTGTGGGCAAAGTTTACTGTCATTTCAGGCCAAGTGGCAGCGACGTGAAACTAGTCACGCTTTAGTTTAGAAACTATCCACAGTTTAGCAGTTTGAGCGAGTGCCATTTTCAAACAGAAAGAAGAGGAAAAAGTGGGAAGGTTAAGTGACAAATATGGAAAGTTTAAGGGTGTTGTGGAAGAACAAGGTAAGGAAAATGACAACACAGCTGCACTAAACGTACGTCTTCCTGTAACAACAACTTCTGGAAGAAACGTAGGTACACAAAGTACAATCAGCTCCTGCACAGTGGCCTCACCGTTCAGCCATTTACAACACTTAAAGTCACCATCAACTTTCTTGTGTACACTTTCTGGAAATGAAACCAACTCTGAAGAAGGGAAAAATGGTTTTCGAACAAAAGCCTACAGTATCTGTGAGAAGCCGTGGGTGCTGCTGTGTTTATCGAAGGACTCGGCTGTTGTCAAAAAGACAGATAGTCGCTCTTTGTCAACATGATTCAGCGTAATGACCCTCATTATTTATTTGGTTGCTACCATGACTACGGTTGGACAGGCCTGATGTACAGGGTTTGTCGGCGCTCTGACACATGCGGTGTTTCGGCAGGACCGAGCGCTGCATGAGAATCCAGGCGTGAAACACGCTAAAGCAACAACGGCTAAGCGAGGCTCTGCGTGACGCTTTGAAGTGCTTTTCATCGGGAGATTATCGACGGTAGGAGGAGGGAGAAGAAGATTGCTTTGAAATTACCTCACTGTTTTTTGACACCCTGCAAACACAGAAAAAAGGGTGCTGTAACACAGGAGCATGAAAAGAACTGAAAAGACGAAGAATATCTGTTATCTTCTGGGTTTAGTACAAATATATGAATAAAAATGTGCTTCTATATAGACTGGACACCAGCAGGAGTTTATTTAAGATGGAGATCAAATAGATTTTGTAGCTTTAGACGGTTTAGTTCGGTTCGCTAATCTGATAAGTACTGCGGATCCTTTCAAACCACTGCAGCTGTTGCCAATCCAGAAAAAGTGACAAAGCATTTTCTTGCAAATCATCAAAGCTGTGCAGAAAAGCAGTCACACCTTCCTGCTGCATGCATCCAGCCAGTTAAACTGCCCGAATCGCTGAGATTTTATGCAGCTGGATCAGTTCACAGGTCAAAGATTGGGTGTCCTGATCTGAAACCTGTTCTGATTTCAGATCAGATGTGACGCTGCGGTGCTTCATCACGGAGACGTTCGTTTGAGCAGAAAACTCCGGTCTGAAGCATAGAGCGTCGCTTTGATGTGAGCCTAATATGGCTTGTAAAAAGGGGGATCCTGCACTTTGAAGTGTTGTCTGACACTGTCCAGACACGAGTGTGTAGCCCTGTGTCTGTATGTGAAGCTCCAGTGCTGTAGTAGGTCTGCGTCTGTCAGGCCAGAGTTATAAAAAGTGATGTAAACATTGAGAGAGGCCTGGAGAAAGAGAGAGATCTGGCAGGAGAATACGGAGCTGTCACTGGGAGGGATATTATTTTTTGCAGAACAGCTTCTTTTGTTTCAGATTTATTTAAACTTTAATATATAGTTTATTCTCTGAATCATTACCAAGGTTTCAACTCAAATTGAGGACACATTTCCATAATCAAAAAAAAGCTAATTAATGTGTCTTTTTTCATGCAGCACTATTGTGTGCGAAGATTAGAAGCTGCTGTGTCACGACAAAGAGTTTGGTGGCGCTAATTCTCAAATCTGTGCCGTTAAACCACTGCAGAAGAAGATGCTGCTACATGATGCTGCAAGAAAAGAGTAGTCAAACCTCAAACGTACATGAAAATGTAGAAATCTGCAACTTCTGTTTATTGTACACACTGATCTCAGGAGTTTTACATTTTTATATTTTAGTCTTTTCAGCAGAGCTTTTGTAGACATTTAAGTAACAGATTTCATGTACGTCATAATTTATTCACTTGCAAGTTTCCACCTAATTTTTGAGATATTTCAAAGTTTTTCCATTCATTTATGCACAAATTTAACAATAACAGGTGGATGGAAATGCACCTTTTCAGTATTTTCTACACATTATTCAGCAGTAAGTAGGTGCTCTACCACATGCATAGTGCTTTAAAGAATTATTCTGGATTCTTGTAATATATTCAGTGGCTGACTTTTGCATCTTTGGTCATCATTTCAATCTGGAAAACAGCATTGTGCTCACAACGCTAACTGTTGATGTCTAGGAACATGGCAAAGAAGAAGTAAGACGCAGAAAGGAGTAAAAGGAGGTAGATTATTGCAAAAAAAATACACAATAAGCATGCAAATGTATGTGATAAAGTCTAGGTACTGGACAAAAATACTGTATATACATATATCATCATCTGGAAAAATAGAGTTCAGACACCAGTAATAATGCTACAAAAAACATTTAATTATATTTGCCACCTCATTATAATTGAGGTGATTGAGCATAGAAGCTATTTTTCAGGCCATTTTTCCAAAGTAATTAGTTAAACGAAATCAGGTTTCCTCTGTAATAAAGAATTGAATTTTTACTTTTGGGTCAATAGTTTTTTTCTCTGCTGGATTTCACCCAATATTCCCAGATGTCACTAATTACTTTGATGACTGCGCTTTTATCATAACAGACAGAACTGATGGCAGAAGTTGTAAAAAACATGATAATATAAAGTATTATATTTATACATTTGACTTGTAGTGTCATGTATAAACTTTGGCAAAATGACAATAATTGAACAAAATACCAATAATTCCTTAATTAAACTGAGATTACTTTAATAAGGAAGAAATTATTCGAGTATTTCCCGCTTTATTCTTTGTATATTCTGTAATTGTTCTTTGCTTTCTCTATGTAAATCCATGTTCTAATCGAGAACACACCAGAAGAGCTTGACTCTGATTAATTCTGTCAGAAGATATTACAAAACTGCAGCATAAAAATACTTAGTTTTGGTACCAAATAGCAGATATACATTTTACATTTGTAAGCATTAACATGAAGAACGTTTTAATATTAGACTCTTTTAAAGGACTCCTTAACCCTCATGTCGTCCTGCGGGTCAAAATTGACCCCTTCTAAAGTTTGAAAATGTGGAAAATATATATAGATTTTCACAGTGAAACTTCTGATGTCCACATTTTCTACATTTTTGGGAAACCTCTGAACATTTTTTGGTGGAAAAAAAGAAATGTTAAAAACGTTTCTTAAGAACATTCACAAAAAAAAAATCAACCAAAATCCAGCGAAATTCACTGGATTTTGGTTGATTTTTATGTGAATGTTCTTAAAGAAAATATTACAAGATTTACTGATATATATGTGATCACTTTCGATATTTTTAGGATTTTTTTGGAAGATTTTTACTCATTTTTTGAAAATATTTATAAGAATTTTCTTGCCAAATTTGGGGGATTTATTTTTTTTTATTATTATTTTTTTTTTACATAAAACCTTTAAGGGAAATTTTTAAGGAATTATTGGAATTTTCATCCTGAATGTTTTGCAAATTTTAGGAAATTTGGGGAATTTTTTTTGCTGAATTTCTGGATTTTTTTCAGACAAAGAAACAATATTTTTTGGTGCCTGTAAATGAGGACAACAGGAGGGTTAATGTGTAAACCGAGTACTACTTTTATTATTTTAAATACACCAGGGGATCCTTTCACTGTGCAATCAGCTCAAACAAAGATAAAGAGTTGTTACGACAGACATAAAAACCCTTTAGATAACACATTAAAAAGGGAGTAACTCGCCCTCTGCTCCGTGTGCAGGTTATAGCGCGTATAAAAGAGACTTTAGATGCGTATCGTATGTCGCGGTGCAAGGTGGCGATTATTCACAACACTCTGGAAATGAAACAGGTGATGGATAAAATAGCTTCGGCGTTAAAAACTCTGCTTGAAGGGAAAGAGAGCGTGAGCTTTCAGGCGGATTCGTGCAGGCAGGATCTGGCAGTCGGTGTGTTTGGTGGGGTGTGGTGTACGGAGCTGGGGGCTGCAGTGTGTAGATCACAGCGTTAGTGAGGAGGAGGTCAGGGCCAGTGCATCTAACTCTTGTACTGATTGTTATGAAGGGCCATGTGTCAGCATCCATCTGACCACTTTATAACTCTTGGCTGTTCCCTGCGCCTCTCCTGCAAAAGGTCCTAATGCATTCTCTTTGACCTCGCCGGTGTAAATCAAATATCTGGCTTCAGATCTTGTCGAGCTGCTGCGTGTGTGTGTGTGTGTGTGTGTGTGTGTGTGTGTGTGTGTGTGTGTGTGTGTGTGTGTGTGTGTGTGTGTGTGTGTGTGTGTGTGTGTGTGTGTGTGTGTGTGTGTGTGTGTGTGAGTGAGTGTGTGAGAAGCTATGTGGCCTGAAAAAGTGAGGAGAGTAGGAAAAAGAAAGAATAAATAAAAGTCTCTTTTTTTCTAATCTCACTTGAGTACATTTGAGTTCACAACCTCCAACCTAAAGAAATGCTGCAGATAAACAGTTAGAATTTTACAAAAACACGCTAATGCAGATCAGTGCACGTGTCCTGCTCTAAATGTCAGTTTTTCATTGTTTCTACTGTGCGGATTTACACGATCCAAGTGGAACAAAGGTCAGCTCTGACCTGTTAGTCTGCAAACTGAATTCTGCACCTGTCTGGGCTTTCATTAAAGTGAATTGGAGACGGACTAAATATTCAGATACCCTGCTAAAAATGTGAAAAAAGAAAACGATTTATGTAGCTACCGTACGTTTCACTAAAAGTCAGAACTTTCTGAATGGAAAAAAAATAAAGCTGATTTTAAGTTGGATTTCCTACTGTCATGGCATTTGCATAAAACTGCACCTCTAAGTGTCCTTTCAGTGTTGCATTAGTGCTTTAAAATTGATCAGATCATTACTCCAACACATTTAAACAGTTAAACGCTGACATGTAACCTTTTCCGCCAGTTTGGTGAACTTACTAGCAAACGGTTGAATATTGAAACATCCAGCAGTCACAGAGCAACATTACCATTAATTTGGAGTCGTGTTTTTGACCATTAGAGTCCAACAATCGCTCTACTTTTAGCTCTGTTTTTGGTCTCCACCGGCTCCTGAGGAAAAAAACAGAGCCTTTAGTGGGTAAATGCTACAACACGTCAGCTGTTTAGTATTGATGTTAATAAAGGCAGTGAGGTTGGATCAACAGTAAAACTATGGGACAGAAAACCAAAACAACAAGCTGGAAGATGCTTAAGAGAACATTTCCCTGTTGACTCATCATTACAAGTAGTTTCACATACTTGCAGTCATGTGATCCATTGTTTATGTGAGAAATTTGATTGTAGCCTCTTTAAAGGTTTATGGCTGCTATCCATGGGTTTCTAATGTCTGTAAATTATATTTTCCACTTTCAGGTCCCTCTTTCCGACTGCAAATGAGCTCCAAACACAAAAAACAGCAGCACTTTCAGAGAGCTAAACTTCACAAGCAAGAAACAGAAAAAACATTTAAGTTTTTGTAAATGCCCAAACACCACAAGACTCGCCTTGATGCTTCTTGTGATAAATTTTACAAGCGAAACAATGAACTGTGACGAGTTAGTGGTCAATATGAGGCAGCAGTTGGAAAATTATACGGTAGCATCTCCAGCACAGTTTGTCTCATTAAACTTGGCCAACTGATCCGGTTTCTGTCCACATCTACATCCATCAAACTACACAGTTGACTTTAAATGAGGCAAAAACGGCAAATTTCTTGCGACTTCTTGTTCATTTTTTAAACAATCATCGCCAAACATATTCACAAATGTACCGTTCAGCGCCTGTCGAGAAATGGGCCATAATCTCCTGACAGTTGGTCCAAGTGAGGAAGAAAAAAGAGCTGCTACCTGACATTTGGCCATGGAAACCACAGCTGGTTTTATCCTCAAACAGATCAGTATTTTGTAAGTAAAAGGTCACGAGAGGTAAGTAGTGGAAGCAGGAGTAAGCATTTAGAACCCATTTAGGAAACGAGCTCTTCAAGAACTCTAATATGCCGTTTTAAACTTGTTTTCAAATTAACTCCAGCCGGATTAATGATGACAAAACCGAGTTTCTAAATGTAGAAACCCAAATATCTCGGTGCACTGCTGGTCTGTGAGTTTGGGTGTGCCTTAAAATAACTCTCAATAGATTTATACACTCCTGTTGTGCACACAAAGCCCTCCTACTACATCACACAAGATTTACTCCTAAAACAGGAAGGTAGCGGCGGACTGCCTGACAATATAAAAGCGAATAAACATATCAATAATAATAACGAAAGCAGCCTTTTTCTGCCTGGATAAGTTTCATGTCATTATGTGTCTGATTGCCAGAAACTCTGCTCTCAGCATTCCCAACATTCCCATGTAGCTCTTGACCCCTGACAGCCTTAAATTATTAACATTCCCATATGGGCTTAAACCCCCTGATCGCTGCTTGCAGCTACACTTTTCATGTGTTTTTCATATTACCGCAAGAATTGATGCAGGAGATAAATATCTTATTTCTAATCAGAGCCCGTGTGTTTCTGCTGCGCGTCTTCCTGTTTATCTGTCTTGAACTTATCACAATCATGCAGTAAATTTGACTGTTTTTTGGAGAAGGCTTGATCCTGGTTGAATGCAGTGTTTCCAGTGAGCGGCTGACGCCAACAGGGGGCAGTAGTTTGCCTCTTTGTGCTGCTGAAACAGTGACTCAACTCTACTGCTGCTGCTGCTTTTGTATCCAGCACCACTGACAGCACACAGGGCCAACTGCACAATGGGTTATGAATGAGCTCCCATTCATCACAATTAATCAGTGGGCCAAACCCATTAACTGTCAGGCGGAGAACGAGTTTGTCTCGGTAAGAATGACAGACTGCTCGACCGCTCAAATGCACGAGACGGCTTCAGACAGTCGAGGGAGAGTGGACTTGAAACAGAGCCGGGGTCTGTTTGTTTGTGACTTTAGAGGAGGAGATCTTGAATATTAACATATTTGATGAACATTTAACAGAACTTGCTTTGTGATTTGACACATTTGGAATCAAACACCACCTCCATCTTATATCTGACCTCAAATAACTACAATTTAAGTACATTTGTTGAGGTATTTTACTTGAGTAGTTTTACATTTTAAAAGAAGACCTTATACTTTTTTTTCTCTACTGTATTTACTAGGCGGCTATAGTTAGCTATTTTACAGATTTAAGCTCTCCTCTTGAAATTGTACACACAATAAGATGGATTAAACTACCTAACTGGACATATAATAGTTAAAATTAGCTACAATAAATAAATATTAGTTATATCTTAACCCTCCTGTTGTCTTCATTTACAGGCACCAAAAAATATTGTTTCCTTGTCTGAAAAAAATCCAAAAATTCTGCAAAAAAATTCCCCAAATTTCTGCAAATTTGCAAAACCTTCAGGAAGAAAATTCCAATAATTCCTTAAAAGTTTCCCTTAAAAGTTTTATTAAAAAAAAAAAAATCCCCCAAATTTGGCAAGAAATTGCTTGTAAATATTTTCAAAAAATGAGTAAAAATCTTCCTAAAAAAATCCTAAAAATGCCAACATGATTCCATATATATTAGTAAAACTTGTAATATTTTCTTTAAGAACATTCACATAAAAATCAACCAAAATCCAGTGAAATTCACTGGATTTTGGTTGATTTTTTTTGTGAATGTTCTTAAGAAACATTTTTAACATTTCTTTTTTCCATCAAAAAATGTTTCACGGTGAAAATATATATCTTTTACTCCACATTTTCCAACTTTAAACCGACTCAGTTTTGACCCGCAGGACGACACGGGGGTTAATGAATCCATGCTGTTGAATGAGTTTGCTTTTGAAATTTAACTCAACTTGCAAAAGTATCTTCATCTTTTTCTGTGGACTTCAACACCTCTTCCACTGCTGCCTAATTTTCTACTAAATATACGTTTGTATGTATCGCACATGAGCACATATATGTTCTTGTTTCCATCCCAGCGTGTCCTACAAAAAGGGATTTTTATGTCGTTTTTCATGCTGCATGCTTCTATTCCATATTTGATGTCGTCCAACGTGAGCTCGGTCAACAGGCTGCTGATAAAAGTTTAAAAAGGGAAGTCAAATGTAAATATTTCAGTCAAGTTCGAAAGGACGTCTGCAACATGTCTGAGTGGCCAAACTTCAAACCCTCAAAGTCCTCCTCAAACAAAAGTAAATCTTTCTCTTTCTCTTTTCCCCTCTCTTTCCTCCCCTCCACAACAAACACCACATAATGATTTTGGGTATCTGGTAGATCAAGCGGGGTTTTGCCGGCAGCTGTGTGGTGGTTGCGGGGTTGCCAAACCAAACAGAGGGGGGCTCCTGAAGTCACCTCTGCCCAAACATACACCTAATCCGGCCCGGATCGCAACTCTGCAACGCACAAGACAGTTTAAAAATAGAGCGGGGGGGACAGAGGTCAAATCTACAGAGGGATTTAAGGCCTTATCATTATCACGGAACAGCAGAGCCGAGCTGCAGCCCTGAGAAAGTGCCTCTGTGTCTAGCAGAGCTGGAGGCAGGACAGGAGGCCTCTGCATGACTAACAGCAGGCAGACGGAGGGAACAAGTACAAACCTACACATTTCTTTTTTTTCTTGAACCTAGGTGAAAGTCACACCTTCCCCTGTAATTTTGGGCCTTACAATTCCACCTACATTCGCTCGTTGCCTTCACTATTTTAAGGAGTTGAGGCTTTGTTTGTTTAACTGATGATAATTTACAGAATATAGACTACGCTGCTGCACCTTTAACCTCATAAAGAACATTTATGACTTAGCAGCCGAGTGTAAGTTCCAGAAAAAGCAGGCATATCGTTCACGTTTCCACAGATCTGAACTTCACGTGTGTCTCCGTGGAGTTTCGCTACAAATCACGAGTGCAGATCTCATGTAAAATAATCACACGTAAATTCAGATATCTGAAGGAAAAGGCTTTCAGATTGGAGTTCCCACAACAGCCGCCTGCTTTTAACCTCAAAAATTCCTGGAAGTAAACAAACTTTGTATCAAAACTGAAAAAACTAAGAGCTAGACATAACAAAAATACTATATTTTTAGAATTATACTGGCATGCCATGCAATTTGATGAAGGTTATGAGCACATACTGATCTTTATAGTTTGACTAAAAGCATTAAATTTAATGTTTTTGCTTCGCTGTTAAGTGAAAATAGCATGTGAACCATTATAAGCCAGTAGTTTAAGGCAGCCTGACTCACCACATCTCTCCTAAAATAGTGACACTTAATGAACAAATTTAATTATTTATAGATCACACCTAAGATGGGAGGAAAACGCAGCTTTGACAGCAGGTTTTAGGCTTTAAATCTGCAGTAAAACGCTAAAAGTTGAACCTCAGGCGGACGCAGCGTTTAATGCTGTCGTGTGTGAGCTCGGTGTTATCAGCGATACTCGGTGTGAAGAGCACTTGACGCCTGATGAAAAGCACTTGCACAGGCCATTGAGGTCTGGAGAGATGGATCCCTGCAGCAGTATCAGGTATAAGGTGGTTCAAACATTGGCTCTGGACTCAGAGGAGGGACGCAGCTGCAGGTGGACGGACGGTGTTGGATTTGCTTCTGAGTTTGACTAATTTTTGCTCAGAAATGTGTTTTGGGGCGAGCGAAGTATATTTAGAGGATGTATTTGTGCTAAAAAAAAAAAAACCTTATTAAAAGTCTGAATAATTAAATTAGGCTGGACTGGAGGGTTCAAATAGCAACCCTGAATCCAAAGTGGAGAAGAAATATCACTGACAGTTGCAAAAGTATATGATTTTGCACATTTTTGGTGTATTTTAAGCAACATTGCCTTTTGACAGCATACCAGATATGAAAAAGCAGTTCAAATGCACACTGAGGTAACGTTTCTGCAAAGTGAGACTAAAAAAACTCAAAGCTCCGCATCAATCAGAGGCTTTTTCCCGTCTTAATGACAGTGAAATCCCACACCGCCCCATTACGGTGAAGCTGCAGCACAACTTTACTCCAACAAGTGCAGGAATTTGATTAAAATTGCCTGGAAACTGGACCGCAGCGATATTAAATCACAAGCTATTGACATGCTGTCATCTTTTCATTTTCTTACGGAGCAGACCAGTGATAATTCTGCACAGCTTGAACCATGAGCAGCTAGCAGCCGCTTTATTATCACCTTGTTGTAGCTTAGCCTGTGTACCTAAACTGTACACAAAGTTATTACTGACATGAAAGCACTTAAGCCCTGTGGAGGAAAAAGGCTGTTCAGGGGCTTGATAAAAATAAAATAAAATAAAAAATCTCTGTTATTTCTAGGGAGTTGGAGGGCTTTATTGTTAGCTTTTGGCCACAAAGCTGGAGATGCTTTAAAAGGAAAACTACACAAGCTGACCTTTAGGCCTCAATCAGAAACAGACTGGTGAAAAAAATGGAGGGGAGAAGAAATTATTCAAGAAAAAAAAAGATTTTTCTCCAATTTAACTGAATATTTCACTACAAAGTCTTCCTTCAAATGTGTGCAGCCTGCAGTTTAATTCCACTTTTTGCTTTAGGATTAGAAAACAGCAAAGATGCTGCACTTGGACTGAGACTAATAAATATCGGTTAGTCTGGCCGCAGAGCCTGTTAACTTTTCCATGACAGAGAAAACGCATTTCTGAGTGTGTGAAGCCACTACTGAAAGCTGAAAATGATTTAAATAAGAAAGTGCGACGAGCTGCAGCTTCAGCCGCTTTAATATCGCAACATGGGAATAAAAAAAAAAAAGAAAGACAGAAAAAAAGCCACAAGCGCCGGTGAACAACTTAAACGTTATGAGCTCATTTGCTTGGAATAATATAAACATAAAAATAAAATAAAAGGGGTTTAATTAAACACGCAGACGAGTGGAATCAGACGTTAATTGAAGCTCGCTGACATTTAAAGTTCCGCTCGTTAATATTCGGAGGATTAAATCCGAAGCTGTTATCAAAAAGAAACTTTCACACGAGACGCTTTTTTTTTTTTATTTAACCAGAGAAGAGCTTTAAGAAAACATTTAGGCTCATGTTTTAAAGCATAAACGAGGTTTAAAGTCAAAGCGCGGGGATTAAAAATGGGACAAAAAAGAAAAATTGAGGCGATAAAAATGGACGCATTCGGGCTCAATTAGATTTAATTTATCATTTAAAACGGATTCGCTGTTTCATTTGGTTATTTAGGGTTCATTTGTACCGTCTGAGAATGTTAAAAAAGGAACATAAATTCACACAGTTTCGGTAAAAACACCGGAACAGCGAGAATCCGATGCGCGTAAAGAGGAAAAAAATGATTAAATGTCAAGAAAATGTGTCTTTATCGTTGATTGTTGACCTATAATAGCTATTTTTAAATAAAACAAAGATTTTAAATAACAAAGGTTGTCAAAATACCTTAAAACTGCAAAAGAAGAATGTGAAAATATGTCCATTTACATGAAATTAGATCATAGAAACTATAATAAATACACAATTAGCTGAGAATAAAGACATGCAAATAGAAAACCATGAGTCCATATAAAAAGAAAAAATAGGGCTTTCCTTTAAAGCAAAACAAAAGAAGTGTGGGGTTTCTTTTCCTTCTTTTTTTTAAATGGGGGTCCATCTCTTTCTTTTGCCCCTGAGGATGGAGACTTACCTCCTTATTGTTCCACACTTGAGCCCCTTGGAAAACAAGATTCCTGATGTTACCAAAAACCGCAGCTTCCCAGGTCTGAAAAATACAGAAAAATAGCAGTAATGAAAGAAAAAATCTACATGCAAACTAAATGTTCCCCTTAAGAAAATGCAAAGGAAACAGAAAATGACGGAAATGCTTGAAGATAAACGTTGATTTTGTCTCTAAATTTATTAAATGCATCATAAAAAATATTTTAAAAGCACATTTTTATCCGTTTAACAACAGCACATACCTACTGAGCATGAAACACACACACCACATGCGTTTTAATGCGAAATTTATTTTAAAATATCTCCGAATCAATAAACTAAAGTTCCCAGAATGCACCACGGAGCTCATGTTTTGGTTCTCACAGAAAGCAGAGTGCAGAGATCACGGTGGGAAAAAACACGAGGCCACGAGAACAAGGGAGATAAAAAGGGTGAAAATATCAGAAGTGATCATCTGACAGGAGCCAGAGGAGGCAGAAAAAGTCACCTGATCTGATGGACGAGGATCGATTTCAGGCTTTAGAGGCAGCTGAGACAGACCTCAATCAGCCCTGAGTGTGAGACCGCTTTATTATGGGAAATTATTCATATTAGCTGTGAAATGATTCATATTATGTGAGTATAGAAACACTGAAGTTCATCCGATGGTCATTTTAAAATGCGTGACTTCAAAATAAACTGCATCGTGTTTGTGTTTGAGCTTCTAAACTTCGAAAAATCTCCAAAAAAATCCATATATTAAGACGTTTCAAATATTGTTTTTTTCCCAATAATATTTAATTACGCAAGTTAAAATACACAGTAAAATAGAGGAAAAACAATAAATTCAGGCACTGAAAACTTGGCAGTTTATAGATAGATAGATTAAACCTTTATTGATCCCACAGCGGGGAAATTTATAGTGTAACAGCAGCAAATAGAACAGTTTAAATAAAAAAGAGAGCAGCACACAATGCACAAAGTGCATAGATATAAATATTTTCTTCTTTTAGAAGGAGAAATACACATCCACAACTTCTTAGAAACATAATAATTAATTAACCAGCATAATTAACCAGCATATTATTTGTGCTGTTTATGGAAACACAAATATCTGCTTGACTTGACAGTATTTCATATTTATATGTGAAATTAATTACAAATCATGTGTATTAGGAGTTGCATTTACTTTATTAACTTTAATTTACTTTCATTAACTGCAAGAGACTGGAATTTATTGCCAGAAATGTATGCATTTCTGCCTAAATTTTAGTATTTTTGTGTGACTTTTATGTTGTGTACTTATTTCACTTTTTTAAAATGAAGAGCTGCAAGAGTACAATGAAAGGTCTGTCTTTGTATCTATCTATCTATCTATCTATCTATCTATCTATCTGTCTGTCTGTCTGTCTGTCTGTCTGTCTGTCTGTCTGTCTGTCTGTCTGTCTGTCTGTCTGTCTGTCTGTCTGTCTGTCTGTCTGTCTGTCTGTCTGTCTGCCTAATATTTAGGCTTTAGTTCATTCATAGTCATATTTTTATATTTATATAGTTTTTATAGTTCATAGTTTTTTATTTTTATTGAATCATCATTATCAATTTCTTCTATTTGATTTTTTGACATTTACTATATAATAAATGTTATATTTTGTATTTTTATCATATTTTAACATGTGTTTTAATATTTATGACATAGTTGAACCAAATTTACTTTCAATAACTGCAAGAGACTGGAATTTATATGCATGGGTCACTTTCTGCCTCGTTTTTAGTGTTTTTGTGTGACTTTTATGTTGTATATTTACTGATTTCACTTTTGAAACTGAAGAGCTGCAAAAAAACAATGAAAAAGAACGATCTATTTTTACATGAAAAATTATTCTGATGCTTACACAATTCCCATTCGACCATTCAAGTCTCTTACATTCAACAAAAACCACTCCATCTGTGTAATGTATTCTAATGTAAATATAGCTGCAAAAAATGCTCCAAAACAATATTTTTGATTGTGAAATGACACCGTGAACCAGCCGTGATATTTGCTAGGTGATTTTATAGGAGATAATATGTTATTAAAACGCTTTTCTAAACCCAAGGGGGGAGAAAAAAGAACAACAAACAAATAAAAAGAATAACTGACGTGATGTAATGTGCAGTTTGAAGCGTCCTACAGCGAGAGCAGAGTGCTGCATGCCTTTTAAACCTGGCGGTGTGTTCGCTGGGCCGGCAGAGCTCTAAGTCCTTCACACACAGACACAAAAGCCCTGCCTGGCTTCTTTAAGGAGGCTTGTGCAGCAGATGTGGGGGTCAGCGCTGCAGGGCCTTACGAAGGGCCTCGACTGAGCCAAGCTGATCTTTTACAGCATTAAAGCCTCACCTTGGATCCTTTTATATTGTTTAATTAGTTGGAAATTAATGCAGCAATTACAAATTAAATCAAAATCAAACAGACGCTCTTAATTAGATTCACAAAAAAGCGGGTAAAGATTAGCAGATGTGCTTGTCCAGACGGGGATAAGAGGCCAACAGATACGTGTGAGGAGGAGAAAAGTGTGTTTGTGCGTTTTAACGTGCGTGCCTTTTTTATGTGAGGGTGTAAAAATGAAAATCCCTCAACAGCTTCAAAATACCACCACATTAAATCACATCTTTTGTCAGGACTGACCCCAAGCCCTTTTTGGAAGGATTTTTTTTGGGGGGGTCCTGCTGAATTTTCATGAGCTCTGAGAATATTTTGGGATTTGGAGGCACAACAGAGGAGTCTGAAAAGGAAAGGAAGATATTGTTAAATACTTCAACTCGTCACAAATGCCTTCATTAACAAAAAAGTCAAGCAAGACTCAAGGTAAAGTCACATATTCAGTGATTCCTGCCTGGATCCATGTTAGTCAAGGGGTCTTTATCATGCCATTTGGCTCACTTGTCTAGATTTGTTCCATTTTGGTCAACAAAAGCAACCACAGCAGCATAATTACAAGCAAGTGTTGGATTATATTATTATTCTAAAGTTCACTAGTTTCCAAAACATGTTTCCATTCATACCTTGCTGACTGTCGGTGGCGTCTGAGTTGTTTAGGATCACAGCTGCTGCAGAGCCAGGGGGGCAGGCAGTCGGCTAATTCAGCCAATTAAAGTCTAATCCAGTGATGAAGCATTGTCTCAGGAAGATAATGGAGCTGCTAAGTGGCACTGCTAATGACAAGGGAGAGGTGGAGATCACCGCTGGATAACGCTGAAAACTAGCCAGACAAAAGAGGTAGAAGTCTGGAGAGCTCTGCTGGATGCTGCTGGCAGGAAGTGGGAAATTTGACAAGTTTGACCTTTTTTAGAAAACTTGAAAAAGCGCAAAAAGTGTGTTCACACAGCCCCATATCTTGCAAAAACTAAAATATGCATTATATATTGTACAAAAACTGAGGATCTACTTCTTCTTAATGATACAAAAAACTAATATTTTGACAAAATTTTGGGTTGCATTTGTACAAAGTTAACATATTTTTGTAGATGTGTCAAAGTATTTTTTCATTTTTTTGAAGTTCCCTAGGGATTAATAAAGTATCTATCTATCTATCTATCTATCTATCTATCTATCTATCTATCTATCTATCTATCTATCTATCTATCTATCTATCTATCTATCTATCTATCTATCTATCTATCACTATTACATTTCCTCACATTTGCAGCAGAGCAAACCTTTAGCTCGCTATATTCTGGATTTACTGAACTCAAATGTTCACTCTATGCACATATGTGAACACAGGTACAACAAGGAAACCAGGAGAGGCGCTACACACTATTCTCTTACTGTCACATAACATTTCTGCATTCAATTTCAATTTTAAACCATTAGTTCACATTTACAGTCAGCTAATTAATCCTAAACATGTGTCACGATTCCCAAACTCACCCACAGGACTTGCATCAGCATGCACAGTTGCGTAAAAAAACAAGCTGAACATGACACAACCTAAATGTTCACATGCACTCCTTCCACAACGCAACACCGACACCTCAGATAAACTCACTACGCTGTTAATTCAGCAGCTTCGCGAGGCTTAAGGGACCATTGTCATGCAGATGACAGCATAATGGAGTTTAGATGCATCAGTTAGATTGGCTGCACCTTTCTGCTGGTTGCAAACACACATTCAGCCACAGAGCGCTGCTTTTAAACACTGAGGACACTAATGAATTATTTACAGAACATTTAATATTATAATTAATTAAAGTGGAAGAGTGTGAATGTAGCAGAGAAGCTGTGGCAGTATTGATCATAGGCAGCAACCTTTAACAGACAAAAACACCTTCAAGTGTGATTTATAGAACCTTAACCCTCGTGTCGTCCTGCGGGTCAAATCGACCCATTTTTAAAGTTTTCGCAGTGAAACTTCTGATGTCCACATTTTCAACATTTTTGGGAAATTTTTTACCATTTTTTGGTGGAAAAAAAGAAATGTTAAAAATGTTTCTTAAGAACATTCACAACAAAATCAACCAAAATCCAGCCAAATTTGCCAAAAAATATTCAAAGATTTCCCAAAAATGTTGAAAATGTGGACATCAGAAGTTTCACTGTGAAAATATATTTTTTTCCACATTTTCAAACTTCAAAACGGGTCAATTTTGACCTGCAGGACGACACGAGGGTTAAAATAGGTGGAATCTGGCAGATCTGATATTTTCACCCAACACAATGCTGATCTAAACTCATCTCGGTACACTTAAAGAGATTTAGATTTCAGATTTCAGCCCATTGTTTCTCATCGTTTGGGGTTGTTGTGTCCTTCCTACTGTTTCCAGCCTGAGGACGTTAATCCTGCTTCCTGAGAGCTTGTGTACACTTAGTTTCTGTGTTAGTTTCATGCATCTCTCTGCCTTGGGAACACTGTGTTTTAGTCTCAATATTTCAAACAAGAATTCAACCTTGTGGGGGAAAAACACTTGAACAACATAGTGGACTCTCCCTTTAAACATGTAACACAAGCTCAGTAATCATCCCTCCAAGTGCTTACAGGCACAGCACTGTACAATCAACTGAAATTTGTAGGAACGGAAAGCCCTGGCAGGGCCCAGGCTCCTGAGATCATGTCTGTTTTATTGGGGGATAAATGTTGCCATTGACATTGTGGAGGGGGAGAATGGAGCGTGGCCCGCCCGCCTCTAATTGGCTGCATTAGCATCATCATTTGCTGAGCGCCCGCCCCTCCCATCTGGCTGCGTCTCCTGCCATCCGATTGGCTGCGTCTGCATTCCAGTGCAATTTACAAGCCACCTCAGGGGTGTTTTTTTTTTTTCTTTCTCTACCCCCCTTTGCTACTTTAGTTTTTTTCTCTTTTCTCTGCCAGGGCCTAACAAGCGTCATTGTGTGTGTGTCCTGCTTCAACCGAGAGCCAATACAAAGAACTGAGAGCAGTGGAAGATTTGACTGAAGCCAAGAGAAAGAACAGATTTATATCTAAAACAGGGATGGAAATGTAGCACTTAGACTCTGATCGGATTGAAAAAAAAGCTAAAAGTTGAATAAAAAAAGAGACAGAACAGCCCCTGTTGAGAGGAATGAACTGCATGTAGTTCAATGTGATGATGTTAGGGTCGTCCTACATTCAAAAAGTCAACACTTTCCATAAATTATGTATAAAAACCAACAAGGTGCTGCTTTAACAAATGTGTATGAAGTTAGATTGAGGGCTTCAAGGGTCCCATATTGTCTGCCGTTTCAGCAACTTCATCTAAGTCTTGCCTATTGTTACAGTCCGTTTTTCACTTTTTCAGCTGAAAATGCTGCAGAGACGGTTCATTTCACTTTGACTGTATAACGTCTGGCTTTAGTGCTGTTATAAACAGGCTGTTTTGAGCTGCTGTTCATCAGTTTCAGCAGGATGATTTTTGGTTAGTTAGGTGTCACATAGTTAGTATTAGGGAGCCTTTAGTTTACACCAGTGAGTTTATAACCACAAAACACAATAAAAAGATTTTCAATATACAGGGCTTTTTAAGATTAAAAAAAAATGTGAAAAAAGCAAGATGGGCAAGAACAGGGAGGTTACAACCCTGCTAGTAAGACCAGAGATTCAGGGGTGAAAGGTTATAAACACAACAACAAGAGGTTATGTAAGGGACAAACATTAAGCTGTCCACCCTGCTGAACTTTCAAAATATTACTATGTTCTTATCTGAAGAAAATTTACACAGTAGAAAACAGCAGTTAGGCACCTAAATAGGGAGTCACAGAGGTGTAATTAGAATACTTTCTATTCCACTTAGACTCCGTTCCATACATGTGCAGCAGGTCAGCATCTATATATTCAGTGCATGAAGTCTACACTACTGCTCTCATAGCATAGTAGTCATCAATTCTGGCCTGCATGTGGACTCCAGCCTGTGTTATATTTGCAGCGTCAGCGCGTATGCAAGAGTCATACATCCATCCATCCATTATCTATACACCACTTAATCCTCATTAGGGTCGTGGGGGGGCTGGAGCCGATCCCAGCTGACTTGGGGAGAAGGCAGGGGACACCCTGGACAGGTGACAGTCTATCACAGGGCTACACATAGAGACAAACTATCACACTCACATTCACACCTACTAGAGTTACCAATTAACCTCCGTGGATGTCCACAACATCTACACTATAAAGTCAGTAGTGCACATGTGCAGAATGCACAGGCATCAACTTACTGCGAATCCTTCCAGTGGATTGAACTAATACAACAACTCCTAATCCACGGTGTCCACAGCTGTCTGCATGCATGTCTCCAACGAGGTATAATCAAAGTTTGTTTGGAAATGACAGAATTTATGTAACAAGGACTCCTGTGGACCTCTGAGAACCTGGTATAATCTTGGCTGTGCGATGATGGCAGCTTTATAAATGAACTTGTTTTACAGAGCAGAGTGCTGGGTCGATATATAATTGAGGGACTTTTGAAGTCCATAGGATACATTGTGCATATATTTTTATTAAAAAATAAAAAAAAAACTAATGTTTTTTATGTTCATTGTGATCATGTCATTACAAATTCCATCATTAATTATTATGGAAACAATCACTTAATAAAAAATGACAACAAATGACAAAAAAATGTCAACTATGATACCTGTCAACTATGTTACAAAAAGTGTGCGATTATATACTGAACCGTCTAAACATCACGTCATTTCAGAAACACACTGCAATGTGGAACAAACTGCTTCAGTGCAGTAATTTCTCTACCTTCAACACGTGGACCAATACCTGTTCCTAACAAGGTAACACACACACTTCTACAGGTGAGTGGACAGACAGGAAGGGAGGGTTTAAACTAAAACTGTCCACCCATTTCTCTGCACTGATTACATGCAGACACACCTGCCTCCATTCCTCCCCCACACATTAACAAAAAAAGAGCAAAAAGGGTCATCTTTTCCACCCGAGCCACCTCACTCCTAATCCTTGCACAGAGATTTACGTAGTGAGGGGGGAGGCGGAGTCTCCAGGGTGAGGGCATCCCTCAGGTACTCTCACCCCAGGACCTAACTGGGGTCTCTGGAGTCTGACAGTCCTAAAGGAGAACTGTTCTTCGTTATTCTATTCTAACTTGTAAGGTTCTAACCCTCGTGTCGTCCTGCAGGTCAAAATTGACCCATTTTAAAAGTTTGAAAATGTGGGGAAAAAAAAGAAATGTTAAAAATGTTTCTGAAGAACATTCACAAAAAAATCAACCAAAATCCAGCAAATTTCGCTGGATTTTGGTTGATTTTTTTCTGAATGTTCTTAAAGCAAATATTAGAAGATTTACTGATACATATGTAATCATTATAGATATTTTTAGGATTTTTTTGGAAGATTTTTACTCATTTTTTGAAAATATTTACAAGAATTTTCTTGCCAAATTTGGGGCATTTTATTTTGTTATTTTTTTTTAATAAAACTTTTAAGGGAAACTTTTAAGGAATTATTGGAATTTTCTTCCTGAAGGTTTTGCAAATTTTCAGAAATTTGGGAATTTTTTTGCTGATTTTTTTCAGACAAGGAAACAATTTTTTTGTTGCCCGTAAATGAAGACAACAGGAGGGTTAATTGGAACCATTTCCAAATACGTTCTTGCATCCTGTTTTTAATCCAAACAGCATGGACAACATCAGGCCAAAATCAGTTAATATTCACAAAAGACTCAAAAAGCCTGGCATCTGGGACAGAGGACTGAACTGTAAAACGTGTTTTCATCAGTAAGGGACAAATCAGATAGAATCAGCTTGTTGCTTTGCTTCCCGAATTTGAAAACATAAAACTTAGTGGAAATGGAAACCTTTAAATTTACCTGTAGTTCCATCAATAGTATATCTATATCTCTCTATAAGAAAGTATAATAATTGAATTAAAGTGCTTAAAGCTTCAATAAAGTGTAGACTGTCCTATCCTAATGAGATCCGATTCATGTACTCACTGTAAGCAGCCATCCAGCCTGGTAAAAGCCTGAGATGTGACACAATAAAACCCGAGTGGCTCCACTGGCGACGCTCTCTGGAAAGCAGATGTCCCAAAGTGGAGGCTTAATGTGTTGAGGTCTGTCTCTTGTTTGGTTGCACTTCATGAGGACTGGCAGAATAAAGATGTTTGTTTTCGAAGCATCTAAACAGTGTGAAAACAAACACAATTGGATAAAGCACATTCATAAATGATCCAGAATCAAAATGTGTGGTTGCTGGTGTGACTGGAAGCAATTCATTTTAGCAGAAAAGTCAAAATGTTAGAAAATGATATCCACATGAAGGACACTAAGCACAGCAACCAAATCTAGAAAGTTATTTTCAAATTAGACAGAAGAGTAGCATTACAGTTTAACACATCAACCAGATGTTGTTTCTTAAATATAAAGAAAATCACAAAGAGTTTATAAACAGTCCATCCTTTTCTTTTTACTCATTTTTGATTCTGTTCTTAACATACTTATCATCATGTGTTTCAGACCTGATTTCACAACCTGCTGTGTGTGTGTGTGTGTGTGTGTGTGTGTGTGTGTGTGTGTGTGTGTGTGTGTGTGTGTGTGTGTGTGTGTGTGTGTGTGTGTGTGTGTGTGTGTGTGTGTGTGTGTGTGTGTGTGTGTGTGTGTGTGTGTGTGTGACAGATGTTGCCAGAGTGAAGCATGTCAGGGTGACTCAGCATCGGCCCATTAAAGGATTAGACAGCATTCTGCTACCCCACACATGAAAGCCTCATCAGACTGTCTTGTCTGCTCCAGTACGTTGTCTTTCTTGTCCTACATTGTTTAATGAAGCGGCTGAGATGAAGTCAGTCCAAGGCGAATGGCAGCACAATATTAGCTCATCACCTCAATTACATTCACACTGTGAAATAAATAAAAAACAATGACACTGTAAGCCAGAGGTGACAAACATGTGGCCTGTGGGCTAAAAACGGCCCTCCAGATTGTCAAATTCGGCCCATGGGACGACTTTGTAAAGTGTACAAATTACAGAGAAGGCATTAACTGCAGATTGTAAATTTGTAAAACTATACATTTAAAATAATCCCTAGACCATGACCACTTGTTTTGATCATAAAGTAAAACACTAGATTGTTCATTGTTCTTTTGTGTCTCCTTTTTGTCATATTTTGTCTTGTTTTTTGTCTGACTTTTGTTGTTTGTATCATGTTTTTGTCATTTTGTGTCTCCCTTTATTTGTTTTTTGTCTCATTTTTGTCATGTGGTGTATTTTTTGTCTCACTTTTTTCGTTTGTCTACCTTTTTGTCGTTTTGTGTCTAGTTTTGTAATATTGTCTTGTTTTTGTTGTTTTTTTGTCTTTTTTTTGTCTGACTTTTGTTTTGTTCATAAAGTAAAATATTGTATTGTTCAGTTAGTTCCAGATACCTGTGACTAAATGTTTTATTCCTTTGTAGATCCACTGTAATCTGGAAGTTGTAATGTGTGAATGATAAACTGAGTCATAATATTGGTAAAATTGAACTTTTAGAAAATTTAGAAACCAATTAACCTCAGCAGCATGTCTTTGGACTGTGGGAGGAAGCCGGAGTGCCCACAGGCTGTCTGCTTATAGTCCTCATACAAAGCTTTGTGCTGCTGATTGAAATTGCAATTTGTAGTGGAAAAATTAATTGATTTTTAATTCAAATTGCAATTTGAAACAATGAAGTTTGCAAACTGCAAGGGCAGATATTTAGGATATACATTATGCAACACATAGCTCTCCGA
Source organism: Amphiprion clarkii (assembly GCA_027123335.1). Lineage (NCBI taxonomy): Eukaryota > Metazoa > Chordata > Actinopteri > Pomacentridae > Amphiprion > Amphiprion clarkii. Next base: position 32,026,607 of record CM049581.1, on the reverse strand, counting down.
TCTTCTCCTCCTGATCGACATGCTGCTTTTGGGCCATTTGGAGCTGCTCCTGCTCCTCAATCTGTCTGGTGAGTGCCCTCTTTGCTCCAAAACTGAACCAGTTGAAGGGATTCAGGAGTGCCAGGTGCTGCATCGTTAATTACCTTGTTTATCCTACCTGAAGATAAAGCGACTGAAATAACTCTAATAGTGCCAAGTGTACCTCTAAATCGGCAGCTAGCCATTTAAAAACTTTCTGGCATCACTGCTAGTGCCACCTATGATGTCATAAACAAGTGATGACTGACATAACAGAAGTGAAATCTTACCAAAAAAAAATAAAATGCAGTCCACAAACTTAATATGAAACCACAACGGCAAAAACATTTGATGAAACAGCTCTCCATTCATTAAAAAAGAACCCCGGTCCTCAGAACACCAAACTTCGTCGCACAACTTGAGCTAATGTTGACTGGCTATTTAAGCTAGCACAATTTAACAAACCGGAAAACTCACAAAGAAATGTGCGTTAACTTCAAATAAACTTTATCTGCAGTTAAATAGACGTGAGTAGAGTCTTACCTATTCACTGAAATCACAAGGAAGATTTTAAAAGTAGACTAAATGTCGCTGAGGAGCTTCAGAAAACCGTTGGTCGTCGCTGAAGACGAGTGCGGGCAATGCGCGGGTCCGTGAGGCCCCCGGCGTGCACGCCAATCATCTGCGAGCGCGCGATTGGGCTTCAGATACATACTCCTCACATAACATAAATAAACAAGCCCGGTTGTTTGTTTGTTTACATTTCCACGCCGAATTAGTCATTAACGGTTTCTTTTTGTTGTGTTCCATTTGACCCACGGACTAATATCAGTGAATGACCGAAGCACTAAAGATCTCTTAAAATCCTGATGTTTTTGAGGCGAGTTCTGGACCGTCCCTGTTCTCTGTAATCTGTTGCACAGTACCTAGAAGTATTCATAAGAAAATCATCTAATTATCAACAAGCGTGCATCGGGTTTTCGCAATTATGACCAGCACCATGTAAACATCCAGCCGAGGACAATAAACGAGGCTCGACTGAAAACACACTGCGGCAACACGGGGAACGTTCCGGAAATCGCCCAAGAATTATCATGTTTTTAAATTTTCTCTAGTTTTGCTGTAATTCAGTGAAAGATGTTAGGGCAGACAGTGGATTACAGCAAAGAGGAATTGTCAATATATAATTCGGCGTACTTTATTTTCAAAAATGTAAACATCTCGACTAAGAAACGAGTCTCAGTTTGCGGCATTGTATCATGTACTGGGACAGGAATTGGAACGCTTCAGAAGTCGCCCAAGAATTATTGGGATTATTAGGATGTCTTTAGTCTTTAAGCACTTCACTGATAAATATCAGTACATACTATGGCACAACACGAAAACAAAGGGCTAAACGCTAATTCGGCTTGATTAATTGCTCAAAATATCAACAAACATAAAACAGGGCTTGTCTATTTGCTGTTGTAGGCAATACATTACAGGTAGCATAATTATAAGGTGGTGTTCATTCATCCATCAGTCTGTAGGTTAGATTTGACAGTTTATATCACACACGGTTTTTAAGGTCTTTGGTGTGCTCACTCAAGCATTAATAATTAACATGATTTTAGGAGTTATTGTCTGCAATTTAACCACACAGGAAAAAGCTGTAAAATAACAGTAAATTGTTGTTATTTTGTTTTATTTACAGTTTAAAATATAGCTTTGATTACCAAACAGATTTAATATTTATACTGGTTTCTCTTTATCAAACCAGTTGAACCAATAATTATGGACATTAAATACATCTGTCATGGTTACTGCAGGTCATTTCAGTCCTCATCACCTTTATTGTCAGGATGCTGTGCAACCCAGAAGACTGTTGGTGTTGGACAATTCTGGAAAACTCTGGATTATGTTCAATAATAATAAAATCCATTCTTCCTTTACCATCTCTGCTATGCTCAGGCTAAGGTGGGGAAACGCTGTAGTTACCATCATTGCATGACTCACGCTGGAGACACCACTCTTTCCACCTTTCTGCATGAAAGCCATAAGTCGCGAGGTGCAGAATTCTCCCAATATGGACATAATTCCTCTGAATACTGAAGCTGCACTGTGAGACAGTAAAGACGGATAAAAGTCAGGTGAAGGCGAGGGAAGGGAGTGCAAGGGTGAGTCAATGAGATTATACGGGGGAGGAAGGATGGGAGATGGAAGTCTGTAATTGGTTGCCTGGAGAGGATTAACCTGTCTGCTTCCAGCCTCTCCCCTTCTAACTTAAACAATATACCATATACCTGGGTTTCCATGGCAACTGCCCTGTTTAGCATCCTGTCTCAGCCCGTCCTACTTGTCGCGCTGTCATATTAAAACACAGTGAAGTCATCCAGTCTCTCCCCATAATGTAAATGATTAATTACGCATCTGATTGCGTTCCCATGCGGGACGTTGTGTTTTATTGTCTACCTGGTCAGGTAAGCGGAACAGCAGCTAGCGTACGCCACATTAGCCTCTACGCTTCCTGACTCCTTCACAGCAAACACTATAATTAAAAGACAGGGAAGGGCATCCCCCTTTTCCTTTAATCTTCGGATTTAACTTTGATTGACGCTTTGAGGCTCCATACCACACACACACAGAGAGCGCACATGTGCACGTTTCACAACACACACACACACACACACACACACACACACACACACACACACACACACACACACACACACACACACACACACACACACACACACACTCCCAACCTCAGATGTAGCCGCGAGGCAAGCAGATACTGGTTTGTGTGAGAAACCACAGCCAGCCAGACGCACAAGAAACATAGACAAACACTCGGAGGGAGCGTTTCGCGAGGTTCCCACCATACCGCTGTGTGACAACACACAATAGGACAGGAAATAACACCCAGACTACACACACCTTCATCCTGCATTCTGTCTGAACAAACTCTTTAGAGAATAATAAGATTAATGGATGGATGGTTTGCTCAATAACAACAGCGAAATGTTTGACAAAAGTGCCGCCAAAGTATGAGGATACAGACTCATTTGCACACATTGTGAGTGAGTAATTGCAGGCTCCGGCATATGATCAGATTGGAATCCGAGTTACATTCATGTGATCATTGCTAAAATGACAATTGCATACTTTATTGTTTGACGTCTCTTATCTTGAAATGTTGTGATGGTCTGATTAACTTGATGGATGATGCATTCACTGATTTTTAAAGCGGTTTTCCTTTTGCACATTTTGCTCTGAGACTTTGCCCTCACAGTTTATGTAGAATTCTGTGCTCAATATTGTGCCTGTTTATCCAAAAATTTTGAAGTAGATCTGCCTTGAAACCATGTTAGAAGGCCTGCTGTGCTTAACCATAACCATCATCATGTCGAATAAACCTTTACAGGGCTCCAGTTAATGCATTAGCTTCTTCTGTTGTGCTAATGGCAGCAGCTAAAGCTACGCGGTGGCGATTGACGGCAACCCACCCATGAACCTCCTGACTGATGTTGGATCAACTAAAGAGGCTGCTGATGATCCATGAAAGTCGGGCTTACCAGGATGAGTCTGAGTCATACCTGATGGTGATTTTCTCTTTTCTGCTGAGCAACGTGTTCAGTTCTACACACCTGAAGGAGTATGAAAGAAGACAGACGTAGGAAAAAGACAGAAATGACAGAGAGAAGGCAGAACTTAGAAGCACAGAGATCAGTTTTTAGGGGTTAAATCAACAACTTTGAATGCCAGTTTGGTTGTTTATGCATGATTATGTGTTCCTGTACATACGATTGGTGCACAAACGGATGTGTACATGAAGGAATTTATGCTTAGTAGGGGGTACAGTCTGTTGGTTTTGCATGTTACCGTAGTTCTTTTATGTTTATTATTTCAAAAGACATTTCTACGACAGAATATGGGGTCATTAAGGACACCATGTCTCTTCATTTTGCAATGTTTGATCAACCTTTACATCATATACCATGCCGCCGCTAACCAGGAAATGCGCAATATCAGTCAAAGCATACAACAGTAAGAACATGGCCTTGCATTTGTTCATTGAGTTATAGTTCCTGATGCATAAAAGCCATTAGTTGTCTTCCTCTGAATGGGCCCAATTCATGGCAAATCTCATCAAAGGCCAGATGCTTATGATATTATGAGGATTCTGAGCTGAAATCACAAGCATTTCCTCAGCGCTAAATCCACTTTCAAAGTACAATTTGATCCACTGCAGGCACAATGCAAGCAGCAGTGTGAGCGATGGGACGAGGTGGATCGAATCCTACAAAAGGAAGCCATGTGGTTCCTTGACTTTTTCTTGTAAATTTGGAGCTTTAATATCAGAAGAATTCAGAATCTTGTCTTGCATATTCATGACTTCATATCTTGAATTTCCCTCGGGATTAATAATGTATCTGTCTGTCTATCTATCTATCCATAGTCTATCTATCCATAGTCTATCTATCCATCTATCTACAGTCCATCTATCCATCTATCTATCCATAGTCTATCCCACCGTAGTCTATCTATCCATTTATCTACAGTCCATCCATCCATCCATCCATCCATCCATCCATCCATCCATCCATCCATCCATCCATCCATCCATCCATCCATCCATCCATCCATCCATCCATCTCCTCAGGGAATATTCAAGTTTATTGTTTTTGAAAATTTACAACTTTAATCTTGGAAATTCCACATTTTTTCTGCCATGACATGATCACATCTGATCAGTAAAAAGCCCTGTGATTGGCTTAAAATCTCTCAGACTTTCCAAAGCCTAATAAAGGAGCCAAAAAGAGGTGAAGTCTAAAATTACAATATGCTTAAAGCACATTTTTTGCCCCCTAATGCCAAACAAGTCCTGCTTTCTCCAGCTATAATACATGTATAGTAACTTTTTTCTTTTACACACACATGCACGTAGATCGCAGAAGTCGCTAAGAATTATTTAAGTGAAAATGATCTAATAGTTGGTGCAGTTTCAGTTAATCCTCGCTTTCTTTTATTCTATTTCAGTCTCATTCGGTCACTGTATTTTTACAGGCAGGAAATCTACACAAACAAGCATGCAAATAAAGCTCTAGAACAAAGAATAAAATCAAATAAAAGGATGTTTGTGGCTGATGCTCAATGAAGCTGCCACACAGTGTTACAGCCTGAGCCGAGACACACAGCAGAGCCACATACCTCATCACAGAGCCGAGGATTATGCTTTTTAAACAACATCTATCTCTTCTTCTCCTGCGTCCCTCTTTCTCTCTCCTGTCTTCAGGAGGACGGGATAAACAAACTGATGCACATCCAGACCGTAAACCATTATCTGAATCCTCATCTGTCTCCTGTGTGTGTCGACAGATATTACAAATTACTAAGTTTGTGTGTTATTTTGCTTGGCTGTTTACGGTTTGGTTTTCCTGTGTATAAACAGACGTGGGTCACATCACCGAGGGCAGTCGGTGGTTTTAAGTCTTCATTCATGAGCCGCTGCCTGGAAGGTTGTGTGTTGTTGTCTGTGGTGTTGCAGCCGATCTAAGAACCAGACCAGACAACTGATCAGTCTGAACAATAGTCAGCTGGTCAACATGGTCCGAACTGATGCTCTGAGTTCGGTGATCATCTGAGGTGGATCTTCCCAACAGATCACTCAGTACAAACTCATGCTGTACTGAACTTTATTTCAAATACTAGTTAAGACTCCAGCTGTCAATACAGGCTAATTATGGCACAATTTTGGGAGCTAAATGTGTGTAAAGTTTTAAAACAAACCCATTCTGCATTGCGTGAGACATAAATTCAGCTTCTATTTCCATCATCCCATTACATTTTTATATCCTGCAACCACAACAGGAAAAGCATCTTAAGCTGTTTTCACACAAGGCAACACTGTCAGCAGTGTGTTGAAGTGACGGCATTCGGTCATTCAGACTTATGTCACTTTACGTTTATGTTCCTTGTGGCTTCATTCAGACATTCCCACTGCACACTGCACTGGATTGGACAGTACTTTAAGAGATTTACACAACTAAAAGTACTGTCATTTGTGTGTGTGTACACATTAATGCAACGGCAGTTCAGATTTGTGCCGTGCTGAAACATTACCAGGGCAAATATATATTTGAGGGATTTTTTAAGTCAATGGGATATATCTTGCATATGTTTTTATTAAAAGTCAAAAAACTAATGTTTTGATGTTCATTATGATCATTTCTTTACAAATTCCAGCATTATTTATTATGGAAACAATCACTTACTAATAAAAAATGACTGGATATCACTAAAATGTCAACTAAATAACAGTCCGAATTTAATAACAACCACCTTCTAATTAGCTAAACAATAATAAAATGAGCTTATTCCAAAAATTGTTTTGATTGTGTTCTTTTTATTAAGTTGAGATAATCGTGACAGATATTTCTTTTTTGGCAATATATCAAATTTTATATGGAAAATAACAAATTAAATCACTTTCAGCTAAGTTGCCCATTACAAAAACACCTCTCCAGGAAGTGTGTTAATTCCAGATCACATGACCTGCTCCACATGATGTCATTTCCTCCTGAAGAAAAGACTGGCCAGACTCCAAGGCTTTCTGAGTTATTTAATATAAAGTAGCCAACAGGTTTACTATAATATCTTTAGAAATAACCTTCAATTTCAATTTTACTTAATTGTATATATAATATTTTAGAAGAATCTTTCTGTAAAAATGCCATGTGGTGTTTGGTTATAGGCGGCCATGTTGATTTTATGCCTGAAAACAGCAAAAATATCAAAATATGATACCTGTCAACTATGTCAGAAAAAGTCCTGCAATTATATATTGGCCCACCAGGTCTGACCTAGCAAGATCTACTTTTTGGGCAAAAGTGACTAGAGTGCTCATTCAGACGTGAAGCCGACATGTTCAGATGCTCTGGAGGGCTTATCAAGTGAAAAATAAAGGTTTATTTACAGCCTACATCCTTTTTTTTTGTAGTTGTGTCTATTATTATTGCTTATGGTAACATTTCACTCACCAAGATAATTGCTGGGGTACGAGGGGATGTGGCAACATCATAATTAGTCCAACAGAACAACAAGCAGTCAAATGATCAACGTATCTGCCAGCAACAAAACAAAAACCCACTGAGACTTAAACAAGAAAGCAGGCAAGCAAACAGTTATCACACCAGATGTCAACCAACAATCCAACCAACCAGTCATCCACAGCAAGTGGAAACATAGCAGGAGTCCCGCAAACAGTCAATCAGCTCAGCAGACAACAAACCAGCCGCCGACCAAACCATCAATCAGACCGTCACTTGTCAACTCCCCGACCAAACAGCCGTCTGCCGAAGAGGCGACCGCACCAGGCAGCCACACCTTGGGGTTTGGCAGTGTGCAATGTGTGGCCTTAAGACAATCCACCGGACTGTGTTTGTCATTACAGCGCCACAGCGTACAATCAAATGATGAAGATTAACGACATGCAGACCCAAGAGATTATGTCTTTGTTTACCCCAGAAAAAGGGCCAGCAGTGCAGAACTAAGCCGAGCCCAAACAGCAGATCAGTGACTGTGCAGAATAACTGCTGGGGAGACCTTTTACCTACCGCTAAAATCAAACCTCCATCGTACAGGATGAACACTGACTTGGTTCACCAGGTAGGACGGATACAGGAATCTGTCACTGTAGCAGGAATGAACAAAACTTACACTACAACACAAGTGTGAGTGGGCTGACTATGATGCCATCAAAGATTGTTAACCATTACTATATGGCTGCAGTTTGTTTTGATTACTGATTATTATAGTAATTTTCAATTCATATAATGATTCTATAATTGAATTAATAGTTTGGTCTGCAGAATGTCAGGAAACAGCTCTCAAAGCCCATGCAGATTTTTATAAATGTCTCTTTTTGTCCAAAAAATAGTCGAAATCAGATATTCAGCCTACTATCACACAACACTAAAAAGCTGATTGCAGTGACTTTTACTTAAAATTTATTAAAACAATTTGTGAATTATCAAAATTTCACCCCCAATATTATGTAGACTAACAAACTGATTGACTACACCCTGAAGCAATTAAGATTTGCTCAGAAAAACCCAACAAATCCAGAGTTTTATTTGGAGTCCCTTTGAGGAAGCACTTTGCAGCAGTCAGGAGAAAAAAAAATCCCCTTTACCAAGAAAGACAAACCTCTGGCAGAACCAGGCTTGGGGAAGGTAGACTTCCTCAACTGGTTGGGGTGAGGGTGAAGGTATTTTCAGCAACAAATATGAATCATGTTAGGTTGAAAAACTACTGAAAAAAACACACCTTATTAGTGTTTAAGCTGCAGATCCCCCAGTCAAAACCAGTGACTCACCGAGAAATTCTGGGAAATAATAACAAGTTGATTTACAAAGAAGACAGACGTACAGTATAAACAGTATAAAGCTTTAGTTTGTTGCAGCATTTTGTCCATCCCTGTTTGTACCTCAGCTATGGAAATGTTTCATGTTTTTTGGAAATTTTAGGTTTAAAGTATATACAGCATTTCTCATATAAATTAGTCAGTAGCCTATCATTATGTGTTTTAAGGCTTGAGAAATTTTTAATTTGTGTTCGTCATAAGCAGTTGTTGTTTATTGTAAAATACCAAAGTTTAAACTCCCCATTTGTGTTGTTAATCATGTAAATAAAAATTCTCTCTAACCAAAAATGAAAATAATTTTTGCAATTTTAAACGCTGTCAAAGAAGTTGGTGATTCTTTTTTCTCATTTCTGTTCATTTGCAGTCATATAAACTTTAACACTACTAGAAAACTGCATAATCTTGTGCATTTCTAACATGTTTATACTTGAAATAAAACAAAAAAAGACTGCGTGAGCATGGGGTTTTTGATTAGCAACATTTTGTGTCAGGAGAAATCAAGGAACGGATCAGTGGTAAGTTGTCAAATTATCATGTACTCACTCATGTGTTGTTAACAGATCTGGGAATCAAACCTCTGAACCTGTCACTGTCTATGTTTAGACCTAGAGGGTTTACAGCTGCAGCAAAAAAGAAAAATATTATCTGCATTATAAGAGCCTGCCATGGTTCTGAACTGAAGAAGCCTCTTGGATAAGAGGTGAAACGACTCCTCTAGGCCATAAAAGAGAAGCCCAGTTGCTTTTTACGGAGGCTCCAAGGATTGCCACGACCTGGATGACTGAGAATCTGCACAGACATATCATCTACACTGACACACCTCTGTAAAGCAACCCGACAAATTGGTTTAATTGCCAAAAGGGGGTACGATAAAGGCCCAGACAGTCACATCAAAAACCGTCAGTTGCTAGAGAATCTCCCCTCAGATGATGACTCACTCATCTTTCAGTGGTTGCAGCTGATCCGAACACTGCAAGATCATCATCAATTTATCACAGCCATCTAATGAGAGCGTGTTCTGCTTGAGGAGCTTCTGGAAAGCCAGGCGTGACTGCCAGAGTCTGACAGAGAAAATAAACACCTCCTGTGTGATCTCTCATGCCTGGTTAACGCCACTGACAACACGCTGTATTTCACACAATCATCAGATAGTGGAGTCTCACAGCAGATGTGGAGTCCAGCGAAGCGTGAGGTGCCGTCTTTTGATGGGAGAGCCCACGATGCGCTGCTCTCCTGCTCTGTCAGTGGGTGAGGGGAGGTTTTGTCGGCACGGCTGCTGTTTTGATCAACCGTTAACTGCGTCGCGTGTCTCTTTGGTTATGTTTGGTGTCATGTTTTATGGAAAGACAGGACTGTGTGAGGTCTGATCATGATAAAGGCAGGATGAGCAAGTCTTTATGCCATGTCCTGCGATGACATATCTAAATAAACATACAGCCAAAACACCTACGGTAACATTCCTGCATCATCATGGCAACGCCTGCACATTTACAGAAATTAACACGTCATTTCACTACATGTTAACAAAACATGTATTTGTTACCATTCTATCATGCAAACCTAATCAGCTCAGAGTTGAAGTCTTCTTTAAAATCATCAATAGTTGTTTTATTTATATTCCTCTGATCATTTTTTTCCAGGAGTTGTTGGTGTTAGCTCTTGCAACTTCTATATTTGCCCATTGTGTACTGAGAACAGCAGCTGGGTGTTTATGTATTTTGCAAATACAGCTTGGTAGAAATCATAGTTATGGTCTCAATAGCTAATTTCACCACTCATGACAAATGTGCAGTGGTTATTTTTTATATAATAATAATAATAATAATAATAATAATAATAATAATAATAATAATAATAATAATAATAATAATAATAATAATAATAATAATAATAATAATAATATAATAATAATAATAATGTAATTTTTTGTTGTTCAACTGTGGCTCCTTTTTTTTTTTTTTTTTTTTTTTTTAGCAAACCAGCATCATCATATCTTAAATGGGACCCCTGTGGAAACCCAGAAAATGAAGGGCCTCTTTGGAAGTCTGTAAGTCATTGCATCTAAAAATTTTACTGTTCGCTTCATAGCTAAATAATGCTGCGAGTTGGAAGCTTTTGACAGTGATGTAGTTCTTGTGTGTGAGTAATACTGGCAGTTATTACTCCTGTTATTATTACTAACACTGAATCAAGGCTGTGTAGATGTATGCCTCAGTGGGTAGAGCATGGTGCTATGAAAATAAACATGTAATTCTAAGGTTCGATGTGAACACAAGAGCTCGTCAAATGTTAAATAAAACGTCTTTAAACACGACGTGCTAACCTCTCCTCTGGTTCCTCCCGGAGGCCCTGCCCTGTTTGATGTTCTGGATGAGAGGTAGTGTTTGTTAATGCTGCACCACAGCTAGAGACTCACCAGGTCAGTGCTGCTGCAGGTTGGGTCATGTCTGACTAGCTGTGGGTGGGAAGCATCACTGGAGAAACACCAGCAGAGAGAAGGAGAACCTGAGAAAAGAAAGAAAAACAGCGTTGTGCTCCTTTTCTGTCAGTTTGTGTTACATCTGTGGCATCAACCAAACACGATGATACCATGTCTGCTGCTATTACTTCTACTACTGTCTACTAACATTCTTGTCCTGGTTCTATCTGAAGTTTGCTCTTGTTCAAAGGGAGTTTTTATCTTCCCACCAACTGTTTGCTCAAAGGGACCTTGACTTTACCATGCAAAGTTCCTGAAGATGCCTTATGTTCTAAATTGGTGCAATGTAAATAGAACTGAATTAAATTGGTGTAAGTTTAAAGAGCTGCTCTACTGAAAATCTAGTTTCCTTGTTACCCTTGTTAACACGTCCAAATTGTGTTTTTATAAGCTTAAAGATACTTCCCAGGCTCAGCATTTCCACCCTGAAACTATAGCATGCTGCAAATTTTCCTGAAATGTATAGTTCCATATTTTCCAGTAAACCGGAAGTCAAACTCATGTTGTATTGAATTCATAATCTGCTTCCTAAATAACCAGAACAGCAAATTAGCCCAAACTCAAACTCAGAAAAAGAAAATCCTAAACTGTAATAAATCAGTATAAATACATCACAGTGGGGACAAAATGAGAAGACAGTCATCCTGCACTATTAGCAGAAAGTTAAATTTAAGCCCACGGTTATTTCGTGGTGATTATATATTCTTAAACTTTATTATCATCCACTCATAATTAGTGTGACTACCGCTTAGTGCGGTTTGTAAAATCACACAAAGCACGATGAGCAACTTCTCGTGCCGTGGCCTCGTTTGCCCCCTCGTCCTCTACAGCGCCGCTAATCCACAGATACACCAGAGATCCCTTTATGCATTCTCCATGAGTGGAGGCCTGCAGCTCTGAGCGCAGCCAGCCTAACTGCCCCTCCGGAGACCAACATAAACAAGGGAGCCGGAGCCTGTCAATTACCCCCAGGAGTCGGCAAACCCGAGCACATCGGATGCCGCTAACGCACACATGCACGCAGCCGCTGGTGCACGTTGGCAGAGCAGCAGTGGCATCATGGATATGTATGACACATGCAGACAGCTGTGATTTCCCCAGGTAGCCGCTCTAAGCCTGCAGAGGGAGGATTTGTCAGAGGCCAAGTTTAACATAGATGTCAAAATGAGAGCGGTGGGTGGAGGGGCGAGGTCGATTTTTGACAGAGATGTTCATCTCGTGCCCCTTTGATTGACAAGGAGACAAGCTCTCAGTTTAACCCGCCGCGTCAGACGGAGCATCTCCTGAATGATCAAGTGGCAGCACAACTCAATTTAAGCGGCTGCTCGCATTCGGGAGGTTTTGTGGGGTCAAAGGGGGTTTTGCATTTGAAGTTGCCACAATTTTTTGGTGTGTTGCTGTGAATTTTTGTTAGCAGTGTGGCTCTAAGGATGACTGTGTTGGTTGATCCTCTAAGTTTTTATTTTGTGCATCCAGCAGGTCAAATTTCTCACTTATCTATACTATTTAAATTTATGATTTTAACATTTATTTTATTTGAGCTAATTTATTGCAGGCTCTTTTTTTTTTTAATTTATGGCTTGTGCAGTTATAGATCCACTAGTAAGATGTTTTACGACTTTTGTTCTTGATTAATGGAAACATTCTTGGAATTTCACTGTCACAATATGAATGCCCCTGTACATGTACAGGTGGGGTTTATTATCATAAAGAGCATCCACAGCTATAAACATTCATATATGTTCTTTGCTCATACCATTCTGGCTATACTGTCCATTCTGTTCATACTGTATATACCCATGCTCTATATAATGGACTTTACTGCTGCTTTTGCACTTCCGCTTAGACGTTTAACTGCATTTTGTTGTCTGAGTACTCTGTGCAAAGACAATAAAGTGGAAAAAACACTGGTTCCAAATGCATTGGCAGAAAATTGGATACATTCGTAGTTTGTTTGTTTGTTTTTTTGTTTGTTTGTTTTATACCAATGGATGAGAAATTCATATCTGATATATTCAGATTCCAAAGTAGTGCATTACTGGAATCACAGCACATCTGTCTGAAGGACGGAACTGTATCGCATTACACTGTAAAAAAAATAAAGTTTGTGTAACTTATTAAAAATATTACAGCATTTTTCCATTATCAGCACAACAGTTAGTGTGTTTAACATTAAATATATGCATTTTTAGCCAAAATTGTGGCAAAGCTGTCATAAATATTAAAGCATATGTCTGTTATTAACACAACAGTACATCAATTTGACCGGTAACAAACTGTATTTTTTACATGTAATAAATGACGAAATTGCCATGTTATAAATATTGCAGCATGTTTCCATTATCAGGACAACAACATGTACATTTAACTGGGAAAAACTGTATTCTTTTCGAGAATTAAATGCAAAAATTACAGTACCATTATACATATTATGGCATTTTTCCATTAAAAATTGTGCAGGATTAGGGAAATTTATTTTTTCAAGAGAAAAAAAATCTAAAAAAAACACCCTTTTCTCCTGATTAACCTATTTATGGTGATTCAGTGTTATATAAACTGCTTTAAACTGTTTTAGAGTTTACAGAGTTTTACTGTCATGGTTTGACAGTTTGTTATATTTATGGAGTCATTGACACAAAAACAACCCTCTCATGCCTTAAAATGCCTTAAATGTAACTCTGCACCAGTGCTAGAGCTCGAGCACACCAGCTCACCAACATCTCTGCTCAAAAACATGCTGCTGTACGCTACACAATGGAAACTTGTAATATTGGAGTAATTCAGCCGAACATGATCGAAGCATAAACTAAATCTGAAGACAAATGATGATTCACAAAACCCCACCCTGAACATTCCCAGGATTAGTTCCCAAGATTTGTTACCTAAGAAAACACAAACGTGTGAGTCTGAAACTTTGTGAAAGTCACTGACATTGACTCCCCAGTTCACTAAATATATGTCTTCCAGCACTTAAAACACACCATATGGACACCACATGTTACCACGGTAAGGAACATGGTTTTTTACCATACAAGGTCTTTAATAAAGAGAACAGAAGTAGCATGCTGTGTATGTCTTTCTTATTCGGATACAGATTTGTATAGATATGTGCACATATGAAAGGTTTAATGTTACAAACGTGATGCTGTGTGTCAGAGGATGATGTTGAGTAACGGCAAAAGTAAATTGCTTAAGCAAATTCACACAATGTTTTTTTATGTAATATATTGCTTGATTTGAACAACAACCTCAACATGTATCAAATCATGAAAATGTGATCCAATTTTTTGTCCATCAGTAAAGAAAGTGTCAAGATGGTATTCTACAGCATCTACTGTGTTCATGATGAAGAAAAATCCTCTGAATAGATTGTTGGTGTGGTTTTTTTAAAGCGCAGGAAGATTATTTGGTGTTTAAAACAACGCATATCAGTCTAATAAGGTTTGAAATAGAAGTCTGGACTGAATTCTACATTAAAGATTCATAAAACATACAGTATTTCAGCATACAGAGCAAAGAATACTAAAATATTGAAGAAAAAAATGTCTTTTATGTGTCTGGAAGTTTTTTTTATCTTTCAACAAAATATGTGATACTTTCTTTACATTCTCTTGCTCTGGTATTTTTTGGTATGTTTTTAGTTGAAAAAGTTTTTGCAGACAGTTCAAGAAATGCGACTGTGCTCTCCTGAAACTAATTAGTTTTTTTTTTTTTTTAAAACACCTCTAGAAGATTTGTCTTTGTGACTTTGTTAAATAGGCAGCCGCTGCCCGGGGGAAACTTTTTGACCTGTTACCTACCAGGCCCAAAGCACTGCTATGTGGAACTCCACCTTAATGAACTCCTCCGACTGTCTGGAGCGTGGGACGCATGAGAAATACCAAAGAGGAAAGCAAACTTAGAGATGTAATCTCCTCTCCTGAACCTGTCTGCTGCTTTTAGGTTACACTTGCAAACAAACGCTGTGTGGAGGAGAAAAAACTCAACCCCTCGGGAGGGGAAGACAACCCAGACAATGATTGGCAGCAGCTTAACAAAGCACCTGTCTGACAAAGACAGATCGACAACACGCACACAAACATGCAAACAAACACCAGAACCTGTCCTGTTCTGTGCCTCCACAAATGAGGCAGAAAGAGAAAAAGTCTTTAACTCGCTGCTGCCCATCCAAATTGGTGCGAGAGGAGGAAAGGCGAGGAAGCGGCGTAACAAAATGAATGTGGGACATTATGCAGAGGCAAACAGCGAGCGTTTGCTGGATGAGGAGGAGGAGGAGAAGATGTGGTGACATCAGACTTAAAGCCCAGAGATGGGGCTTGTTAGCAGGAAGCTCTATTAGGTTCGCCTCCTGCCCTCTTCTCCATTCTCCTTTGTCCTCCTCACCTCTCCCTGCAGACCTAAATTGGCCTCCAGAACTCCACCTGACTCCCCTCCCAACCTGCACCGCTCATGTATATGCATCTCAAATCCCCTCTGGACACGGCCAGATAGGCAGGCCAGGCATAGCACTACGTTCACCTAACAAAAGCAATTTGTTACGATAGACCGTTTGGGTCAAGTACCCGCCGTGTTCCCCCTCAATTGTTTTAATCAGGCCAAGGTAGCAGGAGAGAAAGGGCTCTGAGGCACCTAAAGGCACCTTCCCTCCTGGCCATTATCCTCTGGTGGGTGAATCGTGGATGTGGCTGTTAGGAGAGATGGACGTGACAGCTCATCTGTTAGACAAGTCAATTAAAGCAGGCTGGAACTTTTTTAAGGGTGAAGGATGCATATAGACATATATGTTTCCAGGGGAATTAAAGGACAAGTTTGACACCAGACTCATGGAGGTGAATGTCAAGAGGGAAAAACACTTGTTAAACGGAGACTTTGACATTTGTTATGGGAGTTGTTAGAGTTCACTGGACCAGACAAATTATCACACTGCAGGGTAAAGTTTGCACGTTTGTCCTGTGGCTTCTTTAAAGGACTATTACAAATTTTTCACTGTTTATGCTACTTTGACTATTATCTTTCTGGCAAATTGGCATGTTGACTAAGATAACCGTTAATTTATCAAAGACATCAAACTAGCAGATCAAACTTCATGGTTCTACCCATGTTTTAAAGCCAAACTTGGCTCGGATTTACTGCACTTTCTGCCTATTCAGCTGCAGTGAATTCAGAGTTGACCTGCTCTCTGTGGAGAATGAAATGAGTTTCATACAAGAACATTTCCATATTCTTATCCTGAGACTTTTTATCTGCAACGGTTGTGCTCTAAATCAGAGCAACCAAACTTTCTTAACCGGGTAAACTTTTCAAATATTTAAGTCGGATGAGTGCCGAGTCTGTTCTCACTTCCACCTTGTCACATGCAGCTGTTTTGTCAAGACCCTTTAGCATCATACGTGAATGTCCGTCCAGACAGAGAGACAACCCTGTCACTGGGGCAGAGGCACAAAAAGAACCAGCCACATTCTGAATGGTTTATGTGTATTCAATATTTGTCCTCTAGCTTTGATTCAGCAGCCAAATTGGAAGCTCCACAGGCAAATGACATTTCAGACTGTTAGACAGCGAAGCGATGCGAGTGTCTTCCAGTTTGATATGTGTCATTTGCGTGGCTCTTATCCCGATTCAGGTCAAGTGAGGATAAACAACAGCTGCAGGGACAAAAGAGTAAAAATGCAGATAGATTCCACTGATTAAAAAGAAAAACAAACGTTCATGTCCCGAGGCGGCCCTGCCCAAGATTCAACCTCTGTACAAAGACTCTTAATGTTTTGACACCTAAAAAAAAATGCCCCAGTGTTGATTCTACCTGCTGTAAGAGATCATAAAAAAACATGTTCAATGTCTCTGACCTCAGGCAGCTTTACTTGAAATACAACTGCATGCATGTGTGCAAATAATAGAATTACATTTCATTTTAAAACAATCAGAACGTGACGTTTAGCTCAAAAACCCTGGAAGGTTCTTGAGTGGCCGTCACAACCTCCAGACTTAACCCCGATGGAGAATCTGTGGTTGGATCTGCAGAAAGCTGTTACAGCACGTAGACCTAAGAACATTGCTGAGCTGGAGAACATTGCCCACGAGGAATGGGCTAAAATTCCCAAGGAGTGCTGCCAGAAA
The DNA here is from genome assembly GCA_027123335.1 of Amphiprion clarkii. Taxonomy (NCBI): domain Eukaryota; kingdom Metazoa; phylum Chordata; class Actinopteri; family Pomacentridae; genus Amphiprion; species Amphiprion clarkii. The sequence goes on along the minus strand of CM049581.1, from coordinate 32,009,589 downwards.
CTTGTTAGAGATGATACCTCCCGTCTACAGCAGGTCATTGCAGCAAAACGGTGCTGCACAAAGTACTAAAGATACAGCCTCATAGGGGGTTGAATCATTTTGCAACCTACTTTTTGTAAAAAAGTTTACATTTTGCACGGATTACAAATTAAATCTTGATTTTTGCTTTGGCATTATATTTCAATAAACTAACTGTTCACCTCTTATATGATTTAGTAATTGCCTGCAGTTTTAACCCTCGTGTCGTCCTGTGGGTCAAAATTGACCCATTTTAAAGTTTGAAAATGTGGAGAAAAAAAAGTATTTTCATCGTGAAACTTCTGATGTCCACATTTTCAACATTTTTGGGAAATCTTTGGTGGAAAAAAAGAAATATTAAAAAAGTTTCTTAAGAACATTAGAATAAAAATCAACCAAAATCCAGCGAAATTCGCTGGATTTTGGTTGATTTTTTATCTGAATGTTCTTAAAGAAAATGTTAAAAGTTTTACTGATATATATGGAATCACTTTAGATATTTTTAGGATTTTTTTGGAAGATTTTTACTCATTTTTTGAAAATATTTATAAGAATTTTCTTGCCAAATTTGGGGAATTTTTTTATTTTTTAAAAAAAAAATACTTTTAAAGGAAACTTTTAAGGAATTATTGGAATGTTCTTCCTGAAGGTTTTGCACATTTTCAGAAATTTGGGGAATTTTTTGGATTTTCTTCAGACAAAGAAACAATATTTTTTGGTGCCTGTAAATGAGGAAGACAGGAGGGTTAATGTTGCTCATTTTGCCAGAATGTCAAAAATGTCATGGGAGTTGAATAATTTTGCATACAACTGTATGTCAATATAATGATGAAACTGATGTAAGGTTCAAGGTTGCTTTATTAACACCCATAGGAAGATTTGTTTTGCAGAAAAAAATTATAGCATTTGGCATTCCAGGCAGGTACTTGATCGAGTGACAAGACAAAGAAAAAAGACAAAAAAAAGTGCTCAGTGTTCTGCCATTTACCAACATAGCAGCAAGGACAAATAAAAAGATAGTATTTGTATCAAAAGACACACGCTGCCAACACAATACTGACAGTTCAGACTCCTGAAAACCAGCAAGTTGCAACAAACAGCTTCAAACTCAGAAGCACGAAGCACATGGGATGTCATGAGGTGACCTTTTCAGCATACTTGGCGCTAGCTGCTAACGTGCTACAGCGTACTGACAGATGAGTGACTCACAGAGAAGCAGAGACTTCAGCCATGCACGTCTGAGCTGAACAAAGCACACGGAACTAGACCAAACCATTTTATATAACCGCGTGGGAGGACCGGTATGGTGGCGATGGGCTGCACCAACTCTGCAGCCAGACCAGAATGTGTCACCATGACAGCAGACGGATTGTTTACCTGTTTACGGTTTGACTCTTCACCTGGTGACACCATGAGATTCACATTTGTGGTTTTATAAGAGGTGACTCAATAACTGTTGGGTGGATTGCCATGAAATTTGGTAGAGTCGTGTAAGTTTGATGGCTTTGCTTGTCGCCAAACTGGCACAGAAATGTCATTTTGCCTTCCAAGTGCTACTTTGCAAAACATGCTAAGATGTACTAGTGCTAAGAATACGTGCACAGATCCACTAGCATTTCTGCAGACTTTATCGTTCGTGTTTATTTTTACAAAAGACTGGAACAAAACTTTTGAGTTACACAGAGACCGTTCGATATCAGCTGCTTTGTTCTGACGGCCAACTTCTGTCACTTTAGAGTGAATCATGGCATCCTTACATCTTTATATACTTACAAATGATGTAGAAATAAAGGGCCAAAATTGCAAATACCGACTTTTCCAGTTGATGTAGCCATAGGGACTAGAAAATACATGCTAACCAGCCTGCAAGCTTGCAAAATAATGAGTTTTAATGGCTTCAGCTGCTCAGTTGAAGACTGTTGTCACTATAAATATGTGGAGTTTTTTGTGTCTTTATCAAGTTAACCCTCCTGTCATCTTCATTTACGGGAACCAAAAAATATTGTTTCCTTGTCTGAAAAAAATCCAAATATTCAGCAAAAAAAAATCATCCAAATTTCTGAAAATTCAGGAAGAAAATTCCAGTAATTCCTGAAACATTTCTCTTAAAGCTTTTATATAAAAAAAAATCCCCAAAATTTGGCAAGAAAATTCTTGTAAACATTTTCAAAAAATGAGTAAAAATCTTCCCAAAAAATCCTAAAAATATCTAAAGTGATTCCATATATATCAGTAAAACTTCTAAGATTTTCTTTAAGAACATTTTTAACATTTCTTTTTTTCCACCAAAAAATGTTCAAAGATTTCCTAAAAATGTTGAAAATGTGGACATCAGAAGTTTCACAGTGAAAATACATTTTTTTTTCCACATTTCCAAACTTTAAACCGGGTCAGTTTTGACCTGCAGGATGACATGAGGGTTAAGGCTGTCTGCTATTGGCTCTTATGATAAAATATATAAATATATATATATATACTATATCAATTTATTTGATCACAGCTTCATGTTTTGCTGTTATGTGACTATTTGAAGTTAGAACTTGTCAATACAATGAACAAAAAATGTAGGAGTACCTTTGAACAGACGCAGCAAACTATTACTAGAGGTGCAACACATGGCTGAGGCTTAAAAATAAACTTGACATACTTCTTGTGTCGCTGAGGTTTTATCTGATGTAGTAAAGCTCGACCTGCCTGTCTCCTGTTGGAGGTTACAAAGAAAAGCTAAAAGCTGCTTTAAGCTCCACGACAGACCGACATGCCGATAGCACAGCTGTGTGAGAGCAGTTACGTAAAATAGAGGATGATATCTGAGAGGGGTTATTACCAGAATCTGTCTGACTGATGAAGTGCACATGGCGTCTCTGTGAATAGCTGTCAGGCTACTGTCCATGTCGCAGGCAGGAGCAGGTTAAACCTGTAGACAAACCTGCTGGACAGAGTTTACAAATGGCCTGTATCGATTAAAAGGCCGTTTTAAAGGTTGAATCTCTCGATATTAGAAATGACACAGGATCAGGCTCCTTTCTAAATGATACAGAAATGTTTTGGGAACTGTTTGGGTGCATAGTTCATGCTACAATGACAAATATATGATCCTACACACTTAATATTTGTTGTGACTGTATTGAAATTGAATTTTAAAAAAATTTATACAATAAAATTGCTGTGTTTTTATCCATTTTTCACATTAAAATTCTGGCAGCAGAAATATTTTTTCATAGTTTTGTGTCAAGAAAATTGTCTGAAATCTTTTTGTAATTTCTCATACTACCCCCAGGGTACAAAGACTTTTTTTTTTTTTTTTTAATAAAACATGGAATAAAAATGCTACCATTGATGTGTAAGCTGAGCCAATCAAGCCTTTGATAGTTTATTACCTATTATTGATGAATATGGAGCAGAAAACTGGAAAAGAGTAGGTTGATTTTTCAAAAAATCTGAAGCCCAAATGTCCTCCAGTTCTGGAATGATCCATATCTAGATATTAGCTTAACCATGTAATGACAAGTCACTGAATTCAGAGCAAGTCAACCGAGAAGAAGGAGTGTGAATTTGGATGCAAAGTTTGGCTCTGAGGTTTAATGTGTTAATTCTATTAAAGTGCACCGAATTGTTTCCTTCAAATCCCCGTGAAAAAGTTTTTCCTACAAAGTGTCTTCAAAGGTGACTTCATGCTGCAGCTTGTGCAGTCCCGTCCCTCTGAATGATACCTCGTTAAACTTTCCATGTGATACGTCCCACCCAAACATGACGCCACGCCGCTACTCCCTCATTACTTCATGCATTGTAGCTCATTTGTCTAATTTGCATGGTGCACAGGTGGAGCGCGGCAGACGTCTGGAAACCGTTGAACTTCCGTCCAGCCTTCATGAAGAAACTTTAATTTCCAGCTCCAATCGAATCAGACAAAAGAGTTTTAGAGTTCCCTATAATGGCGTGATGAGTCACTGGGCGTGCTGCTGTTTCCGTTGCTTCATAAAGAATAATGCTCGAAGTGCAGAACATGTGCACGTTGTTGCACATTTCTGTTTGACTGGGTGCAAACTGACGGCAGCAAATCCGCCTGTGTTGCATCTAAATGTGCACACAGAGCATGACTTTCCACATATTTGCATGCCTGTCAGAGCAACAGTTTCCCACTGACCACCAGGTGTGAATCAAACTTGTCGTCCCGCCTCTTTACATGTTTACGGCAAACGCTCACGTGCGCACCCTCGCACATTTCCTCGGCCGCCATGTGTGTGTCTGTGCGCGTGTTACGGTGACGGCGGTGATTGACAGGCCGCCCCGCAGGGCATTCTGCCGTCCTGAGACAGGAAACGCAGACAGCGAGGAGGACTCGAGGGAAAAATGTGCACAGTGATAATTACAGCGGCCTTCACCTCCTCCACTTAACCTCAGCGCGATCAAAATCATTCCCCGGGAAGCGTTTTCTGTGAGGTAACTATGGTCTAAACCGAATTCAAGTGGCTCGACTCAACTTTGAAATGCCGCACTGGCACTTAAATGTGTGCCACAGCTCAGAATAAAAGTCCACTTAGCTTGACGCTCCGATACGAGAGCAGCGAACGTGTTAAAACCGTTCAGATCGCAGGCGTATTTCAACACGTTCGGCTGTTAACACCTCAATCAAATTCTGCAGCATCCTACACGGGCACGCCCATCGTAATGGTGCCAGAGCTTTGCGCAAAGCTTTCCCAACCCAGTCAGCCCTCCTCATTACCTCCTCTGACTTGTCCGGGCCATCATCATCCCTCATTACATCCTCGCAGCGTGTAGTTTACCACGTGCAGCTCACCAGAGGGATATAGATTCATGAAACATTCACCAGCGCGCTGCGTTTACACCTCCTTTCCTGATGTAAACACAATGAGGGTGTAAAATGTCCCTATGAATCTTTCAGGGTGGAAATTATGCAGGTTGTTTGTGCGGAGGATTTCTTTTAAAAGGGTGCGTTTTTTGTGTGTGTTTTTAACCCTCCTGTCGTCCTGCAGGTCAAATTGACCCGTTTTAAAGTTTGAAAATGTGGGGGGAAAAAAAACATTTTCACAGTGAAAACTTCCACATTTTCAACATTTTTGGGAAATTTTTGAACAATTTTTTTGGTGGGGAAAAAAGAAATGCTAAAAAAATGGTTTCACAAAAAAAATCAACCAAAATCCAGTGAAAATCGCTGGATTTTGGTTGATTTTTATGTGAATGTTCTTAAAGAAAATATTAGAAGTTTTACTGATATATATGTAGTCACGTTAGATATTTTTAGGATTTTTTTTGAAGATTTTTACTCATTTTTTGAAAATATTTACAAGAATTCTCTTGCCAAATTTGGGGGATTTTTTAGATATAAAAGTTTTAAGGGAAATTCTTTATGTTTTAAGTTTAAAGGGAAATTTTTTTTGAAAATTTGTATTCATTTTTGAAAATATTTACATTTTTTATTTTTAAAATTTTAAAAAAAAATTTATTTCTTGCCAAATTTGGGGATTTTAATAAAAACTTTTAAGGGAAACTTTTAAGGATTTTTTGGAATTTTGTTCCTGAAGATTTTGCAGATTTTTATAAATTTGAGAAATTATTTTTTTTGCTTAATTTTTGGATTTTTTTCAGAGAAAGGAACAATAATTTTTTGGTTCCCGTAAATGAGGACAACAGGAGGGTTAAGGAGAGTTTAGTTTTAGAAAACAAGATGGAGGAAAACCACAAGCGGGACGATGAATCTGTTTATAAAGAAGAGATTCAACAGATACATTTCCACATTTCATACCAAGTTTGTTTCCTGGGAATCTTTGTTTTTCTACTTGTAGCCAGAAATTGTGGAGGCTTATTAAGGATAATGTACAGCATGACACTTTATCCAGACAATATCTTGTTATATCAATTCTCCAAAATGGATTCAGAAAGTCCAATTTAATCTCTCCTTGACTCTCCTCTGGTTCTCAGCCCAGATTTGGCAAAACACTGCTCTACTCTGCTGTGAAACTATTAGGACAATCTTTCCAATATTGAGTTGCAGCCTGTTCACAGTCAGCGTCCAAATCTCCGAGATCCTTTTGTAAACTTTGTTATTTTTTGTCTCCTTCCCTCTTCACGCTAGGAGTGGATTTAACAGGTGAAATCAATAGGAAATAAGGGCTTTCACCTGGATTCAGGGGGTCTTTTGATTTCATTAGAACAGCATGTTGCTTTTCTGCGCTCTGTGTGGCTACAACAAATACGCATTGTGTGCCGAGGAGCCGAGGAGCCGAGCTTTCAGGCCGCTGCAGAGTGTGTGAACAGAGCGCTTTGTTTTGACTAGCGCTGTGAGAGAATTGTTGCTCTGCCAGTGTGTTGATGGAGGCAGGTTAAGAGTGTCAGTGTTGCGTTGCGCTCATGCCCTGCCTTAACTGTTATTACTGCAGCTATTCAAATGCTCCTCTGACACTTTGACACTCCAGTTGTGCCGAGAAGAGAAGCAGAAGGAGTGTGTGTGTGTGTGTGTGTGTGTGTGTGTGTGTGTGTGTGTGTGCGTGTGCGTGCGTGTGCGTGCGTGTGTGTATTTCTTTGTGTGCACATGCCTGTCTACCTGAGTGATTGTGGTGTGTCATTGCCGAGCTCGCTGTGTGACTCTGTGACAAACAGGTGAAACATTTGACTCGAGGCTGTAATGTCACTGAGTGTAGCCTCCATTGTTTTTTGTGTAACTCGGATTTACCTGCCATTCGGAGGCACTGAACTTCTACTAAATAGTTTGGGAAGTTATGACTGCCCTGAGTCGCGTTGTTGTCGTTGGACTGCAGATGAGGATTCGTTTGATGTCGCTGGCGCGTTAATGAAAACAAAGCTTATTTTGACTTTTCCCTAGCTGGGAGCACCACAATGAGCAACATGACATTGGTTTCTGCTGTCGGATTGTTGATCTTTAATGATTCCACCTACTTTCTATAAGCCTGAAAGTGTGCAACCACACCAGCAGCCACCTAAGTCCTTACAGGCAAGTCTCACCACTCGACAGCCATTTTTGTAACAGTTATTTCAGGCAAACAAGACCAGATCTCCATCTAAATGAATGGGGAGCGAGTCAATACTGCGATTTAAATGGTCATAAAAGCTGAATGTACAGAATCCCCAGTTAAATCTGACAGAAAGCGCTAAAAATGTTTGGTGACTTTGGCTTAAAATAAGGTATAAAAAGCATCTTTTTTAAAATCACAGGTTATACTTTTATGATGTATGCACACAGTTAAATGATACCAGTTTCCTGGTTTGGCTGTAATAAAGCAGATGATTGGTTTGTTGTATAGGCGTGTCAGGACTCATTTTATAGAAACACCATCCTCCTGTTTTTTACCAATGGTGTAAAAATTTAAAATAACACAAAAAATATCTTCGTTTAGTTATAAATTACAACTGTTTAGTTAAAAGACAGCTTTAAAGTAGGACATTTATTTATTACTTTATCTCATTAGGAATTGGTTAAAAAAAAGAAATCGCTATATATTAGATCTGATCATTTGCCCGGTCAACTCCAAGCTGAAACTGTGCACTAAAGAAAAAGAGACACATTCTGTATCTGTGATTACACAAATACTCTGGCCAGTTCTCTGGTTAATGAATGAACATTGACGCAACATTTAAACAATACTATGACAACAATGTCCGTGATAAAGAAAGAAGTCTGTACCTCATAGCACAGTTGTTGCACATGTGCCTATTTATCTGTTTACCACTTGTAAACACTTGTGTATATTGTTTATATTGCTTGTAATTTCCCTTATTTTCCTTTCTTTGACTTCCAACCGGGACCCAAATACTAATTGTGTGCCACCTCATGTGAATACGTGTGTTGACATTAAAGAACCTTAAATCCTTGAATTCTTAGAACCATATTCATCTTTGGTCAGGATCACTATGAATGATCTCCCACAGTGCAACGTCTCTTATTGTTTGCTAGAAAATGCAGCTGGGTCAATATATAATTGCAGGACTTTTTGTATCATAGTTGACATTTTTGCTGTTTTCAGGCCTAAAAACCACATGGCTGCCTATAACCAAACACCACGTGGCATTTTTACAGAAAGATTCTTCTAGCTATTATATATACAATTGAATAAAATTGAAATTGAAAATTATTTATAAAGAAAATGACCACAGAAACACCTGAAATTACCACAGACAGACTGAAAACAGCCACAAAAAGGCACAAAATGACCACAAAAAGACCTAAAATAGCCACAAAACGGACTGAAATGACCAAAAAAGAAGCAAAATGACCACAGAGAAACAAAATGAGCAGGTCATGTGATCTGGAATTAACACAGGTGTTTTTGTTAATAATAAAATATTTAATAAAATTGTATGAAACATATAGCCTATGGACTTCAAAAGTCCCTCAATTACATATTGACCCATTTCAAAATAGAAAGCTACGCTTCATAATACATTGTATTCATAACATGAGGTCGGTCTGGGTCTGGATTGATTTGCCATTCGGTCTGGTTTTTGAAAAAACCTGGCACAGATGTTCAATGTTAAAAAAAAAAAAAAAGGAGATTATAACAAAAAAAAGTCAAACTTCAATCAGCGGAGCTCATTAATAGTTACTGAAGAAACTAGAATCCCTATTATCAGCATTTCATTTTCACGGCTTCTGCGCTCTTTAGAACGAGGTGGTGTCTCCTGGTGGGTTGATGACGTGCATCAGGATGCTGCTGGTGTTTAGCCTGAAGCAGAAAACAACGTGTTCGGGTGTTTTTACACACATCTTACTCCACTATGTGTTGACTTCCTAGACTCGGCCTTTATCCTACAAGTCACCAGTGAAATCTAGAACTGATTTTGAGATTCCTTTGTTTTTAAAACTCCGCATTACTTCCACATTACAGGGGTGTACTATTAACCAGGGATCTAGTCGGGGAACCACCTAACAATTTTGGCTAAACACTAATTATTCTTTAAGCTGTTCAAATCTAGACAAAGAACTCTAATGACACCGTCATCTCATCCAGCGATTGATCTAAAAATCCATCATCTAATTACAAACTAAAAAGCAGCTCAGTGTTGGTACAGTTGCATTTAGGGAAACAGTGTTAATATATCATCTCAGGCACTTCTAAGGGTGGGCCATATTTACTGAACTGCTGTAATACCCTATCATCAATTCCCTTTGTGCCGGCGGATTGTGGAGGCTCACAGGATTACAACAGGCAGTTTCAGCGAGGCACATTTACAGGTGTAAGCTCAGACTTTTGTCTGCACTTTGTGTATGAAGGCTGCTAAGACAGTGGAGCTGTGTGTTCTCTGCTGCTGCTGCTGCTTTAAACTCACAGCCAGGACCTCAAGCCGAGCAGCAGAGAAACCAAAATGACCGGTTCTCTCCCCAGAGGAGGTTAGGAGGATTCGGCAGGGACGGGGCTGTAAACTCTCTCTTCCGCAACGCACTGTGTCACCATCCTGTAGCAAATTGGCAGCACAGTTTTCTCGATAGAAATTCAAAGATGGGGCCGCTTCAGGTCTGGAAGCAAATCTCAGCACACAGGTTCGTAAACAGAGGTCGAATCTCAAGCAGCGGAGAGACAGGATTACGTCTGCGCTGCACCAAATCCAACCAATCCCCCACTTTAACCCTCACAGCCCCTGCCCTCCTGTATCTGCTTCCATCTCACTCTCTTGTGATGGCCACGGTGGCTCCTAACGGACTAAATGAGGGCCACTTAGGTGTCGGCATTAGGCTTAGATAGCAGAGTGACAGGGTGAGGACTTACAGTAAGACCACGGTAAGTCCTCACCACCTCACTGTCTCACTCTCTCTCTGTCTCTGTTTGCTTTTTCATGATATTTCCAGTCACTCCATACTGTCTTTTTTGATTTTCTTCATGCCTTCTTCTATGAGTTCTTTTTTCCTGTTTCCTCTCTCCCATCACGGCTTACAAAGGGCTCATAAGGGGTCTGTCTGCAATGACTTCAGTTGCCACGTCTGAATAATTCAGATGGGACTTTACCTTAAAAGGCTGTCAAAACAACAGTATCGCTGTCACACCTGTATCCCCTCGGATTTACACCGCAATCATTAAGTCACAACATTTCTGAATTTGTTAATATGTAAGAGGCAGAAGAAGAGGAAGCAAAGAAAGTTTGCCAAAAAAAAATCTCTGTAAACACATTCATAAAAGTAAACATACACTGGAATCATTTTTACAATTAAAGTTGCATCTACAGTTAAATCTAACAACACGAAATATGGAAAAAATTTAGTTTCTTCCCTATAAAGTATTCAGATCATTTACTTTGCTAAATAAACCAAAATACCGGCAAGTTATTCAACCTAAATAACCATATGTCATATATATTTCTTCCCTATTTTCTGATATGACCTATAGGAGCAGAAAGATGAAAATTAGTTTAAAAAACAAATTACAAACCATTTGATAATGTGGCAGTGTGACATTAAAGATTTGTTCATTTAATGTTATCTCCTTTGGGAAAAATGGTTTTCTTTCAAAAATAAGGACATTTCTAAGTGACCCCAAACTTTTGCAGTTGCTGAAATGACTATTTCTGCTTCTCATGATCTCCGGATGCCACTTAATAAAAACACAACTATTTGTCGTAATAAGCCCCTTTCACACATGACCTATAGAGGTGTTTGGGGCTTCATTCTGTGTTTGATTTTTGTTGTTTTTTATGTGAGGGCAGTATAACTGGCATGCTATACACACTGAAGCATTAACATGTCAGTGCCAGCTTTAATGTTACTCAATAATCTGTATTTGTTTTGTGCATAAAACATAAAAAAGCAATATTTGTTTATGAAAATGTAATCAAATAGAAGTATAAAGTAACAAAATATACATACTCAAGCTGAATACTTTAAGTTTGAGCTTACTTTCCTCCACTGCTTACAAAATGTTAGAAATATGTATTTTCTTTACTGAGTAATGCATCAAAAATGTTGTCTTAATTCCAAAATTGACCAACGTTGAAAAATCTCAGCTGCTAATAGCATGAGATTTCGTTTATCTGCTTTTAGATATAATCTCTGTTGTAGAGCAGTTTTCATAATTTCTGTTTTTATTAGAGTACCAGTGTGGCATAGTTGGCAGCAAATGTTGACATTTCTCTTTAATCACATGCAATTTTCTCTTTAGGAGAGAAAAGCAACCTAAGCAAGGTGAAGTCACACACATGGTTCTCAAAAGCCTGCAGAGTGTAACATCAAAAGAGAGCAAGGAGTCACAGGGAAAGGCAGAGCTGATGATACAGGTATGTAATCGCTTTTAATTATATGTGTGGTGGGGAATAAATGTCTCGCAGCAACCATCCGCTACAGCCCAAAAACTGTCGGTGTTGGCACAGGATATCAAAGAATAACCTCTACGTAAAGTTCAGGATTGGGGAGCAGGTTTTAGATCATCATTCCTCAGACTGAGATCACAAAATGTTTTGACAAAATGTGTCATGTAGGACAGAAGATGTCTTAATTTTTAGAAGACATGAAGAAGACAAAGCGTCAAAACTTTCCTCCTTAAACTTTTCTCACCAAAACAGAATTGCCCAAATTACACTTTGATATGTATATATCTTTCCCAGGCATTTTGCTTGTTTAAACCCAGTGGCTCAGTAAAATCAGGCTCAAGAACCCCTCTGGTGACTTCACATCCACGTAACTTTCAAATTCACTTCAGGCATGCAGGTATGATTTATATGACGCAGTCCTCTCAGTTAAATGGCCACTAATCATGATGCCTACATGGAAAACTGACGTTGAGTCATTCAAACTGGAGGCTAAATATTAACCATCTACAGCAACTCAAGTGCACAAGTAGAAGTAGAATTTGGATATAGTTGTGAAAATTATATTATTATGCTTAATAACATGTTTTCATATCTTTAGTGTTTCTCTTTAACATTAGAGCTGAATTACATCTTATTACTTGATCTTGAATGCGTTCTTAGACCACCTGGTTGCAGCTGATAACGCATCGTTGACATATTGTCACATTTTTTCAATACGGTACTGAAGGACTTCAGCATTTTTTTTACAACTGACTGAATTGCTGTCTGTTATTCATGTTTCCTTGAGGTCTGTTCAAAGTTAGTCAGCAGCTTTGTCTCGTGTTTGGTGCTGACCAGGTAGCATACAGTGGGTTTATTGCACATACATGGGTCCTCAACTTACGTAGGAGTTCCGTTCCTACGGGGCGACATAAGTTGAATTTCGCTGTAAGTCGGAACTCCATCAGAAGAGTCTGACTTACACTTGGGAGCCATAATGAAGAGCAAAAAATTAGCAAATGTAGCACAATCCAAGGTGGCGTTCAACCGGCAAATGTAAACGTCGTCTTATAGTGCCACGTGACGACGTATTCGTCCGCTTGCCAACTAGATCCACATATCAAGTTCTGACGTAACAACGAAATGCCATAGGTCGAGGACATCGAAATACAAGGACCTCCTGTACTCATTATTCAATTGTTGATATACAAATATTGATTATAGCAGCTCTAACTAAGTGTGATACATTTAAAATATTTATAGACATTAGATTGAAAAGTTGTAGGTGGGTTTGCTGAAGGTGTTCTTTTATTCCTGATTTTTGATTCTAAATTGCCTGTGAGAGTGAATGGTTGTCTGTCTGTCTGTGTTAGTCCAGTGATGTAGCAGTGACTATACTTCACCTCTCAACCAATGTCAGCTTGGATTGACTCCAGCTTCCAACAAACTTCTAAAGTGGATCGCTAAAAAGATATTTAAACATCCCCCACATGTAAATTCTTAAGAGACTAACACTAGAACTGAGTAGTTCTTTTCACATGATTCACTTGACAGAAGAAAACCCATGTAGTTCAGTTTGTGTCCTTCATCTGCATCAATGTACAATATTTTACAAAGAACATTCGAATAAGATGGTTACTACTGACATTAAGATGTAAACAGTTCTTTAAATGCTCGACCTGGTCTATATTGAGCCACCTCAGCTAGTTCATAAGCCGTTGGATTCTTTTAGTGCATCATATTCATGAGATGATCTTAAAGTCCTGAGTAACTAGTAATCAAACAAAGGAGATTTTCATTTGACATCTAGAACAATGTAGAAATATCTGCTAGTTACTTTCCATCAAAAACACAAAGTAATGTATTCATATACACGCTGAATCCTGATGAGTAAGCCTTATTGCCCTTCTCTTTACATAAAAACATCTTTACATGCCCACATACATTGTGTCATTGTCCATCTGGTATGATAGATACAAAAGCTCACTGGTAATAGGCAGAAACATGCACACAGAAAAGGGCAGGACGAGATCTCACGTGCCCTTTCCTACTTCTGAGTTGGGTGGAATTCTCTGATTCTGTCGAGGTTTTGTGGGGTGCAAAGAACAGCTTTGATGTTACCATATATCTTCCTGATCTCTCTGACTCCACTTTGGCCTCTGCTACCTTCAGGTTTTACTTAAAGCACCACCAAATGTCTAATTTAGGACCAGGATTATGGAAATTGGACTTAATATACTGCTTGCCCCTTTCTTCCCCGGTGTCTTAACTGGCTCTCTGAGTTGGGGAATATAACTCACCGATAAAGGTGTTGGTTCGTTAGCCGCACTGAAAAACTTTGGCTTTCTCAGCAATGTATAAACCCTGAAGGAGTGCCTTCTCACACATTAACACAAAAGCTATGAAGCCATTTTTTAGTGCGAAGCCTAATATAATATAGGTGTGAAGATGTGTAATGAAATGTCTCCCTAAGTACAAGATAACATTGAAGGTTATCTTAAGTGCGACACACACTGGCAGTGGATGCATGTCAAGGCAACTCGTGGCTATAATTTGACACCCACTGAACATGTCATCGAGACATAAGTGGTCAGGGAACATTATTTGAGATGTGTTGATCCAGGGAATGTGACACAATTCCTGATTTTCTAAAGAGTGAATGTGCACCAACGCTAGGAAACATGACAGTAATGCAACCTAACATACAACACTGAGGCTATGTAAGCTTCTCTTTGGTGTTTTATCAGCAGCTACAGTATGTTACACTGTGTCATAAAGTAATGATCAGCACAAGACGCTTCATAGGTGGGAATTTTTTGATTTAACTGTTCATTGGAAAAGAAATATCCTTATATTTGCTGCATCTTGTTGCGCTATAAGTGCTTAGAAATGTTAAGTATTTGAGGGTTACAACCACTGTTCCCTCTAAGCTGCGCGCGTGCGCAATTGCGCACTGCTGACATGGTCTCCGCGCACAGAAAATCGGCGCTGCGCACAAAAAAAAAAAAAAATCCAACCTAAATTGTAAATAAAATAAACACGTAACAATTCATTCTGTGCTATTTTTCAATGTGAGTCAGTGTGTGTACAGACTTACTTCCTTCTCTGTCTACTTTTCTTACTCCATGTAGGTTTCCCAGAGACTATGGGTTGAGGAGGAATTGGAAGTTTGTCGGCTTAGACCTGGTGTCATTCCATCAGTGTTAAACTTCCCGGCTCATCTTGGAAGAGTACGTGCCAGAAAGACCACGACCAAGCAGCCTTGAGATCTTAGACGGCGTCTCCCTGAGGTGGGTGTCGACGGTGTTCACGGTCAGGTCTGTGGTAATCCCGTCAAAAAACTAAACAGAAAAAAATCTAGATTATAAATCAACATGTAACCAAAGCACTCTGTGTATAATGCCATAGTATAGGATGTAGTTCAGAAAATGTCAAAGTATAGTATGCTTTACTCAAGAATAACATAGTATGGCCTGTAGTTCATAGTACAGCATGTTGGCAAGAAAAAAAACAAAACATAGATTATTATGTGGTTCGAAAAGCGCAAAATGATAGGATGTTGCCTAAAATTGTCATGTATGATATGTGGTTCAAAAAATGTCATAATGCAGTATATTGTCAAAATAGTATGTAATTCAAGAAAACATCGGAGTATAATATGTCATCTAAAAAATGCCATAGAATAATAATTTCATTGCACAAGTAAAAGTATAGTAACTTTTAAAACTGTTAGAATTCTTATATATTGCAAAAAACAAAAAAAAACTACAACAAAAAAAGGTCAGTAATATGTCAATTAAAAAAGCCTATAGTATAGCGTGTCGCCCAACAAACATCATAGTATAGCATATCGCTCTAAAAACGTCACAGTATAGCCTTTAGTCCACAGCTGTCAGTAGGTGAGGAGCAACACAAAAACAGTCCAAACGCTGGTTTCCAGAGGGTTAGACGAGAATTTATTTGAAAGAGTAAGTTTACAACAACACAACATGTGAGGGGGTTAAAAACAAATGGGTGTTAGTAAAGTAAAAATAGATCAACAGAACTAAAAGTGAACTTCATGTTGACATTGATGGGCATTCCAACCAGTAACAAAGTAAAAGATAATCAATACGAATAAAAACTCTTTCTGTTCACCTCTTAAAACCCAAAAACACACCGCAGTAGCACCCTAAACTAAAACTACCAATGGGTTCCCTGTTTTCCTTTGTGAACAATTCAAAGGTCCCTCTCTATCTCCCCACACATCCACCAACCACTGGAACACATCTCCAAAGTTCTGCCGGGCCAGCTCAGCTTCCCCTCAGAAGAAGTGCAACCACCTGCCAGATGAAGGAGCCTTTTGAGAGGCAGCTGGCATCGTGATTGGACTGTACTTTGGTCTGTTCCAATCCAGCTTCAGCTCCAGAGACGGCAGGCGGGACGAGTCAACGGAGGCCGGGTGGACGAAGGCATGAAGCTGAGTACAATCCAGAACAACCAGAGCAGCATGGTATGTCTCTTAGAAAACATCATAGTATAGCCTTTGCAAAGAGACATACATTGTAGAATTGTAGTAATTGTGGGCTGACTAATTTACTGATTATCAGTATTTTATTTTTTACTGATTTACGGTAATAAATACATTTAAAAATGGTGCTACTTTGGCTCTGAACCTTTATCTACTTGTGGTCGCTCTGTCTTCTGGAGTGATTTGATTGGTTATACGTCACGAATAAAACTCCTTGAACTTAACATCTGTAAACAAAACAAAAACGTATCAACAAAGTTTTCTGTTAGAGTTTGTGTTCTTCTAAGTTTAACTCCAAGATTTTAAATACTTTCATTTACTGCAAATGAATATCTACTCCAAATGTCTCTCTAATAATCATTATTAGCCTTAAAAACCCACAAAACACCCCTCTATACTGGACCACACTTAGTACAGTCCGGTTCCCCCTTCTATAAATCTGCTTGGAATCTTCCACTTCCTGTTTGTCAAAGTGGCCTTCTACCTGGACAGGTTTTGTTGGAGCTCATGCAACAAACATTTTGGGTAACTGCACTTTAATATGGATGGATGACACTGAATTAGAGTCTGTTTTCATGAGACTGAGTTAAGATGTGCAGCTCTGTCATTAAATAGTAAATTATTTCTCAGAATTCACAGAGAAAAGTCTGAAATGTTTGCTAGGTTAGCATCCCACATGTTCTTTGGCTCAGCTAAAGCTAACTCTCACCAACTTCTGGATCTCTTGAGTTGCTTGTTGTTAAAATATTTTGCTAGAGGTGCTGAAGCTCAGAAAGTCTGAGATGTTTGTTCAAAATAAGCTCATTCTCAAGTCTTATCTGAACTCTTTTGTTTGAACTTTCCCTAAACTTAGGAGTTAATGACAGAGCAGCACATCCAGACTCCGTCTCATTTATGTAGAGATTAAACTTCAGTGTCATTCATTGATGTTAAAGTGCAGTTTTTCAAATGTTTGTTGCACATGCTCCTGACCAAACCAGTCCAGGTGGAAGACGATGTGAAGAGAAAGCTCCAGAGGATGAATATCACACATTTACATTGGAAATAAATGTCCTTTAATTAGACATTGTCATGCAAAAGTTGGATTTCCCTTTAATGATGTTCAAATTTTGTTGAGTGTTTTGTTGATGTTGGTTTCTAAATGTTTTTTGACCCTCGGCCCCAAAGATTAAAACCTTTTACGGCTCACAATCTGCAACAATTCACACATTATCGACTATCTTTCTGACTAAACTAAGATAAAAAGTGAAAAACTGCCTGATTCCTGCATCATGAATGTAAATCTTTTTGGTTTTTATGACAGTAAACTGAATATGTTTGGGTTTGACATTTTATAAACCAAAACAAGAAATGAATTACTGGAGAAAACAATCAACAGATTAATGGAGAAAGAAAATGTGTTTTCTAACATATATGGCTGAATTACTCCAACATTACAAGATACATACAATTTAAATTCCATTTTATTTATATAACGCCAATTACAGGTCAAATTGTCTCAAGATGCTTTATTTTGATATTTTTTGTCATATTTAGAATATGACAAAGTAAGAAATTTAAACCTCTTGACTAATCCAATTTATTTAGTTTTTAAGAGATTAATCGAAAACAAAAATAACTTTCTCCACTAAAACTAATTAACATGAGGTCAAATAGAAGGAACAGTTTTAAATACTGCAGTCCCACGATGACAAGAATAAAGTTTGTCAACAAAAAGTAAATCTGCTGGTGGATTCCATTAAAGTCCTAATAAATGATATAAAGTGTGATACTAAAGGTTTGTGGTGCTAAAAATGTCAAAGTAAAGATATCAAGTTGAACATCTGGATGGAGGTTGATAAAAGTTGACCTCCCTTCATTTCTCTGGAGCGACTCCATGGATTTTCTGGATGGTGGTTAAAGACCTGCTCTTCTAGTCATCTTCCTTCTAGTCGCTGTAAAAAGTCAGTCCATCCTGGCCGACTTCAACACCTCTTCATGACAGCTTGTTCTGCCTCGGACCTGGTGGAAACTCGAGAAACTCGGGAAAACCTGTCGAGACTCAGATTTTCGAAAAACTCGTCGGGCGGGGGAAGGTGTGGTGGGTGGTGGTGGGTGGTGGGGGGAGGTGGGGGAGTAGAGGGGGGAGGCCGCCACCCACCTCCCCGCCTACTCTCCGCCCTGACTCCACCCTGACTCCACCTTGCTCCGCCTTGGCTCCACCCATGTGGTGACATCAGCAACTACGATGTCAAAGGGAGGACGAATTTATTTCTTTTTATATGATCTGTAGCTCAGTGAGTTAAGGATTTGCCTATGGAGCTGCAGGTCGCCGGTTCAAGACCAGACACTTCTTAAATTTTCTCAAAATTCTGACAAAGACAAAGAAAGAAAACTGCCACTGGCCGGTCTTGAACCGGCGACCTTCCAATCTGTAGTCTATCCTCTTATCCTCCTGAGCTACTCGCTCAGATACAAATTTTAGTTTTTTTTGCGCATTTATCATCTATTTTTTGTCGTTTTCGAGTTTTTTTTTAACTTGAGTCTCGACTCGACCGTTTTTCTCAGGAGGTTGGACTTCGGCCTTTGTGCTGGAGGGTGGAACCCTCAGTTCCAAGACTTTCCAAAGCCTCCACACCTCCCGAGTCCTCAGGACCTGAGCTTTCACACAGTCTGAGGGCTGAAATTTTCTAAGTCCCACAGTAGTTCTCTGTTAGTTTGAACCTTCAGACAGTCTGAGGCCTGAAATTTCCTCAGTTCCTGAGTAGTTCTCTGTTAGTTTGAACCTTCAGACAGTCTGAGGGCTGAAATTTCTTAAGTTCCTGAGTAGTTCTCTGTTAGTTTGAACCTTCAGACAGTCTGAGGACTGAAATCTTTAAAGTTCCTGAGTAGTTCTCTGTTAGTTTGAACCTTTAGACAATCTGAGGACTGAAGTTTTAAAAGTTTCTCAGTACTTCTCTGTTAGTTTGAACTTTCTGGTTAACAGAAGCCTTAAAACTTGTGACCATGAGTCTTGATTTCACATTTAGACCATCCATCTGAGTTTTTCTCAGACCTTCACTTGTGGGTTTTTTAGAAATCCTCAACAAACTTTGATTCTCTTCAATGAACAGTAAAGTTTGTGGAGATCAGAAGGTAACATTAGTTTGATAAATGCCTCAACTACTAGTAGACTTTATCTGGAAAGCAGTTTTCTGAAATGAGTTCTTAATAAATCTGTCCACAATCAAACCAAGAACATAGAAAGAGGAAATGTTTAAAGAAACAACTTGATGTTTTCATTTCAGACTAGAAAACACTTTAAGGCCTTCATCTGTTTTTGCTCTTTTTCATCCTTTTATTGTCTCTTTTGTTTAATTTGATCTTCTAAAGTCTAACTGGTGTCTTTTGAAATGTTTCGTCTGTAGTTTGATTCTTCTTAAATGTTTAGATTTGCTCTTTTCTCACCTTTTATTCTTTTCTAATGTCTGATTTGATTATAAAATGTTTTGTCTTTTTAATGTTTAATTGTTGTTTTTTCAAATGTTTTATTGGCTTGTTTGAAAAGTTCCTTTTTCTTTCCCAATGCTTAATTTTTTGATTAAATCTTTAAGGTTTTTCTTTTTCAATGTTTTACCACCTTTTAATGTTTAATTTTCTTTTTTAATGCTTCATTGTATTTTCTGTTTAATTCCTATTTAAAGTTTTATTGTCTTTAAGATTAAATTTTCAAATTAAACATTTAATTTTTTAATTAAATGTTTTGTCTTTTTAAAGGTTTAATAATCTAATTAAATGTTTTGTATTTTTAAAAAATGTTTAATATTCTTCTTGTTTAATTGTATTTTTTAAATGTTTAATGATCTAAAATATTTCATCTTTAATGTTTAATATTTTTGTTTAAAAACATTTAATTTCACAATTACATGTTTTGTATCTTCCATTTAATTATCTAATTTAATATTTTGTCTCTTTAATATAATTTATTGTATTTCATTTTCAATTTTCTTGTTAAAGTTTTATTGTATTAAATGTTTTTTCCTTTGATTTAATTGCTTTTTTAAATGCAATTTATTTCTTTAATGTTTTTTTCTGTCAAGATTTTAACCCCAATCTTAAAAATGAAATAAACCCTTAAATCACAATGAAAATACTTCTGTTGTCGCAATCATGACTTAGTCAATTATTCACTTTATCAATTCAACTTTATTTGTTTAGCACCTTTCACACAGATGACAAAACTAAACAAGCAAAGAGGAAAAACTATGCTAAAACTATGATTAAAACTCAAAAACCTATTTTTAAAAAAGGAAAAAGATTTAACATGGTAATAAAATATGTTGTGTCCAGGGGATGGAGGGAGTTTATTGAAATCTTCTTGGGCTCACATGGGAAATCATTTAAAATATAAACTTGATATTCAGTCTAAGGAAACTGGAAACCGCAGAGCAACAGAAGAACCAACAATATCTCCTGTTTTCTCCTTTAATGAGTCGATTCTTCTTGTGCTTTCAGACCAAAGAACTACAGACTCTTCACAACCTGCTCAAACTCTTGGTACAGGACCTCACCACACAGGTCAAGAAGGTTTCCGTCTCATTTCTACTCTGAAGCTCACCTTCTCCTGCTCAAACTGCTGACAAATGTTTCTGCTGCTCTAAAGTCTGGTCTCCAGAACTTCCTAAAAACTCTCAAAGTCTCTTCTGCTGCAGGTTGCTTTGTAGAACTGTTCCAGAAAACCTCACTAAACCACATGGAGGGGCCTCAAGATAGTCGTCCAAATGAAACCATACAAAAACCAAACTAGCACAACCCAAACACTAAAGTCTCCTTCAGCCTATCTGAGAACAGAGAATCAGGACAGGAACTCTTACCTTCTGGACTACCAACGCTGGTTCACAAACAAGAATACAGAATGTGTCTGACCAGAAACCTCTGAAGACTCACTACAGCCAAGACAAAGACACAACTCAGCTGCAGCAAATCCACTAATCACTGCACACAGTAGCACCATGTGCTAACTGTGGCTAAAGAACCACCTTTACCAAGACAACGATCCAGTACAAAGCCCTAAAACACACCAAGAAACACATTAAAGACGATTTTATTGCTGGAAGCTGCAAGCCAACGTCTAAAGAACAAACTAAAGCAACAGATCCAAACCCGGTTCACTGGTGAACAGAAGCAGAGGAAATGTTTGTCTGCAGCTAAATAAAGCAGGAAGACACTGAGCTGCTCAGGTGTTCCTGATAACACCAAGCAGCCACCTGGACAGCCAATAGGAACACAGCTTCCTGGAAGTCCAGAGGGCGGGGTTAGTGAAGGAAATTTAGTTTAAAGTTGAAGCAGAAAGTTAACAAAGAAAGTTGAAAACCACCTTCTGATCCCTGAAATCTCTGAGTTTTCACACAAAGAACACCTGAACATGTCAAACTGGTTCCATAGTAGAACCCTCATTGTAAAAACGTCATAGTATGGTGTGGTGCTCAAAAAACATTAGGACCCGGCTGTCAGGGGACAAACATGTAAGAAACATGAGAACAGAGAGAATCCAACCAGTAGGTCACAGTTTATCATCATCTAATCATCTCCTGAAGTCCATATGGTGAGAGACATCAGTATCTGGTTGTTAATTTACCAGAGGATGCTTATAATCATGCTGATGTGGTCTGTACTCTACAGTATTTTAGTGACTCAATAAATGCCTAAGTAGTTTTTTTAAAAATTCTTTTTAGTTTTTAATAAACATTTAACAGCCTATATGTAATCAATAAATGGCCTTTGCCTATCTTAAGAAAATTCACTCAGAACTCTGATATGTTAACAGTACTAAATAAATCAATAAATACATGCATACACACAAAAATAAGTTAGTACATTAACTGTGTTAAGATAAGATTTAGATTTTAAAAAAAGTTGTTTATGTTTTTGCAGAATCCAGTATTGCTCACTGGTTGGTCATTACATTTTGTTAGTTTGATTTCACTGTTTAAAATGATGCCACCTCTTTTCAGACAGAACCTGTGATAATAAAACAATACAAAATTTTTAGTTCCGTGTTAATAAAGCACTTAAAGCTTTAAGTATGGCTAAATGCTTTTTTCAAAATTAAATATATCACTCCTTAGGTGGTAGTGGCCCCAAGTTCAGTAAAGTTGGAAAGATATTCACAGATTGGGACTTCCAGCATCAATAACTCCTTAGATATAGGTTGTCAAAACATAAACGGTGCCTCTTTCCCATTGTTGCAAGGCAGACAATGTGCTACAAGCCCAGTTTTATCAAAAGTAGCTGTCTTTCAAGCTACAGGAATAACATTGGTGTCTATGGAGTGAACAGGGTCCGTCTGCAATTTGCAAAACCGCTGCAACAGTAAAGAGAGACAAATATTCAATAACTTCACTCTTATACATTGTAGTGTCACTAAAATCACTGCAGGCTTCAACTGGCTCCTGTTGACAAAGTGTTTTAACAGAAATGTAAATGCTGTAATTTGATTCTTTTAATGAACCATGTAACTTGAATGGATGTGATGCTGGTGTGACCACAGTGCACACGTCTGATGTTGTTCACAGTGGTCCAAGGGACGCTCAGGGAGTTTGTGTGTTTGCTCAGACTCAGGAAACATTAGAGGGAATATTGGTTACAAGAATTGTTTGACTCGAGGTTGAGTGGTAGTTACTGTGACACCAGGAGCTTTGATGAAGCCTTACATTTTACAAATATGACTATTCTTACACCTTCACGGCCTGGAAGTTGCCATCACACTGAACAAAGATTATATTTGTAGTTTGCAGACTTTAAAAATCACTTGGCTCTAAAACAACAGAATGCTGATTTGATGTTTGCTGTAATGGATTGCACAACTCAAAATCAAAAATGGATTGATAGTGAGTTTTTAAAAAAAAGCATACTTTTGGAAATAGTCAGCAAACATGTTATTTGTAGGTGATCAGCGACAACTTTTCTTTGTATAAAACACATCTAAACAGTATACTACATCAGCAGATCTGATGTTTTCTTTGTTTTTACAATCTGAAATACATGAAAACTGGATATTCATGCACAACTCCACAGTTCAAATCCAAAATAAACCAGAATTTGTGCTTCATTATTGTCATATAAACACTATTTTAATTCTTACTGTTTCCAGTGTGCATTTCTATTCAGCTCCACACCACAGCCCGGTTCCACAGAGGGTGATGTCTCTTATATACGCAGGAAACCGGTGAAGGCAAATCGCTTCGCTTTGCATTCAATCACCATAACAAACCATATGCACCAGGCCAGCGGTCTCTCTCATCCTCTCCCTGCATTTGAATAAAAATACACCTTGACGCTGTAAGAACAAGAGCGAAAAGGAAAAAAGAGAAACGCTGAAACGTAAGCTCGTCTCTCCTTGATATCCCTGCCAATTTATTCCGCCTGTCTGTCAGCGCTGCCATCCATCTGTAACATGAAGACAATGATGAAGCTGTCTCTCATTCGGCAGCTGTGGCCTCTTGTCAGCAGCCAACCAGTTCCTTTGCGTGCAATGTGGACGTCCCAGCCTTCCTCGAAGCAGGGCAGCCTTCTTATTAAGCAGGTAGAGCTGGCTGGAGACAATCAGTAGTGGAGGTGTAAATTTAGTTGTAGCAGTTGGAAGGGGAGGGGAGGGGAGGGCATGAATTAATCAGACAGTGCTTCTGAATAGTGTTGACATCTGCATACTACAATGCAATCAGACCGGCCCCGAGCAGAAGCCGGAACGGTACGCGGTAATGTGGTGCAGGTCTTCAAAGATGCCCCGAAGCCACTGGAAGTGCCCAAGGTGAGGCACACCTCCCGAGACAAAAAAAAAAAATAGCATCAAGGTAGCACATCCTGTGCACTTGAAAAATGAAAGTGTTTGGAAAGACGACAAAAGAGCAGCAATTCAGTACACCGCATGCTGAATACGCCCAAAGGAAGAACAAGTGCACACCTACTGCAGCAATGTCTCTGAGTACAATCACCACATCCGCATGTGCCTCAGTCCTTTAGACCACAACTGTGATAAACACGATATTTTCTCAGGCTACCAGCCAAAAGTGTGACCTTTTGTTAACCCTGCTTCAACATTTAAACAGATAAACACACGGCTTTCACATAAGTATCTTGTCTATTGTCCTGTGCTGATATTTTATCAATTGTGCAATAAAACCACAATTGTGTGTCACTGACCGCTGAGCAGCTGCGCGCTCAGGCTTTGTTCAAGGGCACCTTCATGCTGTTTACAAAAGGTGGAAGAGAGATTTACACTGTCCCTTCCTTTGACATGATTCTCCCAGTGGAGAAGAGGATTCTCGCCGCAGCTTTCAATCATAAACCAACTTATAAAACCCTCCAGTCCTCCAACACCTCCTCTCATGTGCCCAGCGAAGGATTCTCCCACGGACTTGAGGATGTACAACTTTCAACTCTGACACTTAAAGGTGGAAGCAGTGATGGATGGACGCGAGCAACTGACAAAACTGAGGAGGACACTTTCTAATGTTAACATGGAGACACTTTCATCCACCGGAGGAGGTGTTGGACCTGATGACGGAAGCAGACACCAGAGAACTCCACCGGAGCTGAAATACTGTCCGGTGTGTAGTTCAGATTACACAGATACTTCAAACACACTCACAGACACGCACACAAACAAACAGCAGAGCGAATATTTGTCCGTGCTCATGTACACTGCAGCGGTTACACACATAAATCTTGTGCGTTGACATCATAATCTTGTTGAGTGAAAGGTGAAAGCCTTGAAAAGAACATGTTGATGAGCTGTCAAAGGAGTCTTCTGCTACTAATGATCCTGACAGAACCAGTCTGAGACCTCAAGATTTGTGGGAAATGCAGGACTTTTTTAGATCTATTATAGGATATGAGAAAGTGCAAACAATGACAGAGTAACCTTGAGCTAAACGTTGGGAGAAGCTAACACCGAGCGAGGCTAAACATGCACTTTGCAAAAAGTGGTGCAGCTGATTTTCCAAAGTAACCCAGGTGCTCCAGTTTAACAGAACTGAAACATGAGAAAATGGACTAATTGTTATTCATTTTTAGCCATGCTAAGCTAAAAGGGATTGCAATGTTGTTCTGTTGAGCCACTACTGTATTCCTGACTGGAATATCAACAATTGCTTGACAAGACCACAAGACAATAGATCAGCAGGTCATTTGCAAGATATCTGTGAGGCCATTCCTTCAATAATTACTGACTACTCAGAAAAACCTCAGGATGCAAAGAAGGTGGATTTTGTACACATCAACCAGAGCTGTGCAAATGTGCAAGATAAAACCACATCCATCCCCCAAAATACAACATAAATAAATGAATAAATAACCAACTAAATAAGTAGGTACGTCGGAGGCATAAACAATAATGAGGTTTAGGGAATTCCAAATACCTATTATCCCAAACAATTTGTAAAAAACAATACATGTAAAAGACATAATGACATACAGTCAACCCTGAAATTGTTCAGAGCACACAGTGGTGAGGAAGGGGACCACATTTGATAATGAATCTCAGCACCATGGTTCACACTATCCAACATGCTAAGACAACTAGCAGAAGCCTTCATATAAACACATCTCCATAGTCAGTAACAGGCAAAAAGGTTGTTTCCACCAATTTCTGTTTCACACAGAAAGAAAAGCAAGACTTGTTTCCATAATAAAATCCTAACAAGAGTTTCAGTTTTTTTAAACCATACACTAAATGTGGTCCTTAAAAGACAAATGGTCGTCAATTACAAATCCTAGATACTTAAAAGTAGATACCAACTCATTTTTTGTTAAAATATTTCCACACAGTGCTGATCTCGTCTGCATTTAAAACAAGCTGCACGGATAGAATGACAAGAAGATGGACTTGTGCACAGATGCAAAACAACCTCCAGTCAAAAAAAAAATATATATATATATATATATCAGTAGGTTCTGTAAATTTCAAAATGCCCATTATCCCCAGACAATTTGCAATACATATAAAAGACACATAACTTCTGAAAACAAGGACTGTAGCTCATGCTGGATCGACAGTATCTGATACATATATTTATTCCTGCATTAAACTTTGGTGACGTAACTAATCGTAGGTTGAAAGGTTTTTGTCTGTAAACTGTGTGCTGTACTGCTTTTTTCTCTCCCTGTTACATTTCTTTTACTACCTTGTGCAGTTTGAGGTCCTTGAGCAGAGGTTGTTCAGGCTGAATCACAGAGCTTTTACTGATTTTAGCTGATTTTCATTTCCTTTGAACTGTTTTTTATTTCCTCCAATAATATTTTTATTTTTTAACACCGCAGTTTTTATATGTCATTCTGTATGTTTCTAATTAGTCTCTTAAATCCTGATCCCTTTATGTCTAAATGTTCTGTTTTGCTGCTTTGGGAAGCACTTTGTAACTTGGACTTTCATTCTATTAACACGTTTCTCGGAAGTCTGCAGATTTAAGTGTGTGGACGTCGTCTTCTTGCATGATGTATGAGCTACAATTCCAACTGCTGTGGTAAAATCACCATAAGCACAAGGCAAAGAGAAGAACTGCTTTTTCGATTTTGGTTTGGAAAAAATGAACTGCTCTGGAAACGGAGACTCGACCTCAACCCCGATCTCAACCAAAACCTTTGCGATGAACTGGAACTACGACTGTGAGCCCAACATCAGCGTCCAAGTTCATAAATGTGTGGCTCAGTGGGATAAAACTTCACCAGCCTGGTTCCAAAATGTTGTGGAAAACGTTCCTAGAAGAGCAGAGGTTGTTATAGCAGCACAGTAATGCCTGTGGATTTTCAAGGAGCTGTTCAGCCATCAAATATGGGTGTAAAGTTCAGGTGTCCATATACTTTTGGCCACATTGTGTAGATAAACAGACCTCTGACAAGGTCGCAGATGAAAGGAACACAAAGGAGACAGAAAGAAGAAGGGAATGATCTATTGCTAACAGTGTGGAGATGTGATGGATCTGGCCATCGAGGGAGCATTCCACCCTGAACTGACGTGATGAAGAGGCAGGAGAGAGACAAAAAGAGAACAGATGTGGCGAAGGGTGGAAGAAGAAAGGCAACGGCAGACAGGAAAATCAGAGCAAATGTATCAAAGTGAGAAATAATGGAAGGAAAGCAAGGAAACGGGCGAACAAAACGGAGAAAAGTTTTATTTAAAAAAGAGGGATGAAAGAGAAGGGATTAGAGATGGAAGGGCAGAAAAAGCTGCCGAGGTAAAAGAAAGAAGAGACAGAAGGAGAATGAAAGATCAGACGGGAGATACAAGTGAGACAGACAAGAGAGAGAGAGATAAGGAAAGAGAGAGAAAGAGGGGAGGGGAAGAAAGCAGAAAACAGCTTTTTTTTTTTTTTCTGAGGCGGCCAGGAGGAGAGCGCCAGCTGTGTTTATCTGACCTCCGACCTCAAGGCCACTCCAATCTCTGCAGGACCTCCGTCTGACTAGCAGCCGAACGCACTCACAGAGATCTGAGCGCTGCACGGCTGCAAACAGCGGATTACTGCAGCACTACTTTACCTGATTAAAACAGAGCAAAGGTTAGACCCACTGAGCAGGCAGGAAGCACAGAGAGGAGAGAACACCTGGACCAAAACTAAATGATCCTTGGACGGGGGAACGGTGCAGGCAGGCAGCCGCTTTTCTAATCTGTTCATTTACAATAGACCAGGGGTGTCGAACTCATTTTAGTTCAGGGGCCACATTCACCCAGTTGGATCTCAAGTGACCAGTAAAATCACAGAATAATAACCGAAAAATAACGACAACTCCTAATTTTTCCCTTTGTTCTAGTGCAAAAAGGTAAGTTTTGAAAATATTCACATTTAAGAAATTATCTTTTTACAAAACATTATGAACAACCTGAAATTTCTTAAGAAAAATAAGTTCCATTTCAACAACATTCTGCCTCAGTTTTTCATTTCCACATACAATTTCCAGATCACAGAGTGTCTACAAAGGAACACAACATTTAGTCCTCTGGAACTGAATGATAGAGTATTTTACTTTATGATCAAAATGACAAAAGTCAGATAAAAAAAAGACAAAAAACAACAAAAACAAGAAAATATATTACAAAAATGACACTCAGACTGATAAAAATGAGACAAAACGGCAAAAGTGAGAAACAAAATGAGACATACGACACGAAACAAAACAAAAAAAAAGACAAAAAATTAGGCAAAAAGTTACAAAGCGACAAAAAAAATGGACAAATGACACAAGCGGGACAAAAAAAAGACACAAAACGACAAAACAAGACAAAAAATGGGTGCCTGTATAGCTCAACAGGTTAAGCAGGTGACTCATGTACAGAAGCTGATCCCTGATGCAGCGGCTCGGGTTCGAATCCTGCTAGTAGCCCTTTACTGCATGGCTTCCCCTGACTTTTCTCCCCTGTTTCCTGTCTCTCTCTCACTGTACCTTTTGAATAAAAGCCGAAAAAGGCCCAAAAAATAACTTTAAAAAAAAAAGAACAAGACAAAAAATAGACAACGCAAGCGAGACAAAAAAAAACACAAAACGACACACAAAACAACAAATAAAGCAAAACACAAAATGACAAAAATAAGAAAAAATACAAGCGAGACAAAAAAGATACACAACATGACAAAAACGAGAAACAAAACAACAAAAACATGAGACAAATGACAAAAGTCTGACAAAAAAACAAAAGCAAGATATTACAAAAACGAGACACAAAATGACAAAAGAACAATGAACAATCTCGGTTTTGACTTTACGATCAAAACAACTTGTCATGGTCTAGGAATTCTTTTAGATTCACAGTTTTATAATTTGCAGTTAATGTCTTCTCTGGAATTTTTACATTGTGAGGGCCGGACTGGATTCTCTGGAGGTCAGGTGTTAGACTCTTGTCGTTCAACCCACACATTATAATCAGAAAATTAAGATTTATTTAAAGGTTCAGGACAGTAAATTGTCTAAGAATATATGTGACTAAAGATGAAAAAAATAGGACATGTTGTGTCTCAATCAAAAAAATCTGTATTAATGCACAGCAAAAAATAGCTCCCAAAAACTTCACTTTTTATTCTAAAAGGCAAAGTTTGCTGAAAATGACTCACAAATGTCAGGTAAAGCAACATAATTCAGACCGATGTGACAACACAGAAGGGACCCTCATAACACCTTGGCTTACTTTTGTTTTCTGTGCTAAACAATTATTATTTAATAGTGTATTTGTTTAAGTACAATGCAGTTGTACAACCACAGAAACCTATGAAAAAGGTCGCCTGTACCTTTTTTTTATAATGTAGAAGGGGTTGTCGTTCGATCACTGTTTTCCTTTTTTTTTTTGAAAACTTGAGTAATGTTTTTCAATAATACTTGAACTACATAGTTTCCTTTTGCAAAGATTTCTGTCTTCAGTGTGACACCTTCATCGCACATCATTCCCAGAAAAGACCTCCTTCACTTTCCAGTTAGTGAAAAGACATTTTATAAATTATTCTGATCATTGATAAACAGTTGACCTCTTACAGTCGTGTGAATAAGTTGATGTAGAACCTCAGGTGAAGCAGTCACCCTGAAAATGTATGAAGTGGAACCTGTGGTAAACATGGGAATCATGACCATGTTCTAAATGTAACTATGTAGTTTTGCTGCCCAAACAAGATACATCCCATGGACTTCAAAAGTCCCTCAATTATATAGTGCCACAAGCATGTTCCTAATGACTAACTTCCCAGTCGATGGAAATTTGAATTTAGATATAGTATAGTAGTTTAAAAAAAAAGGAAAAATTGCTCATGAATTGTACACTCTATCAATAAGGGTGAATATTGTCCTAAAAAATACTGTGTGTACTTCAGAGCCAGGTAACCATCCACACGACTGTCCTGAATGCAGCTGTACACGACTCTAATTGATCTATACGCCGGTTTCTTGTGGCACAGCCTGTATTTACATTTTCCAGATAAAAATCCTGCCAATCTGCGCTGCTTTTAAGAGATATCATCTGTCCCACTTTCCACCTGACTGGTTTACAGCATCTGGACATTAGCCTGGTTAAAGCGGACATCCACACGAGCTGTTGGGTGGTTGTGTAACATTTTAGACAACAGTTAACCAGCATTGTGCATCAACCAAAGATCAAAATTTACTTTAACCGACTAGTGAGAGAAGCAACATGTAATCATCCCGACATTCTAGCATGTAAAGACTTAATAATTTAAAGCAACGGCACAAAAACTATTCTCACTTCCCAACTGATTCTCGGTTCTAATGTTATATTACCTTCTCTTAAAAGTTTTGAAACTTTTCTAGAAGAAGAGAAGAGTTATATTTAGTGCAGCAGATGTTGAGTTATTTTAATCCTATATTTCCTATAACTCAACCAACAGCATCTTGACATTAAACCTTGTATAACCAGATTGATCGCCACAGTGATAATAGAGAATGGTCTGATTGCACCTCATTATCGCTCTGCTACAGGGAAGAAAAAAAAGTTCTGGCTTGTTTCTATTTCCTTAACCCTCGTGTCGTCCTGCGGGTCAAAATTGACCCGTTTTAAAGTTTGAAAATGTGGGGGGAAAAAAATAATATTTTCACAGGGTTAGACCTCAGAAGGGAGAAGTTTTGCTGCTTTTTGTGCCAGAAGAGGAGAGCAGCTCCTTAATCCTGCAACCCTGGCCTCTGGCAATCGGCTCCTCTCACAGGCCAGACACACACAAACACACACTTCTACACAATGTGTGGACCAGATCAAAGCCTGACAACCTCCGCAGACCCCCACTACAGCCTCAAATTTGTCTCTGGGACTCTTTTTCTTGTTTTTCCTCCATGTTTTCTCCCTCATTCTTCCGCTTTCTCCCAGATTCGTTGCTCCTTTAGAGATCTGGGGACCTCTTCCATCCCCACATCTCTCCCTTTTTCGGCTCCTTTTCTTTCTTTCTGTCTTTCTGTCCCCATGAAATATGTCCAGCTGGATTTAGCTCCTTCCTCCTCAGCACTCAGCTCGCCAACCCAGGAGAGAGAAAGAGAAGCAGCTGGTTTTACACAACAAGAGGAAGGGATGGATGGATGGATGTGGGGGGAAGGGGTGGAGGGTTGAGGATGTTAAAAAAAAAGAGATATGGGCAGTGGGAGATAGAGAAATATGGGAGATCATGACCGAGGAAGAGTGGGAGAGAAAGAGGAGAAGGACAATGAATAGAAACGGGAAAAGGAAGAAGATATACAGACGAGATCTGCTGATGCGGAGGTTGTCCTAAGAATTAACAAAACCTCACCATTCACTTACTCTCGATAGATAGATAGATAGATAGATAGATAGATAGATAGATAGATAGATAGATAGATAGATAGATAGATAGATAGATAGATAGATAGATAGATAGATAGATAGATAGATAGATAGATAGATAGATACGATATTAATCCCAAGGGAAATTCATGTAGCCACCACCTTCAAACAACTAGTGTATTTGCTCCAAACCAGTTCATGTAAACAATCCTAGGTGTTCTCCTAAAACAGAAAATGAAATGAGGCTCAGAGATATTTGAGGTTACAGTTAATGTCTTCTCTGTAATTTTTACACTTCATGGGCCGGACTGGACCCTCTGAAGGGCCAGTTTTGGCCCGCGGGCCGCATGTTTGACACCCCTGGTCTATCCACAAAGTCCTACTCCATTTTTAAATACCAGTTCAGGCTTTTGTCCAACAATCTGGTACATTACCCGTCAGGTTATTTAAATTGTTGATGTTCACTTTTGTCTCTAGTTTGAGAACGGTACTTCCAAACCACCAGAGAACAAAATTAAGATATCAATTACAGTTTCAGAAGCAACACAGAAGCCTGAACTATTGTCAGATAAAGCAGAGCCAACAGGTCTCAGCATCGCCAACAACAACAGCTGAAGAGAAAAAAGGGCCACCTCTCATCAACATATTTAAAAAATGACACCAGACGTCGCCCACGCACTCCTGAATGAAAGAAAAAGCAGAGATCTGTGGGATTACATTACATTAAACTCACCCTCACTCACCACAGATGGGAACCCTGACTAAACATTCGGAGTCTACGGGCATCTTTCACATCATTTAATCACACCTATACTTAACATATTAATTTGGCATTTGAGGATTAGTTTGGTAAATTACAGTGGCGACTGTTGATTTCTGTGATAGATAGAGTGCTTTGGGTTTTAGCACGCCCGTTCTCGGAATGAGTCACGGCATTATACTTCTCAGACTGAGACAAACAGAGATTACTGGGCTTACCTTCTGCCACACAGGTAGACACTCTGTCAAACACACATTCACGGCGCACAAGGACACACACAGACAGCAGCTAAAGCCTTAAGATACACACAATTAAACACGAGCACCGAATGCATGAAAACTGATCCAGCACTGTTGCAATCGCTTTGAACGGTTGCCGACTTTTGGCCTACATGTTGCACTGCTTCGCATTTAAAGTGACGTTTCAGTTCTAAGGGGCCAATTCAGCCTCTTCAAAGAGCCTTTGTGTCACTTCTAAAGATGCATCAGGGAAAATTTAAGCTTTGTTTCTTATTCTCATGACAGCATCCAGCAACAATGTGGGTTTTATGTTCGTGCAGCTTAAGGAAGAAGTACTCATTTCAAAATGAGAATTTCAAAAACCACTGGAATCTGTTCAATTGGTTCTAGGAGGATGTTTATCAGGGAGAACAGGAGGCAAACATGGATGTCAAAAGTAATATAGAGGCCTAATAAATAACATATAGCAAAGATTTTTGCAGTTTTGGTAAAAATTTTAATTGTGAAAAGTAATATTTTGAAGATAAACCTCAAGACTACATGTTTTCAGAGGCTTTTGGCTGCTGAACATTTCATGTTTAGTTAAATTTGGGAAATTGATTTTACAAAATGCTATCCTGTTTTGCCTGTATTCATATTTTTATATTATTTTGCTTTGTTGAACTAATGGATTTTATAGTATCTCGATGATTTTACACCATTTTTGTTGCTGTCTGTCAACCTAAAAAGCACTTTGATCAACTCAGGTTGTTCTAAAACATGCTACATAAATAAGTTTGATTTGAAAAAACATTTATTGTCTTTTTTTTTTGCATATTTTCCCTATTGAGCTTTACTTTAATACGATTGCTTTGGTCCAACGCAAGAATATCCAACAATGCATTGTTAATTGTTGTGTTTCACAGATTGATTTTACGTAGAAGTTTCTCCAAATTCCTGTCAGAAATACAAAATCTTGTGATCACTTTTTTTTATATAAGGACACCACAAAAGCGCCTTAAAACTGTTGCAATATTCAGAATTATGATTTTTTTACTGACATATTTGATGGTCCATTTGTTCTGCATAAACCTTTGAGCAGAGTCGTCCTGCAGTGGGAAAGCGAAGGGATATTGAAAAGTTTAATCTCCGTAATCAGAGAAAAAGTTTGAATGTGGAGGAAGTTCGAGAAGATTCCCAAAGGAGCGGGCAAAGTCTGATGACATTATGATGCATATTCAAGTCACTCTTTCATTGTTGAGTAATGTCTGGCAGGTTATTTCTTCATTTAAAGGCAGGTGGAGTCACGAGTTTCAGTGTCCTGACGTGATCTCAGTGTTGTTTCAGAGCCTCTTCAGCAACTTCTACACGGAGGAGACAATGAGGCCCTGTAGACCAACTTCCTCACGGCGGATATTTCACCTCGTCACAACAGAGGAAGCGCAGACGTAACTGATAAACAATAAAAATTCAGAAAGCACAGGTGTACTATCTTGCAATTTAAAGTAAGAATTTACACCGAATGGTTTCGTCCGTTGCCCAGCCTTCACTTCATCACCAAGTTTCATGAAAATTGTTCGGTAGTTTTTATGTAATCCTGCTGTCAGACAAACAAACAATACTCCAAACATTCCCATCACCAAGGAAGCTCGGCAGAGGTTCTGCTGGTTTCCATTTTAGGTGAACCTGTTCTATGGTGGTATTGTGCTTGTTGGTTGACTGGTTTTGCCAACTGGAACACTCAATGGTAAATGGTTTTGTCTGTCGCTGTGTCATTTCTGCTGTCAAGGCAAAATCTCAGAGCCAAAACTGTTCTTCATGCACTTGTCAAATGTGAGATTTTGCATCCATAACATGTTTTCATTCATATGAGTGGAAAGAAAACATCTAAAATACACATTTAAGTGTTGATTTTACTACATTTTGTGTATTTGTGTCTCTTGACTTCATTTATAACATGTCTTCAAAAGCAGCTTTCTACAAAATGTTGTTTTTTTTTAGACACAAACCTGCTTTATCTACATTGCAAAGGTTTATACAGAAGGGTTTGTTAATATATCATTGACAGTCTCTATTTCTAGAACATTTATTTCCTCAAGACAAGCAAAATCCTTTCTTCTTAAAGTGAAAAGCTTTAATGATATCACCTGCCAAAACTCCTCGACAAAATAATAATTGATTAGAATAAAATACAATCAAATCCAGGTAAAAGTAAACCAAATTAAAGATTGATTGTAATTGTACTGAATGTGAATAAATTATATTTAATTCAATAAATATGTTGAATTTTAATGGGTACATTCCATAGGTTTTGTGTTGCAACACTATATAGATATATAGTATTTAATACAATATAATTTTTAAAGTGTGACTATGCATTTCATCTGTTTCCTAGAAGACTTTAAGGTTCATTCTTGCCCTCAGAAACTGTACGGAGACGGATTTTTCTGTTGTCATATGACCTAAATATGGAATTTCAGTCACCTGCTGCTGGACTCGTTTTCTGTTACGTGACTTACTTACGTCATTAAATATTTGCAAAAGCTTTAGAAATGGCAATAAGTTTTTTTAGAACTGTTTTTTGTCACACAGTTTCCCAGTAGAATTTACCTTCAGCTCATTTACGTCCATTATGTTTGCACGACACCGTATACTGTCGCTACAGTAAGCCAATAGCAAGACCACATAATAAATGTGCTTGTTTAGAATGACACCACTCGAATTACAACACATGCATACCCTAACATATAGACACGCACAAAGAAACGCACACACATGCACCCTATATGCTCATGCACACACACACACACACACACACACACACACACACACACTAACCCTAAACCCAATTCCTCGGCCGTCTACACTGTCTGCTGCTCCCGCAAACTAATTAGTCACACATATTTGCATTTGTACACCAACCCACCCGGCAACAAACACAAGAAGGGCTCGAGGTCGCACACGCATGTGCACACACACATGCATGCGGACACATTTGCGGGCCACGCATGTGCGCGGCTACACACTCGAACACGTGAGGATGTTTAAGCGAACACGCCCGAAGACAAACACGCCAACATGAGCACACTCCCAACACACACATGTGGAAATCCGCACACTCACACTCCACTGGTGGTCCTGCCTGGAGAGCAGCTAAAGCTCCTTCTCCTTTGTCTCTCGTGGGAGGCCCAGACAAAAGCAACAACCTGACAGGTAAACAAGCCGTCATGTTTGGGCAGACCTACCTGAGAAAGGCTCTCACCCTTCTCAGCCTCACCCAGCACACCCTCCTCCCACCGTCACCGGCCCCAGTCTGCCGCTTTTCCTCCACAGTGGGTCTTTTTACATTTCTAGCCTGATCTTAAACCTCGTACCTGCAGCTTTCCAACTTCGCTGGACAAATCTGAACAAAACTCATCTAAAATCATTCAGGCGCAGTTAGGGAGGCCTCACAAGTGACATGAGCCATATTTGAGATCCACAGCTCCAGAGCAACAACTCATCGTATTTGAGAATATAAAACTTTTAAACTTAATTCTATATTTGCTTAAGATATCGGTGAGCTTAATGAAGATCTAAAAAGTGCCATGTGTAGTTTTTATCTGACTTATATGTCGAGTTATCCTGCAGCCAGGCAGAATGTAGTATTCGTGGTGTTTTTGCTGACTTTCTGAACATCGTGGAGAATTTATAATATGTCAGTGTAGTTGTAACATAAAGTGTGTAAATACTGTAAGTGGAGGTTTTTATCGATTTAGAGTTAATTGGAAATAAAAAGGAACGTAAACCTAACCGATATGCTGCTGACTTTTAAACTGCAAGTGTGGCAGGTCATTATTGAACCAGCAGTGGCTTTATAAATAAATCTAGACATCAATTTGTTAAAAAACACACCAAGGTTGTGCACGGTTTTCACTTTACATTAGTACATATGACATGCTATCAAAAATTATTTATTATTAACATGAAATTAGTAGATTTATCTTAATTTATAAGCTATCTGAAGTTGTTTCTATTGATGTAAACAGAAGAATGGCTCAATAATGACGCTGTCAGTTTGTTTTTCAGTTGATCACCGCTTAAATAGTTCATGACGGATGAGCAAGACAAAGATGCCCTGATAATTAATAAAAATAATAATAATGACAGCAACACCAGCAGCAACTTCACTGATGTTAATGTTCTCACCACAAAAGCTAAGAGACAAAAATACAAAAATGTTTTGTTATCCTTTGCTTTTAATTTTTGAGTCTTGGTTGGTAATGTCAATTATTATATCCAATAAATGTTTTTTTTGACTCACATGCATTATTTATGTTTATTTTTAATCTTTTGATCTGTATATATTTAGGTTTGTTCATAAAAATAACCTTTTTTCTGTAGCAACTTTCAAAACCAGAGTTACAAGGCTCTTTACGAAACATTACAACACACAAAGCATTAAAAAGCAACAATAAAACATTAAAAGAAGGCAATAACATGTTGGTAAAGACGGTAAAACAAAGGGCAGTCATAATACATTGGAAAATATAATATTTTATAAAGGCTTCTCTGTGCAGGTGGGTTTTTAAAAGGTTCTGATCATAAAGGGGAGTTTGTTCTCGAGGGGTTAAAACGGTAAAAGCATCGTTCCTCTTTGTTTTAAGTGGAACTTTTAGCAGAAAATATGGGAAGTATTGCTTGCTTAATGACTTAGTGTTTCCTTTAGCAACACCAGAATGTTGACATACGGGGTTTGGAATGAAATACGTCTCAAAAACTGTTGGTTGGATGAACGTGCAACCTGCTGAATACATTCATGTCTGTCTAAACTTTGTGATCTCATGACTTTCCAACTCAACGGTTGATGAAACGGTTCAGTTTTCTTTATAATAAGCATCACAGCAGACTCCCAGAGCCAGCAGCGCGACTGTAGGCTCGTATTAACCTGTTAGACCAAAATGTCAGCGTATGTGTGTAACCGGCCTTCATATTTGAATGCAGTATACCTCGAGGATTAATTTTAGGTCCTCAGCATTATTCTCAGCAGATTAGGGATGAAACCGCAGCGGCTCTGGTGTCGTGTTCATTGTGCAGACAGCCGCAAAGTTATCTACCCTACAAGCTACAACGAAGCAGAAAATAAAGACGTGTTTCACAAGACAGAACAAGAGCAAAACAACCGATTTTCTGGCCTCACTAAAGCGTATTTGTGAATGTTTTTGTTCAGTGGTGGCTGGTTTCCCTACACAGGAATAACATTTTTGCTGAATATATAAAATTGTCTAGTCAAATCTTAAGTATTTATATTGCAATAAATTTCTAAATTGATCAGTTTTGGTATGGAAACGGTGTGTTTATCATCATTAATAAATATTGATCAAACCCAGCAAATCCCTTTTTCAACTTCATGCTTTTTTTTCATGCTTCATGCTTTGGGATTTAGGTTTTGCAGCAAAAGTCAGTAAAGGCCACCTATATCTGCCTTATCACAGGACTGTATTTCTGGTCTTTTCTCGCCAAATAAACCTCAGAACTAGTTTGTTTCTTCTGTACAATGGACGACAGACAGTGGAAGATCGTGACTACACAGACGAAAAGTGTGAAAACTTTTCTGCAAATTTGGAGATTTTTTTTAAATTTGCCATTTCCATTATCCTTTTCCAATGTGACACTTTAAAACACGCATCCAATCAATTACTAGCAGAACAAACAACACCATGAGCCTAATTAAAACCAGCAAATTTACTGTCCATAACACCAGGTAGCTTAGCAGCAGGTTATATGTGCTTCAGATTTATCAAACTCGTCAGTCGTTCATCCCCCTAACTTTGAAGTTAGTCAACAACTCTGGTAAAAGATAGCGGAACAGCAAAAGACACAGCAAGCAGCTAATGGTCACTACTAGTAAAACAACAAAAACACCAGCTTGGCGTCTGTTTTGCAGCATTTTATTGACGACTAAAAGCCAGTCCAAGATTTACTTTTGTCTGTCCACTTGCTAGATTACTCTTCTTCTTTTCTTCAACATCCTTTTCATATTCCTCTGTACTGAGAATGATCTTTGGTTTTCCAGCTTTATTGCAGGTGGCAACGGGATTA
Organism: Amphiprion clarkii; assembly: GCA_027123335.1. Lineage (NCBI taxonomy): Eukaryota > Metazoa > Chordata > Actinopteri > Pomacentridae > Amphiprion > Amphiprion clarkii. The sequence continues at coordinate 31,971,508 of CM049581.1, read as the reverse complement.
AAGATGATGCCTGCACTGTGAATACCAAGTTAGACTCTTCTTACAGCTGGAATGTAGTGCCCCAAAGCGCTACGCTTTAGTCGCAGGAGATCATGCTTCATCAACCCAAGTTACATAGCGCCAGAACAGGTGTTAGGGAATAAGTATCCCTATTACAAGTCAGTGCATCATGAAAATTACTTTTAAAGCTGGAAAATAGTTGCTTAATGTGTGTAAGGTGTGTCTACTTTCCAACGGGCACCAAAGAATGACCTATTTTCTTAAATTTGTTGTTGGAAAAGAACATCCTAATGACCCTTTAAGTGACTTAAGAACAAAGATTTTTAGTTTAAGTTTTCATTGGGTCTACTTTGCAGCGGGATCCTCTGATATTACTGGAATACTTAAGCGATATGCTCGGCTTTTCATGACTTTTCTTGTTTTATTTCATAATGCAGCGTTTAAACTAGCGTAAAAATGAGCATACAGGGCACAAGGGAGTAAAACCACATAATCTCTAAGTAAATTCATTTTCTGCAATACATTAGGTAAGTTATAAATTACTGTTTTACTGAAAACTACATAAAATGAAAGTGACATAGGGAGAGCAATAAAGCCATGTTGCGTGTGCTGCTGTGGGAAAACACTCTTAACCGGCTGAAGATAAACAGATTCCCAGCAGTTCATCTTCCTCCTCCTCCTCCTCCCTAACTCCTCTTTAACCTGGCCTGCTGGGTCAGGCTACTGTGTGTATGCGTTTGTGTTGCTGTGTGTATATTACCTGCGTCTGGCTCCAGCATGGGAAAACACAACAGCGAGGAGGCATTAAGGGCTGAAATTCACAGAAGCTTCTCAGGAACATCTTGTGGTTGCAGAAACTAATTTCAATCATCTAGTGTGTACAAGCCGACATATCTAAACAAAAATACTGGTTTTAGTGTTGGTTTGTTGTCCTAAATTTAAATTTTGATGATATTCAAAAACACTTTACAAAGAGGAGCCACCCGACAGAGTTTCACTGCTCGAGCTTTTGATTGATGAACTTGAAAGAAAGGTTTTTTATTTCTCCGTAAGTATGTTGCTGCTATAAATAGCCGTCTTCAGAAGACGTCTGTGCACTTTTGTTGGCCTTGTTAATGACAGCGTTTTTGTGATTTCTATCAGAACTCCCGAACGTGAGAAGGAGCTAAAGTGCTTCTTGCTAAAGACTCTCGTGCTCGGCTTTGGAGCAGCAGATACCGTTTTATCTGACAATCAAGATAAAACTGTCAGGGTGAGTTCAGTGCTGCAGCTTTTCCCACTCTCCATTCCCATACCTGGATCATGTGGAATTCCCAGAGAAGGGCAGTAAATTGTCCGGCGGGGCGACGTTGTCCTCTCCCTCCTGAATACCTTCCACTCTGAGAAAAAGAGACAAGAGAGGAGGCATGTTGAGTTTCACCTACGTGTCCTTAGTGAAAAACACATACATCACTTCTTTTTTTTTTTTTTTTTTAAAGGAGGGGAGGATGTGAATCTGAGGTGGAGCAGCATGTGTGCGAGTGTGCATGTAAATATGAGCTTGAATGTGTTCATTCCACGACTTTCTCAGCTCCAACTACCTCCAGGATGTGATGAATAGGGAGTGTGGTGCTTTGTGAGAAATAAAATATGTGGTTGACCTTTTGTTGGTGGACAAACACCGCCGAGGCTCCAGAGCAAACATGCAGACGAGGCTCATTCAGCCTCGGTGGTTTTTCTTGATCAATACGTGACGCTTACTAGCAGAAAAGTTCAGACCTCGCCGAGAGCAATGATGCTGTTTTGTTGTAGTAACATCTCAGAAAGAAATAAAACTAACAGGTGGTTTTATGTAGGAATGCCGTGGTCAGTTCAGGGTTTGTTGTCAAGTGAACGTGCCCATCAGTGAGCCTTATAGATTTATTATTGGATGTGAAAACCACATTTCAAATTGTTCATGACTTGCAGTCCCGTTTCACCGGTGCAGGAGCAGTCTCTGCAATTTAATGTCCTCTGTGACATAAACTGCGGTGCTAAATAAAAGTCAATACCTTTAACCTCACAGTGTCGCTGCAGGTTTTTCCATCATCATCATTCAAGTAGAAATGCAGCAAACCTGTAAAAGGCAGGGTATCTAACAGGAGGCAGACTGAGCTTTTAAGCACAAAGATTTTGTCCATTAATCAGGACAGCGAGATTCACAAAGTTGTCGTCAGTATTCCCACAACAGAGGGGACATATGCTCATTCAAGCTCTATATTTTTATTCTGGGACTCCATTAAAGTATCTTTGCATGATTCACAGTTTTAGAAATACTTTGTTATCTCATACTGCCTGTTATGCAACCTGTCAGTTGAGGAATTTTCCCTGAAAAAGGCAGTATTAGCTCTGGCCTTTTCAAGACCCTTTCCCCTAAAAGCCCACTTTCTTCTGATTGGCCGGCTTCAGGAAGCCTGCTTGTAAGCATCAAACCTTCTTTTTGACAGTTTGGAGGTTATAAAAGGAGCCTGTAAACCTATTAAGTAACATAATTACTCCGCCAAGGAACGTGGTGGAGTTATGTGACTATTAGCGTACGTTTGTCCTTCCATCTGTTAATCTGTCTGTCCGCAACATTACTCAAAAACGGACTAACGGATTTGGATGAAATTTTCAGGGAAGATCAGAAATGAGACAAGGACCACCTCATTAGATTTTGGCAGTGATGAGGCTTATAGTCTGGATCCACGGATTTGTTAAAGATTTCCGTATCATTGTGAGATAGCAGCACGGCGTCACTGTAACCATGACAACAAATGAACACTATGTCAGCTCCCTGCTTACAATCACATGGTCCTACTACAAATCCACTGTTTTCCATTGGAAATCATACGACTGAGCAGCCTTGGCGGAGTACTGTGCTCTCTGAGTTCTTTTCTTCTTTCTCATAATTTATAATTGCAAATGTTGGCTTCTCAAATCCCTCTATACAAGTTTGACCTTCAATCTGATATATAATATGAAAATACACAGCATGAATATCTGAAATAACACAGATTACAGTAAAACACATGTTTGTTACATATTAAGCTCATTACTTTCTTATTGAGAGACACAAGGGTGTATTTTATCTTTCAACCACAACACAAGTGTCATTTATTTTCCATATATGCCCCAAATAATAGGTGTTCATGTGGCAATTGTGCCAAAATGTCATCTGAAGAAGGAAACTTCTGCTATCAGGAAATACAGAAAGATATTGTCACTAGTAAGATGCTTTCCTGCTGTCACCAAACAACTGCATAGTACCTCCCTGCACAATGGGCTGTTTATATGTACGAATACATTAAATGTGAATATTAGTAGACTGTGACGCAGATGTCCACATAAAAAAACAATCAGCTTGTTACATTAAAATAAAGGAAAATTTAGAAACCTAGAAGCCTGAGCTTCCTTCTCACAGGGATTACTTTTGCCTATCATTATTTTATTATTTAAAACTTTTCTATAAAACATTTTATATTACAGAAAATAAAGAAGAGGCATAATGTGAAAATGATGCATATTTGATGTGAAAAAACCTCAAGAAGTCGGGTCCAGGTTACAGTAATAATGATGATGATGAAGGCAAAGAAGTGGTTTGCACTAAGAGCTTAGTTTTGGAACAACCCATTTGTCTAACATTTAAACGCTTGTGCTATTTTTGCTCTCTGTAAATACTACCTCGCCTACCTTGTTTTCATTACAATAATTTCGCTCTTTTATCAGCACTGTTTCTGTAAAGCTAATTCCGAGAGCTGCTAAACTCAATTTCATTCTATAATAGTGAAAATAAAGATCTATTATAATCCATTCAGGTAGGAATGTGATCACCAAAAAAAGAGGAATAGGTATCAAATTTTACTCCAAATTCAACTAATTTGAACAAAATCATAGGGGCCAGAGGACTTGCTCACAGCTGTGATGTAGACTTTAGAATTCGCATCAAGTTTAATTAACAACTTTGTCTTTCTCGGTATGATGAGATCCTGAAATAAACCCAATCTGCCGGCCAGAAGAACACCTGAGCTGCCTGACTTGACCTTCTGCTAAACAAGCAGCAGAGAGCAGACATACCTGTGAGGGGGCGGTCTCACTGTGAGGCCTGACATGGCTGAAGCTATTCTTGTAGCTTATTACAGTTTACACAGTTCTCTGGGAAGATAAGAGACCGATGTAAAGGTTTGCAGTGAGTCGTGACGATGTTGAGCATCTCGTGAGAACTGTGTACACTTGTGTTTTCAGTTTTTTGTTGGTGTGTTTGCCTGCTGGTCCTTTTCCTGGTCTGCACAGCTCGACTAACCTGTCTCTGAAAAGGTGCATCACGGCTACTCACCCTGCGTAACAGGTACCAAAATATTTCAGTTCAGATGTATAAATCATCATTGGTGGATGACCTTAAAACTGCGGTGATGCACAAGTGTGAGTCCATGTGGTTTGAGTGCATGCAGCTGTATGAGTGTGTCAGCCTGTGCACATGTACATGGGAGTGTGTTTATAAGTGTTTACACTGTCCGGGTTCAAGCCTCTGCTCGGCCTGGTTCCCCTGAGCAAGCAGGTACACCGACAGGCAGGGAGGCAGTGGCAGCTTCTTAATCATTTCTCCCCCCTTTTTGTTTCTCTTTTGACAGTCCTTCGCTCTTGTGTGACGGCCCACATCGCCGCCCCGGCCTGTGCACCTTTTCAGGGCTCCTGAAGCGAGACTACTAATGCACTTGCTGCTCTCTTCGCCGCCTCGTCGGCCCACCCTGAGCTCCAAACTCCCGTGACAGCGCAGGACGCTCACTTTGTCTCCCGTGTTTGTCCAAAAATTGTTTCAATATGTATTTTTGGGAACGGTAATGTTTGCACAATAAATCTTTGTGTCAGGGGAATACAAAGGGAGCTATAGGTCAAAACCTGGGCGGGTCACTCTCTCTCTTTTCCTCGTTAACTCTCCACTCTACTTTCCATTTGCTCTCTCAGCCGGCTTGTTTTTCCAGCCTGCTGTCAGTAGGTTTATGTAGACATGCATCAGGCGCAGAAGTAGGCTGAAGTTGCCTCCATCTGAGCAACTTTTGACAGGTCACGTGCCGATGGCCAGGTACAGTAAGGATGCCATAGACATTCTCAGTGCTGAGGAACACCTTATCTACAAACCACCCCTCTAGTTCAGTTTCATTGCAGATATCTTGTTGTGGGAACCGTTTTTACTGGTATTCTGAGCAGCCATGACGAAGCTTAGTCACCAGGCAAAGAGACCAGGGGAAGTAATGCACCTCAACTGATGGAAAATTGGATGCACTTCCTTTCTCTCACCCCCAAAATGAGGAACTGCAGGATCAATGATTGAAAGAGACCAGAGAAACTGAGATTTTAATCAGAGAACAAGGTCAAGATCTCGGCAGTGTGGTATAAACAGTCTCTACGATCTTTTCTTAGTAGTGAAGCAAACATTAGTCCATCAGGAAAATATTAGATGGCCAAAATTTGTCAAGGTTGGTTGGTTGCAGGGGGGAAGAAATACTAAAACTCCACAAGAAAAGTCAACACTTGTCACAGACAGACATTAATGTTAACACAACTGGTCCATGCAGGTAATAAATACACAAGTCAGTCAAGAAATCAAAAATGTGACATTATTTCGATAACGTACAGGACAACAGGTGACATTTTGTTGTCATTCACAGACCTTATTTAAAATAAAAGTAGCTTCATGCTTGCTACTTAGCATGCACTCTAATGCTGGATAGCCTTCATAAACATGCACCATACTGTGTTGGAATAAATTAATGTTCAGATAGTTTCCTTGCTGTTTTTTCCAGACACATTCCGTATTACTATGCTTTCTGCAGTATCGATGTGGCTCGTTTTCTGCGTGTGCTTCAACTATTTCGATTTTCAACGCTCATTATTCTGATTTTGTATTTCTCTGAAATGTAGTGCACCATTAACAATGTCACTCTCTGCCATGAACTCAAATTATTTTCTGATGTCGCCAAAAACATGCATATAAATCACTGAACTATCACCATGAATGTGCAGCAACTAGTGGGGCTTGAACTAAAGACTGCTAGTCAACTCAGAAAACCAAAAGACCAAAGACAAACGCAATCCTGAAATAAACATAAGTCAATTTTACTGAATTAGGTTCAAATACATCTAATGAGTTGTTTTGAAATCTCATTTGGGATTGGAATCAATAGAGACACACTGAAAGGCCAGAATTTTTCAACAAGAACTACTGACTAGTCCACCAACTTAACAATACATAGATTTTCAGTGCCTTCTAAAAATGACCGATATGTATTATTTCATTATGGTGCCCATGGTGGCAAGATGTTTGTCACAGCTTCCAAAACTGTTCTATTATTCCTATAATTAGGATTTTCTTCAGTCCAAGCAATTGAGGAAAAGGTTTGAAGATTTGACAAATGTTCTATCTAAAAAAAAATATCTAATTGAAGCTGAAAAGTTTTGACCATTGTGGTGGAAAATTAAATGAGAAGATAGATATAATAGCTCTATCAATCTGATACCAGTCAGTTAGCTTAGCATAGTACAGTGACTGAAAAGAGTGGGCAACAGCTAGCTTAAGGGTGTCAAAATCCATATCATCTCTAAATTTTTTCGTTATATATGTGCAGAAAACTATGTTCTGTAAGATGCTGATGTATTTGCCATTTGAAAACTTCTTGGCATCTTCTCCAGCCAAGAAAAAGTACCAAAAAACACACAAAAAGGCAGGATTTTTCAGTGAAAAAGCTTTAAAACCTACTTATGCAGCACTAGATGAGAAAGTTAATGGCTACCAAGCAACCACAGCAGACCATTTAGGAGCTAAAGAGGCAGATATTTCCTTCAGAAGGAGGTGGAGACCAAAAACAGAGCTGAAAAAGACTGAATATTGGATTTAAAATACCACTTTCCCCAAAACAGCAGCTTTGAATGAGTGAGAAAGTTCCTCCATAGCTGCTTGCTTTGCTAAAAAGCTCACCATGTCAACTTCAAATGTGATGATGTGTGTTCAACTTGTGGCCAAGCAAATTAGTTACTGCGGGTTTCATCTGTCAAAAAGGAAAACAGCTACATAGAGTGAAGAAATGCAGCTAATTTACTGGTTAAACTGCTTGAAAATCAGTTAAATTATCCAAAACGTGAAGAACCAAAACAGCCCAGTGCAGCCACTCCACTACAAACAGTCAAAATCCTGCTGTAACCAGAGCAGCCACATGACCTCCAGCTTTTTTTCTTGCCCCTCGCTGGTGACAGAAGCAGACTGAGGGGGAAGAAGGGGGCGGACAGTTTCCCTCGACGAGCCGGGGGCTGGACTGAAAGTGGGGAAGCAGGAGAGGGGATGGTGATCTTAGTGGGACGGCGCGGGGCAACGCTATCCAAACACAGCAGAGTGCCATAAGCCTCCACCATAAATCTCAGAGCTCGTCCACAGCCAGGCTTGTTCAGTGCTGTGTGCCGCTCCAGAGGCCAGAATCCAGATGTTGGAGAGACAGTAAATAAAACAATCCATCAAAACTGAAAAAAAAAAAAAAACGGGGAAAAAAAGAGAATATTTTAAGACTTGCTTTCATGCAACTGATATTGAAAAGCACAAACTCTCCACCCGTTTTAAATGATCATCAATGTAAGTCGGTTGCATCATGTCCAGTAGAAACTCCCTCAGTGAGTGAAATCAGTACTTTAATCCCATTTGGGACAACACAGATATTCTAGCACCATTCGCTCATTGTAGCTCAAGGTGTTCCTGAATACAAAACAGGCCTGTTCCTCCGGATTAGTTTTGATCATTTAGAGATGCAGGTGGATTGAAGGGATAAACAGATATGGAAACCTCATTGTGGAATAAATATCTGAGGCTTAAAATCTTATCGTGCAGAACGTAGTGATGGTTTATTATTTAAGACCTCTGCCTGTGGACATGAACTGCTGCTGATGTGGGCCTGAATCCTGGAAGACCTACTCGTATGTTGTGTCTCAGCTTTCAGTCGGTGTGATAAACAAACACGACGAAGGGAACGGACTATCCTGACTCCAGCAAAACATTTTGTTACTTAAGATCATGAGTTTCTCTGCTGTGACGCAAATGAACTATTGTTTTAGGGATTTACATCTTCTGTTTCACAGATTTCTTCTAAAAAAAATTGAAGAAAAAGAGAGCCTTGCTCCAACTGAGATTCAACAGGATTACTTACAATGTCAAATCTTTTGTATTAAAATGATTTCTGTATTATTGGTATATGAAAGCGCTGTGTAATTTGCAGGCCTTGAAATGAAATTAACATGTTAGGATTTCCAGGAATTGGGGTTCGAGTACATTTTACTCTCATAGGTAACAATTTCAGGCAGGGGCAGCTGATAGTTTTCAAATTTTCCTTTATTTTAGAGACTCTTTCTTGCCCCTGACTTTTCCCAAACACAGAACAAGAGTAAATTATTTCGTAAATGACATGTTTGTGTCCGAATTCCACTCTTGTAAGTAAAAAATCTACCTTTCAGTCATATAGTAAGACATATTAAGACTATAACTTAATCCATGATCTGTTGAATACCTTGTTTTCCTCGTTAAATTTCTACTTAGATTTTTTTTTAAAGAAAATAGTATCCACTCTTTCTGACAGCATCACATCAAATGGATAGCTTGAGTTTCATGCATACGCATTTCAGCCCCTCTTCATCTTTGATATATGTGATATTCTATAAACATAAAACTCAATTTTGTTCATTTGAGCTACTCATCGAGCCGAAGAAATGAAAGGAAACGGATAAAACTAATGAAAAAAACTAAAAAAAGCTTTAGTATTAGACGTCTCGAGTTCACCGAAAACGTCAATACCAATCCAGGATGCACCAAATTTTGACAAAAGCAGTCAGTAAATGGTTTTGCTTTACTTGGTTGATTATTTTAATAATTCTAGTTGGCGCTAACCCTGCAACATCATCAGCAGGTGAGATCAAATCAACCTTCAGAACTGATCAACGTCTAAAAACAAGGAATCAATTCTTGAAAGATACACTACTTTTCAAAAGTGTGGGGTTACTTAGAAATGTCCTTATTTTTTAAAAGAAAAGCATTTTTTTCCAATTAATATAACATTAAATGAAAGACAAATCCTGTCTAGACATTGTTAATGTGGTAAATGACTATTGTAGCTGGAAACAGCTGATTTTTAATGGAATATCTCCATAGAGGTACAGAGGAACATTTCCAGCAACCATCACTCCTGTGTTCTAATGCTACATTGTGTTAGCTAATGGTGTTGAAAGGCTCATTGATGATTAGAAAACCCTTGTGCAGTTATGTTAGCACATGGATAAAAGTGGGAGTTTTCATGGAAAACATGGAATTGTTTGGGTGATCCCAAACTTTTGAGCAGTAGTGTATGAAAAGCTAAAATTAAGAAAAGGATTCATGATGTTTTTGCTTTTAAGTCAGAGAAAGACATTCTTAGTCAAACTGAAAAAACGGTCACCAGAGCATCCAGTTTTGGTGGTCGGCCATTCAAACGCTGTAGCAAAAGGAAACATCACTTTAACCGGCATCAGCTTTATGTTCACATGAAAAACTGGAAGCTGGACGTCCGACTCTCATCAGCTCTAAGCCAAAGAGAGCTGCCGGGTTTGGACAAAGTGGAAAAAGGGGATGATGCCTCTTGAAATGATGATCTATGGACTAGACCTGTTTACGTTGGTAATCTCCGAGTCCTGCGTAATCAAAACATCACTAATTTCACTGCCGATTGGAAACTGTGACATGTGCGTTTTCAACACACTTCAAGGGGGACTGCTTCAAAGAAAGAGGAAAAAAAAGTCAACTGGGAAGCATCTATTCCTCATAATAGCCCCAGTGATGAGTGGATGACTTCATCCTGAAGTGGATAGATATCCATGCTAGTGGAAACTTCATGCAGTAAATATCCCTGCATCGCTTGCTGGCCATCTGTCTAACAGGCAGTTGTGTGTCTGTCTGAGCATCTGGGCAGGCTGGCTGGTCGGGTGTTTGGCTTGTTGACATGCAGACTGACTCTCAGTCTCTGCTGCGAGTTAGAAAAACGGCTACGACTCTAGAGAAGGCTTTCCATCCTGTCGAGCTGCCCGGCATCAAGCTCGCAAAACCCTCCTGATTGATTCTACAGAGTCTGGACGACACACGGTTCAAAAGCACTTCTCTGCTCTTCGCTCAGCGGAAACAGGCCTTACATGCTAATGCCACGAGCTCTGCTTTATTATTATGGTTGTCCTGGATGGCGAGAGAGGTTTTCAAGGGCCACAGTGAAGAGAAATGACAAAAAAAGACGTTTTTGGTGAGCAGATTAGAAATAGAAACTTGACTCACATGACTCTGTGACGCTTGTGCTAATATCCTCCCAAATCAAACCGACCCTTGGTGGAGGCGTGAGCTTGTTTTCCACCTCTCCAGCCGTTCTGTTATTTAGGAATCACTGTTTACGCTGCAGAGGTGACCATCAGACAGGCCACAGACACACACCTCCTCCCCCATCACACACACTCTAAACGGGCTAAATAATCCCTCCACCTATTTGCACAGGAGAGAGGAGGCCACGGCCTCACCTTCAGGGTACTACTTAACTCCTAGAGTCACTCGTTGAGTAATCACAGCATTCTCCTGCCTGCCTGCCAGCCTACTGCCTAATTACAGTGTGTGCATGTGAGTGAGTGTGTGAGTGTGAAAGACTCATTATTTAGCAATGCAGGCCTCACAGGTAGACAATTACACAGGCTGATTCGGACTATTATTGCTATTTTGTGGACACAGTTGCAATGCTAACTAGCTGGGGTCAGATACTGAGGAATTAAAACTAACATAATTCTAACAAATCAGAGTTGCATTTAAAAGGTTTAAAACGCATTACTGGCATCTTTTGGTGTAATTAATCCAGATTTTGACATACAAATTAAGCAAAAGCTGCTCCTGACTGCAAATGTGAGCACCTCTGGCAGGAAAAGATTAGTGTCCAAATTGTCTGGATTTTGTGCACAGATTCTGGCCTGAGCATTACATCAGCCCATCTCCCCTTTGAGCAAATATTAACACGTCCATTTTGATGTAACTCGGACTGACTTCTTAAAAAAGACAAAGCAGGAAGATTAAAAAAAACAGCTGCCGTGAGGAGAGGTGAGAAAGAGCCTTCCCGTGTCTCCTGCAGCCACCATGGGAAGGAGGTCTGTCCGTGTCCTGGAGGGAGGCCCGCAGCTCCCCTTTAATCCCTCCAGGATCCCTCTCTCAGAGCCCGGCTTTGCTTTGTGCGCAGCTCTTGGCCGAGTTAAAAAGGAAAGTGTAAGGGTGGGACAAATTTCACACTTTCTCCCATGTCTCAGGCCAAAAGAAGGAGCTTGTAAACCGAGCATGTGAAGCTGGAAATATTCTTTGCTGCGCGTTTTCAGCGATGCGTCTGCGCGTCTGGGCGATGGACGCTTGAAATCCGGTCTGAAGGCGAGTTTTGTCTGAAAGATGAACCACGCAGAAAGTCTGATAAGGACTTGGAATGGAGGAAATCACATGGAAATGATTTTTATCTTATTGTGTGCTGTTCGTTTGATTTCCAGTTTAATTAAAAGTCTCAGTGATGCATTTCGTCCACGGCTTACACTCTTTAATCTTTTCTCCTTCAGTTACTTCGCTTTTTCGGCTTTTTGTCCAAAAACACACCAGTGTCGCTGCGCTAACATGCACCAAATCCTGTGTTTATTTGCTTTAGCCAAAAGGCTGTTTTCTTGTCATTATTTTTTCGCTTTATTTATCCTGTCCAACGCGCACAAAAAGGCCTTTCATGTGTGCCTGTTCCCTTTTCAGAAAATTATTTCAAAAAAAGTTGCAAAATCTAGTTCAAAAGCTCGACAGTGTTTCCAGCAAGTTAAACCACAGAACAAATAAAACGTGGCATAATTAAAGTGTTTTGACTTGCAGGACAAAACATTGCTCAAACCTGCGTGTAAATATTAGGACATGAACAATTAATTGGTAAATAATCGTCTGTTAACAAGGGCTCTGGCTGCAGTGGCCACACGGCTTATTGTTTGCCGAAACAATTAATTACGGAAAAGTACAAACAGTTTAACAAACACACTGCAGCCTGCTGTACATCTACTGGAATAAACTGCTACCGAGTGTGTGCGTAAAAATGGTTGTTTTTTCCTCGGGCTTGACAAAAATAGAAATTAGATATAAAATGTAAATAACATGCATCCTGTGTGATCAGTTCAGTTTAAATAAATGTTCATTTTTTGTCTTTGTTAAATAAACATTAAAAAAAACTAAAATCTGAAACAGGAAAAACGAAAACATAAGATGTGTGTTTCCTTTTAAAGAAAGTGTTTTTTCAAGCAGTCTGAACATTTTAGGGAATTTCAAGACGACTTGTGTGAGTTTACATAAAATTATTTTAAAACGTGGATGGCACAGAAAAGATGGGCTCTATTGCACAAGATAAAAATCTAAATTATGATCAATATCATTACTATTATTAACATTATTATTATTGTTATTGTTATGGAGAGTGTATTATAGTCTTCTAATTTTACTCTCTCTGCTGTTGATCATAGTGGTTTTAATAACAGAGCAGGAGAATATAATTAAAGATGAAAATCAGAAACTGATGTAGAAAATGCTAGATGAAGGTGAGGAGGAAGAGCAGGGTCAGAAATCGATGAAAAATGACGTGATGAAGGTGAGGATGAAGATGGGGGTGATGTCAGGTGAGAATGGCCACCGAGATGAAGATTTTGTTTTTGGATAAAAGTGATGCCGATGAAGAAGCGCAGGAGAGGACGAAGAGGAGCCTGGAGCTGCAGGAGGATGAGGAGGGTGACGGTGGGGAGGTGGTGGGGTGGTGAGGGCGGCGGAGGCAGCGGGGGGTTGCGGTGTCGTGACGTCAGCGCGAGGCGTGCAGCGGAGCGCTCGCGAAGAAAACCAAACGGCAGCGCGGCGCAGGGAACCAAAGCGCTGATTACCGCGGACGCAGCGTTTACGCGCAGCCGACGCTAAAAGTTGGATTTACTGAACACCTGCATGGGGAAACTGTGAGGCTTTATTGTTTTTTTTCTCCTGTCGTCTGCTGGGAACCAACTGGTGAGTTTTTTTTTTTTTAAAAGCTGGTCAGCGGATTCTTTTAGCTGTGGGAATCGGTGAGAAGACCGCCTGGCATGCCGCTCTTGATGTTTGGAAATATGAGTTACGCGTGATGCCGTGCGCACCGCGAAATAGAAAATTAAATGTTGACAAGTGCTGATTCCGTTAAGCAGCGCGTGTTGGCGGCTAGTTAGGGGTCAGGGAGGCTGCAGTGACCGTAAAGAGGCCGAGAGGATGCAGCTTTATGCACAGAGGCGATCCGTGAAAATATTAGTTAGCAGTTTAGCCGCTGATGTTCAGAGTGTTCGGGCATCATTATCAGACATATGCAGCATAGACTTCACTCTATTATCTCCAGCAAAAAAACTGCCACCTTAAATGAACACAAAGCGCAGGCGTGTGCGAGCACTGAAGCACGAAGGGGACAGAGAGGAGCTGAGTGAAGATTTACTGAGGGCATAAAAGCAGCAAAGGGATTCCTGTAGATAAGAGGGGCTCTGTGAGTGTGTGTAGTGTCATGGCAAAGGTAAACTCACTGTCTGTGATGTTGGGTCAAGGATGTTACTGTGGGCACAAAGCATGAGAACCTGCCTGAAAGCGTTTTTTATTACAGAAGAAACGATTTAAAAAACTGATCAAATGTGTGAATACGTTTGGAGAAATGTCGTTTGATGTAGGTGTAATTGTTATTTTTATTACGCAGTTTGCCTTCTTGTCTCGGAATTTTCTTTTCGTAGTGATATTTTCAAACAAAAGTAGATTCAGAAAAGGACGCAGGAAGAATTGAACATGAAATATGAAGTTTTCCGTTTGTGGGGTTATTACTATTATTATTTTAACAACTTGTTGGTGCTGAAATAATTTTAATTTACGCAGAGGATCACGTTAAAATCGGAATATAACACTATGTAAAAAATAAATGTATTTGATTGTTTTTTAAGTCTTTGATGTGAGGAATTTCTTCTGATGTATTTTTCTTGTGTTTTTCAGGCAACTGGAATGGAACTGAACCTGTCGAAGAATGTGATTTCTTGTGGGGATCCAGGTATGGCATGTTCTTTGCTCGGTTTAACACTTAAAACTGCCTTTGGGACAATTGTAATTTTCATGGAATATTTTCAGCAACTCACAACAAAACTATTATGAAAAACTAAGGACAGGGAAATGATTCTGCAGTCTCAGTCTGGAGCAAAGTCAGACATCTGCTGTTCGGCTTTTTGCTGCAATGTGCGTAATATGTGGGGAATTAAAGCTCAGAGCATAAAAACACGCTGATAGGCAGAATTATCAGAAAAAAAATGACTTGCAAATACATATCAAATGAAAACAGACTGAACAATTTCCATTTTTGGGGTTACACACAGTAATCTCCTTTATTTTTTGTAGCTGGTTTCTGATGATTTCCTGGCGAGTTGTTTTGCATTTGAGGAAAAAATAAAAGAAAAAACAAAAATGAAAATAAAGCCAGATGGACAGAAAGCTACAAAAAGCTGAATTCAGAATGGAAAATGTTTCATGTCATCTTCGTCTTACAATAACAAAGTTTTAACTCAAATAAAAAGAAGGTTTTCTGGATTTAATCACAGACCAAAGGAAGAGCCATGCGTAAAATGGAGACGGGCAAACTTTGGAAAATGCTCGGGGTTTTAGGCATTTACATGGCAGACACACACGTGAGGCTGAGACTGATTGTGTGCAATCTATTTTAATCTCATTTACTTTCAGGAAATAATCATTTATAATAACAAACCAGCTTCAGCTTGAAAGGCGAGATTCTAATTACACTGAAACAGGATGGCACGGTTTGGATTCCGGTCTAGTTTGCGTTTATCAATCGTGGAGGGCCTCTATTAACAGTTTTTGGTGCTTTATGAGTTTATATTTTCACGTATTACGAAGCGATTTCAACTGAAGTTAAACATGTTTCATCGTACAGCAGTCGCCTGATGCGTAAAAGTGGTAAATATGTCGATCAAATGAGACTTTTTCGTCATTTTCTGACACTTTGTTAGATTTTTCCTGTTAGTGTTTCCCTGTGCTGACCATTAGAGGTCGTTTTATTTACACCTGCATTCCCTCTGCCAGGTTGGTTGTTGGTAGTCAGACTGCAGGTCAAACAGGCCTTGGACCGAGCAGGGAAACCATCACCAAGGCAATAATCAGCTCCTCGCGTCTCCAGTTACTCATCGTGTCCAGTTACATCTCCTCCACCGCCCTGCCTTTGAATCTGCTCGCCAGCTTTAATTTTCTATACGCTTTGTTTTGTCGGCCCCGTGGTTGGCTTTACTGTGCTTGCTTGCCCAAAGAGGGACAAAAAAACACATCAAGACTGTATTTTTTTGTGTGTGTTTGGTGTGTGATTAATGGCGTTCGTCGCGTTTATTTTCACTGCTTGGAGGAAAAATATGAGTGTTTGCATTGCCACTGGCCTTTAACCTGTCCTGCCGGATGGAAAGGCTTTTTAACTCATCCATCACACGCAAGTGCCCTCCAGAGCAGAGGAGGAGCGGGACGCGGGCAGGGATGGAGGCTGAGGAGGGCTGGCTATTTAGATTACCCCCATCTATCAGCCTGTAATATGTGGACAGAGGAAGGGAGAATTCACAAGAGCTCCACCATGGCGAATCTCCATGTGCTGCAAATCCCGTAATATTCCTGCGGGGACCACAAGGGTCATTGGGTTTAATGTGATTTTATTGTGATTTTTTGGATCATTTTTAACTTGTAGCTGCCTTCTAATGATTTCCATTATGGCAAATGTTGCTAACAGTGTGTGATACAGTATATTTTCTACATATTTTGAGAGTTACTTCACTTTTTTTCACTTTATGAGCCTAAAAAACAACCCAAAAATGTTTCATGGATACGCAATGTACCCAGTAACCTCCACTAAGCAACATACACCGTTGCATAGTCTGTACCACCTGCTGATGACCAGGCCCTTGAGGTCACTTATCTGTTGAAATTGTGCCAAATATCTCCTCAAAAATGTTTTACGCACGTTGTTGCTGCTCTGAAAGTGAATAAGCAGGTACAGGATGGTGGTTTCCAGCCTAAAAGCACTTCGGCAGGCTGTGGCGATGACTAACAGGCCACGATGACGCACGTTGGAGCTGGAGTTTGGAATAACGACTGAATTCTGCAATAAAAATGCAAAAACCGCTGAATTGATTAATTTAATTACATCCATAGTTCCTCATTCGGTGTAAAAAATAAAGCCCCTCTAGATGAGCCCCTCTCTAACACACGCTCTGTGCAAATCTAGATGGAGAAAAGCAGGTTGATCGTTGAGGGCTTTTGCACAATTGTCTTTTCGAAGGGCCTTCGGGGGAGTTTTCCGGTTGGACGGGGATCTCATGTCAGAAGTCGCTCTCATACAATGGCCGAAAAAGCTCGAGACTGGCGCCGGTGACAGTCCGAGTCTGAGGCGGGGAGGCCTGAGCTGGTGCGAGTTTACCTGACATGTAGATCACAGGCCGGGCCACAACAAACCAGCGGGTCAGCTGGACTCACGTTGCAGAGGAGGCTAAAAACTAGGAGTCTGTAATCAACCCAGAAAGGGACATTTGTAAAGTGACCTCGTTTGTGTTTCGCTTGATTTTCTCAGTTTGCGTAATTGCGCAGAGGCACGATTAAGAAGTGTATTTCTCTGATTGGCAAAAAGAGTCAAGAGTTGGATTTTTCTCAAGAGTTGAATAATTCTGGAGGGTTGAGGAAGATTTCAACTCTCAAATTCAAAGAAAAACAGATTTAATGGTAACTAGTTCCTGACTTCACTTGCAAATGGTTGCTTTCATTTTAAGATGATAAAACTCTGCAGGTCTACTATGTGAATGATTCAAACCACAGTCACGTTAAACGGAGATTAACGCACAGAGTTCAATTATAGGCGCACAGGCCCAACACAGGTCTATGGCCATAGTGTGTAAGGAGAGACTAAAGTAAGTCTGGCAGGTTGTTCATCCAGGTCTGAAATGAAGCTGAGACTCTTTTTGAGTCATCAAAACGCAACAGATTTACTAAAACCTCAAAGTGTTGCAATAAGACCACACCTGAAGTTGGCCATTCAGACGTTTTCTGAAAGAAACCACATTCGAAAACGCGTCTAATTTGTGCTGCACTGCTACAGGTTTTTCTGCCTGTTGCACTCCAGAGCAGCACACACTAAGATAAGCTACTCAAAATCTGGACGTTCATGCGTCCAGAGGAAACAGTTAAAGCTCCCTGTCAGACACTGTGCATGCAGGATGAGAGAATAGAATCCCTCTAGAGGACACGCTGAAAGCATCTGATCTGAGCATCGCATCTTTATTGAGATGATGCAACAGGAGGTCATTTGGTTCAGATTTGGATAACTGGTTTGGAAAACAGTAGTGGGCCGTCTGGTGCACCGACAAGAAGAACCAAAGTCCAATGTGTCACCATCAGGTGTAACCAGGTGGAATTACTGGACATAGCTAGTTGACCATAGAGCCTGTTTGTTGAGTTTAAAGATGTTTTTAAATGTCTCCTTACAAACCGGTGGCTGTTAAAGCGAAATAAAGCGCGTATAGATCTGCTGCTGTCAACACATTATTATTCTCTGGTGTATTTGGTAGCAGAAATTTGTGGTGTTGGCTCTGCTACACACAAAAAAAACTGTCCGGATACAAAAACACATCGTGCTGAATAACAACAAAGACGTCTGATGTGCCATTTATTTGTCCTGGTTGTGTCTTTGTGAGCGTGGATGAATGAGCCGTCAGTTTACAGTGTCTGTCATTCAGACACACAATAAACTCGATAGCATCGTGCACTTTTCATACCGAGAAAACAGTAACTGGGCAGGCCCCGTGTTAGAGGGCAAATGTTTATCCAGCTCAGTACATATCCGAGATATACATTGTGTGTGTGTGTGTGTGTGTGTGTGTGTGTGTGTGTGTGTGTGTGTGTGTGTGTGTGTGTGTGTGTGTGTGTGTGTGTGTGTGTGTGTGTGTGTATAAGCGCACCCAGCTGCGTCGTGCTGGACAGATTTCAAACATGCCTGCACGAATAAAAGGCCTATTTTACTCCAAGAGCGCAAAGCTTTGCACTGCGCGCTCCCGATAACTTTAGGGAAAAAAAGTAAACGCTGCAAAAAATATCCATCATAACCCGCTTCAGTTCAAAACTGAGCCTTAAAGTCTGAGGAAACTGCCGCTATGGTGGATTCGCGTCTTGAAAATGCTTCATTTTCTCAGATTAGTTTGATATTTTCACTCCACTCGTATTTAAAGATGTTTTGTGACGCGCATGAACAGAAAGCAAACGTCTAATTAATTAAGAGCACTCTTTGTTTCCATGTGTTGCAGCCTGACGTCAGACTGTATCTGCTCTGGGTGGGTGTTTTCTTGCAGCGGGCAGGTTTAGTGGGCGGGACTCGCTGGTTTTGGGGACGGGAGATGGGTGGGTCTCCTGCGTGGGTTGGAGAGCCGGAGCTTCCTCTCGGCCACAGCGGGCAGAAGCATTTCTCTGCAGCGGGTAGAAGGAGAGCGCACAGGGCGGTTTCTGCTGCAGAGGAAGGGAACCGGTTGATTTCTTTTACAAATATATCTTTTTTTGTTACGCCTTCCAAGTTCGAGGAAGAACAAAAAAAGAACTGTCGTGGAACTTCTCCCTGCATGGTTCATCCTCTCATGTCGTGGTGTGTGTCTGACAGCGGGTGGATTTTTTGTAGCGCATCTGTTGAGGTGAACTTTGTGCACCCCAGGATTCACCCCCGTTTCCTCTTCTTACGCATCCTTCTCTTCAAGGTGGGATGAATTTGGACAGAATCGCAGAGGCAGTGAGAGCACCGCCGCCCCGCGACGTGGCCCCCGCGTTTCATTTACAGAGAACTTCCAACAGCAGTCGAGAAACTTTAGAGAACTCAAGCAGCGAGTCTTCAGACACAGAGTTGGCAGGTACACAGTCAGAGTGCTTTTAGCAACTCAATTCCTTCTTCTCAGTGCAATAACAGTTTATTTTACGTCTCCGTAAGCACCTTTACGGCCAAGCTGTCAGAGAAACATCCTCGGCAGTTTAACGCCACAGAAAAAGGAGACTGAATATTTAACTTGCTTGATTTATTTCCGTATGTTGCAGTTCACATGGATAAAATGCACCATTTGCCGCAGATCTTACTTTTCTGCTCTCGAGTTTAATGCGCAGGAACACCGAGCAAGGGAAAAATCCGGTTTTGGTGCAGTTACACCCCATTTTTTTTTGTTTATTGCGCTGGCTGAACCAAACACTTGGCAGGATCCCGAGGTCTGTCAGGGAAAAATGTGCAGAGCAGCCTGGCCTGCTGTCAGTGAATGCATTAAAACGACCTATAAATACTGGGCCCATCCACCAATCTAAACTAAAAGCCAGAAGGTCTGTATTAACAATTCCAGGAGACGCCTTTTGTTCTTCAAATTTGTCACATTTTTAGAAAAAACAAATGGCCTTTTCTTCTCCGCCTCAGCCCATATAAGGAAGATATAACAAAATATAGGTAGAGGTCATGTATTTCTCACTGTCTGGGTGGAATTTGTTTTGCTTTTAACGTTTGAAGCTTATTTATGGCAAACACTCAAGACGCTTTATTCCCTTTTTGTGACCTTTGCACGTGTGGCCCCTTCACTTTAATGAGGCAATGTTGTTAGGACGCAAATACATGATAGCAGTCGGCAGATAAGAGTGGGCAGACCTCGTCGTAATGTGTGACAATCGAGCCAGATCTAAGTGTGTTTGGAAGAATCGATGTAGAACTCTCAGACATGTTTGTAAATGTTTGGCTTTAATTTGTCACTTCTCCTCTGGGGCTTATTTATTTGAAGAGCTTTGTAAATAATTTATTTATAGCATTGGCTATGCTTATTTCATGCCTTTTACGGTTGACATAAAGCGTAATTTTTGGGGGGTTTGTGTACGTTCCAGTGAGACATATTTTTACCGTTAAAGTGGAAATACCAACTTCTTCAATGCAAAGCGTCCCTTATTTGCATGCAATTCAAAGTAGCTAACATGTGCAGCAAACAGTTATTACACCGCCACTTCTCATCCACAGAAAAGGAGAGGAGCGCTGAGCACAGGAGCGACGATGGGAACGCGGACGACCCCAAGAAGAAGAAGCAGCGGCGGCAGCGGACTCACTTCACCAGCCAGCAGCTGCAGGAGCTGGAGGCCACTTTCCAGAGGAACCGCTACCCGGACATGAGCACCAGGGAGGAGATCGCCGTGTGGACCAACCTGACGGAGGCCAGAGTCCGGGTAAGAAGCCAGCAGGCAGGCCGACGGCCGTGCGTCAAGTGTGCGTAATGCGTGCGTAAACACGCTTTGGCAAGTAGGTTATTTATTACAAATAGAACATTGTGGAGTGGTTCTTAAAAATGGGACCAATCCGGAATAACTGCATAAATAAATGACAATTTTTAAAACGCGAGAACCAAATAAGTTTTGGAATGTTCAGTTAAATACTAAAAATTATATTAACCAAATTTTAAATAAAAAAAAGCGATTCCACATTTAATAAATTAAACTGAAGATTTACGTTGAAATATTAGCTAATTATGCACACGTCTTGAATTTATTTCAGCTGTTCCCACCAACATTTTGATGCTGTTTGGCCATATTTTGATAAAACTCTGCAGGGAAAAAAAACCTCCTAAGCTGAGGACATCACGGGCTCACTGTCTGATATCAGTATCCTCCTGCTGAAGTGAAAATCCAACCTTTTAACAGAGCTCTTGTGAAACACTTTGCTGACTTTAAGCGGCTCAGAAAGTAATAAACTAAATCTGTGATATAATTCAGAGACACGCTCAAGGAAATCCGCTGACAAAAACATACTGGGAGATTTTCAAAAGTGTAGCGTTAACGGATATTAAATTGCAGTCATCCCTGACTCTACTAACCCTGAGTCTTCTGTGCGTAATGTGCAACGCTGCGCATTTCTGACCAACAGCACCAGGAGTGCAGGTCTCAGTAGAACGCACTAATGCGAACATATTTCATGTTGAAAAATTTAGCAGAAATGGAAGCTGTCTTTACCTCCTTGGCTTCGTTGGAAGTGAGACATCCTTTTTAAGGGTGTATCCGCGCTGCTAATGGAGCCAGTGGATGATTTGTCTGTTGATGACATCATCGCCAGTCTTTCTTCCCGTGGAGAATGGTCACGTCGCCAGATATATCTGCTTAATGAATAGAAACAACATGTGATGGTATTAAATGAGGTTTTTAGCATCAGGAGGATGCATTTAATAGCGTGGGAGGCAGAACTCATATTTGGACATCGTATTTAATAGGATAGGTTCTTAGAAATAGCGTAAACACCATACTTAATAATTGCCTTTTTAGTTTTGGTAACTAAAGAAATTCCACACTCATTTGTTAAAACAGGTATTTGTGCAATTTCACATTTTTGATGGGGGGAAAAAACTGTGGTTGCATGAAACGTGTGTTAAACACAAAACAATTGCAGTTGGCTCTCATTTGCAGCTGCTGGCGCCTGACAGCCCGTCCTTGCAAAACCCTCCGTCTCAAATTGCATAAAAAATGCATACAGTTATTTAGAGTTCAGGGGGGAGAGAAGAAAAAAAACAGTAAAAAAGTCTCAGAACAAGTTTAGAGTGCTGGACTTTTGCAGCCGAGGAGGGGTGAATTTCAAACAGTGCAGCCTTTTTATTTTGGCTGAATCAAAAGAAAACATTGTAAAGATGGTGGCGTGACACGGAGCAGTCTGAGCATTTCTGAGCGTTTAATAAAGAGTCTGGAAGTGACCTTTTTAAGGCTCTCGGCGTTTAATCAAGCTTCTCAGATAGTCTGTTTAATTGAACGATATTTGTGAGCTCAGCTGTTTTGAATTTCACCATCGTTTAATGAACTTTAATGAGGTTTTCGTGTCTCGAAGTGTACATTTTGTTTCCTTCTGCAGAGGAAACTGGAGTCTCACACGAGCTGTGAAGTGCAGCCTGCGTGTTTCCTCCACGGCTCTCTGTCACATCGCTCATGTCTTTGTGGACAATTTGTCGGCAGCACCCTGTTCCCTGCGCCGCTATAAATAGCCTCCCAGTGCCGTGCGATGAGGCCACTTGTAAACTGTTTCTACTATGAATTAAAAATGACTCTCAGAGTGCCGACTGACGGAGGTTTTGTCAGCTTTCGATAAGGCGTGAGGATTTCCAGAGGCGCGTTTCTGATTCATTGACACTCATCCGCCGCTGCGCTGTTTGATTCGGGGTGTAAACTTGTTGGTTTTATTTTCGCCTGCAGTCTGACCCACATACTGATACATCTTCTACACGTGCAGGCGTTAATTTCAGCTGCAGTCCGAGTAGAAGTAATTCTCATTTCACTGGTGCAGATGAAGCAGTAAAACTAACATTAATGCACCTCATTTATGCTGCTGCTACTATTGATTTAGTTTGAGTTATGAAATTAAAATAGGCGTTTGAAACAACAAAACTCACTCCAGCATGTCACAAGCGGTATCAAATTGCAGAAATTTAACAGGATATTCAATATTTAAAAGAAAGATATTAAAAGAAGAATTTTCCACATGGAATATTTTATTATAATAAATTAACATATGAAGATTTGGAGCAAAAATTAAATGATGTTTCTGTCCTAAAGAGCTAATTTAATACTTTATATCTCAAATAAGCCACAATTCTAACAAAAGAAAATTTATAATAAACAGAAGGTTACAATACTGCAATATAAAGAGAAGTTTGGAATCGGGCCGCTTATCACGGTTTTATTGGAGCCCTTTTTCTTTTTTACGCGCCTATTTTGCGCAAATTACAGGATCACTTTTACCGGATGAATTTAAAGTCCAGCAGCAGAAGCTCATCCTCTAATCTGAATCAATGTTTCGACGCAGCAAACTAAACGTTCAGGACCAAATCCAGTTTAATGTGTTCACTACAGGAAAAGAAAAAAGCCTCAGCAACTCCCAAAAACACCCAAAAACTAAAGTTATGTTTCACTCGGGGGCAAATAACGCGCTTTTAAAGGCTCAAATACATTTTTGTTAGTTAAAAAATAATAAATACAGAGAAATCAAATTAGAACTTTGACCAAAGGGCAAATAGTTTGTGTTGTTTAACTCGTCGTAATTAAAAGTGCAGTATCTGCTTTTTCCCTGTAATATAATGTTATCAGAGAACATTACAGGGATATAGTTGTATTAAAGGAGCTCTCAGTTAATTTAAAACT
The DNA here is from genome assembly GCA_027123335.1 of Amphiprion clarkii. Lineage (NCBI taxonomy): Eukaryota > Metazoa > Chordata > Actinopteri > Pomacentridae > Amphiprion > Amphiprion clarkii. Next base: position 31,948,227 of record CM049581.1, on the reverse strand, counting down.
GCAGCTTCAAATTTAGAATTTAGCTGCAGGGCTGCTGGTTGTGCCTCTGAAATATTTAAACGAACACTTTATTTTTTTTAAAGGAATGGTACAACTCAGGTTAAATGGAATAATATTTTAATAATCTTTAATTTTGATGTGTGTTTTCTTTAGATATTTATTTTTAATAATAGAAACAGTTTTATTTTTTTTTTAAAAAAGGGTCTAGTGGTCCAAACACACACACCCTGGAGAGATGGACACTTTCAAGCACCATAATTAGAAGAAAATGAAACTATAAGTTAGGATATTAGGGGGGAAAGTGGTACAATGTCATTCCATTTTACAACGTAATGCACATTTAACACATAATTGTGATATTTAGAGATTTGGAGCAAAGTTTTATGGCTAAAATAATATTTAAAAATAAAAAATCTGGAACAAACAAGGCAACTCTGGCTACTTTGGAGAGGGCTGTGTGACTGTTGATGCACTTTCAATGCAAATTCTGCATTAGTTGATTTAAAATTGAAGTCAAATTGAGACAACTTAATGAAATTGGCTTTCTAGTTTTTCTTAATGTGGGCTTCAGGAGTCCAGGTCATCTGTACTACACTGTAAAAACACATCCGGTAAAAATAGATGAATAAATGTGAACACTTAACAGCAAGAGAGCTGGAAAACAAAATCTAAACAGTGTAATACTGTAATATAAATGCAAATAACGGCAAAAATATGTAATAGAGGGATTTTTTTTAGCAGATTTAAATACAATAACATGGTGTAATTTTACAGTCACACATTGTAAAAGAAGGAGTTATCATTTCTCAATTAGATTTGGGCATGAATTATAGGTTTGACCTTTTTTCATTTTTTAATTTAGGGGTTTTTTTTACAGTCAATATCTCAATGAATACATTGTTCCATGATTTACTATATTTACAGTGGTGGAAAAAAGTTTTAGGATGCCCCAAACATTTGCAAGTATAAGAAAGTAAGAATTACAGCCATAATACTAAACAAATCCTTAAAAAAAACACTAAAAACTTAAAACTGATTGGTTCCATAAAAATAAGACTTTGTTAGTATTGGGTCACTTTGGTAGAATTTAGTTTTGTTGGTTTTTCTTGTAAACAATAAACAAAAAAAATATAATTTGTATTTGTTTGTGTCTGTCTTATGCAGCTACACCTTTGAAAATACAAAAAAGATTTTTCCAGAAATATTTCATGACAATATTTGAGATTGTGTAAAAATTTAAGGGTGTCTTTTTTCCACCACTGTATATTATCTGTAATTTAAGTAAAATAAGGGTAAAATGCTGTTGATTTTCTTTTAAATACGTACTTTTTTTTACAGTGTATCTTGACAATTTCAGAGTTCTGACAGTTAATTAAAAATCCATTTGTTTGTAGAGAAAGAGCTAATTCATCCAATTTATTGTGGTTTGTTGGTCATTAGAAGTTGCCACAGCCTAAAAGACTAAAGCAGAGTATTTTATTTATTCATGTTTGTTGTTGTTGAGTCTTTCTCTAACGTGTCTCTGCTCCACTGTGCTGCTGCGTGTGCTTTCTGCAGGTCTGGTTTAAAAACCGTCGGGCCAAGTGGAGGAAGCGGGAGCGGAACCAGCAGATGGACCTCTGCAAGAACAGCTACCTGCCGCAGTTCAGCGGCCTCATGCAGCCCTACGACGACATGTACCCGGCCTACACCTACAACAACTGGACCAACAAGGGCCTCACCCCGGCGCCGCTGTCCACCAAGAACTTCACCTTCTTCAACTCCATGAGTCCGCTCACTTCACAGTCCATGTTCTCCGCGCCCAACTCCATCTCCTCCATGACCATGGCCTCCGGGATGAGCCACTCCGCCGTGCCGGGGATGCCCACCCCGGGCCTCAACAACATCAGCAACCTGAACGGGATCGGGACGTCCGGCATCAACTCCGCTATGTCGTCGTCCGCGTGTCCGTACGGGCCCCCCGGCTCTCCGTACAGCGTTTACCGGGACACTTGCAACTCCAGCCTGGCCACGCTGAGACTGAAATCCAAGCAGCATCCGACGTTTGGATACAGCGGCCTGCAGAGCCCCGGGTCGAGCCTGAACGCCTGTCAGTACAACAGCTGACGGGCCAAAGGCGCGCCAGAAAATTTACACAACTAGAAAATTATATATGTGAGAAACGGACACGGTGTCAGAGCTTATGGGCTACCTGCGGATGGGAAAAAAATAAATCAAAGACAACTAAACTGGATTAGTTGCAATCATTTTTCCAAAAAAAAGAAAAAAAAAAGAAAAAAAGGATTATGCGGGTTACATGTGTTTACCAATGAACTTGCACAGCAATTTAAATGTCCAGGTTTTTTGGATTTTTTTTTTTTAAATGATGAAGACGTGTTACATTGCTGCATTGTACATATCTAAATGTAAATATATACAGGTCTAACATATGAAACAGACAATGGGATTTTTTTGTGCTTGCTTGCTTTTGAAGACTGACTGAGGAGGGGGGAAGAAAAACGTCGAGCTTAAAGAAACCAGACCCACTGAGAAAAAAAAGAAGAAATCTAGACGTTACTGTACATATTTTATACTGCTTCTGTGTGCTTTCTATTTACCGTATATATATGCAGGGTGCCACCAGGACGCCTCCCGTTTGAACTGTTCTTCATTTTGTTTGCTGAAATAGAAAGAAGCCCGCATGTTTAACTTGAGTGCAACGTGTTTTGTACGATAATGTAAGACTTTGCAGAAGTAAGTTCATTAGCCTAAACTGTATACAAAAAGGTGATTCAAAGTCCTCATGTGTTTATGGTAACATGTTTGTTTGAATAAACTCCAGGAAAAGAGAGGTTTATTTCAAGTACATGTTTTAGAGGAGTCTTTGTTTAAAGTCCAATTTCTGTTCCCTCCCCGAAGAGGAGCAAAATAAATAGCTTGGCTGGATATCTGCAGCACTGATCCACTCAGTTTGAAAGGATTATCTCAGAAATATGAAGGTTTTTAAGGATTATTGGGGCTAAGTAGTAGTTATCTGGGCTGAAACTACGGAATAGATTTTTTCTGTTGTTAATTTTGGAGCTTTTACGCGTATAATCGCGTTCATTTATTCTTTATTGCGCATCAGATTACACTTTTCTCTGAGGGGGAAATGAATCCAGGCATATTACAAACGTCAAGGACGACGTCTGCATTGCGGGTTTTATTTTCTATTACAGATATATCGAAATAGATTTCATACATTGCTATTTATTGCAATAATTTTACGCGATTTTGCTTTCATCAAAACCTAACGACACATTGTCGCTCCTTTTGTACATTTTAGCGTGCGTAAAAATGTGTTTGGGTCGGTGTCACTTTCCTGAATTTTTGAGCTTCACTTCACAGAACATGTAAAAGGCTGATTTAAAGCTTCTCTGAGCTCATCTAAAATCTGAATGTACCTGCCGAATTTATCCAGGTCCAAAATGCAACCTGAAACCCGGATCGCACACGGATTGGCTTTCCTCAAATCCAGAATTTTTCAGTGAACGAGGAGGCTGAACTATCACTTTACGAATTTCTAATCAGTTAATTTATTCTATTTTACTGCAAAACCTTTCTGACAAATCGGAATTATTATTAAGGAACTGATTATTTGTGTATCTTTAAACGTGCCTTGGGGGGATTTTTACGCAGCGTAATGGTGCGGTTTGGTGTGCGTCATGATTCCATCCAACCTGCATATTTCATATTAAACACAGGAAGTTAACAACTTAAAGCGACTTTTAGTGATTTACATCCACGTCTTGAGCTGCAGAAAATGCGCCTCCTAGAAAAACAAAAGCATATTTTGGCGACAATCCTGTGCGCACAGAATGGATTCACTCAACGCACTATCTGGTTTTCTGACACCTGCAGAAATCTCCATATCTATATTACTCACCATTAGAGTGATATTAGTGCGCAGCAGCAGTGGCTGTGTGCTCAGACTGATAGTGCTCTGTGCGTGGAGGATGTTGGGATTAGAGGCAACACTTTAATAATCCATCACGGGTTTCTAATGACTAATAAAACAGTCTGATACCGAAAAGAATTATTGCACGACTTACAAGAGAGGCCTGTTGTTAAATCTGCAGTGTTCTAAGTTTAATTATTTAATGTCAATCAGTGGCTGCAAGTGTAATAGTGAGTTTCACGCCCAGCCTATAAATATTATGTAGCTTAGCTTCAGAAACTGAGATTATGTAGGTGTCATCTCGTATAGTGCCAATAATAGTCATATAAAATGATTTAGGTACAACATGAAGCAAGTTTCTGACACTTAAATGTGAGTTTATCGAGAACCTATGGTGACTTTTTTTGGTCATTATTTTCCTAAAAAATACAGAGTGAGTTTCTGTTGTGGTGCCTTTTTGGAGAATGTCACAGCAGCCATAATATTTAGTCTGTCTCACGCTCAAAAGTGAGTTTATCTTGATTTTCGGATATTTTTAGACTAATTTAATCCACTATAATGGTTTTATGATATTCCTATATTTTAACATAACATATATTGTGTCTGACACTCAAAAGTAACCAAATCTCACTCTAGTTTTTATTTTTAGCAATGTTTATGCAATTATGGCTTTTCTATAGTCTTATAATATTTTACTTAACACATCTGACACATGAAAGTGAGTTCAACTTAACATTCAGGTACTTTAAGTAGTTTTGTCTCACTGTGGTTTTATTGGGGTCTTATTTTAACATTATGTATTGTTAAAAGTGAGTTAATCTTGACATTCAGGTACTTTAGTTCAAGATTTTATCCAATATTATGCCTTCATTATATTCAATTTATCATATATATTAGTGTATGAAACTCAAAAGACATTAAACAGCTTTTTCCTTATTACTTTAATATAAGTACTCGGCTATACTGAGGTACTTTTAATTAATAATTATAATTATATTCCTATAGTATTTTGTACATTCTATCTGATTCTCAGAAATGAATTCATATTGATTTCCGAGTGACATTTTTTGGTGATTTTAATCCACTATAGTTACTTTATTACATTTATATAATATTTTTACATCATATATTGTGTTTGACATTTATAACTGAGTTAATCTTCACATTCAGTTACCTAAGTTCAAGATTTTATCAAATATTTTGCCTTCATTATATCCAGTTTTATCATATATATTACATACTGTGTGTGACGTTCAAGACATTAAACAACTTTTTCCTTAGTCAGCTATACTAAAGTACTTTTAATTATTACTTTTTCACTACTATTGCTTTATCATAATCCTATAATATTTTATATTCCAATACTAAATGAGTTCATATTGATTTTTTTGGGTGACTTTTTTTGGTGATTTTAATCCACTATACTTAATGTATCATATTTTTACATAATATATTGTGTCTGACACTTAAAAGTTCGTTCATCTTCAAGAATTTTCTCCCCATTTTTATACTAGCATGGCTTTAATATAGTCATATAATATTTTTCCATAATATACTGTGGGTTCATCTTGATATCCAAAGACTTTATCGTAATTTTATCTAATATTTTGGCTTTAATTTATTTAAAATGAAACCTTAATTTATTGTGACTGACACTGAAAGTTGAGTTTATCTTGACACTGAGGCAGTTTTCTCACCTTCTAAACACTCATAATATTTTGCAGTAACGAGTTTGACACTGAAAAGACCTTTAATGGATGAATTCATTCATGTGAAGATTAAAATGTGTGTTTCTATAATTAACTCTAGAATTAATGCAGACCTTAAAGCACATTTATGGTATTTTTGTGATTATATTCCAATAATATTTTATATTCCTCTGTAGAGAGTCTGGTATATAGACTTTAGGTGCATATTGGTGACAGAACTAATCACTATTTAATACCTTTATGAATATTTTCCCTGTAGCTCCTGTAGATATTCTCTGTTTCTATTTTTATACCTGTCACAGCCCCACTGAGCCTCTTTTGTCCTTGGGGTTTCGTTATCCACAAGTCACAACATCAGCAGCGCGCACGGCCTCGAATTCTTTCCTTGGGCGCGCCCGCATGCACGCAAAGGGGCCGAACGTTTGCTTAGCTCGGGCATGCGCACTGGCAGTAATTGCAGCTATCCGCTTTGATTTGGAAACGTTTGACGGCGGGACAAAGGCGCACTCGAGCCTCACGGGTGATTCGTAACGAAAACAAAGCGCGCACACTGTCGTAAATGTTACCCATAATACCTGAGCGACGGGAGCGCGCCTGAACCTGGAGGGCAAAGCTCAACTTTACAGCCGGCAAATATTTGAACTAGTGATTCTGTGGTGAGGAAATCCCCGCTGCCCCTGAATTATTACAGATTTATAGATAGGACAGAGGCCAGCAGCTGCCCAGGTGTGTGTTGGGTTGTGCTGTTCGGTCTTTGTGTTCCAGGAAGTCAACACGATGTGCCACAAAATGACTTAACTGAGCACACAATGAACCTCATTCAATGTCCTCCAGGCCTGAAGCATTAACTAGGAGTTCTAGCCTGGAGGCACGAGCAGGGAGGTGTGTGAGAAAAATGCCAATACACACTTCTTCCGTAAACTGTGATTACACAGAATGCCAACAACTTCTTATTGCCTGAATGGAATAAATGTCCCACACACTGGTAGCCTTTAATCAGATATTTTCAGAAATTTGGTCCGAACTCCAACATGTTTCCTCCTCCCAGACTAATTGTACCATGTAGGCCTACAATAAACCTTCACACTTGCACTTTACGAGTACTGGGACAGATCCAATGATAACTGAAGGTATAATTATGTGTTTTCTAGAACTCATCTCCTCTAAACTTTCTCATACATATTACACGCACAGACTCCAAAAAAAAAAGAAAAAAAAGAAAATCTTGAGCTTAAAAGATGAAAACAAGTTACACATGAAATTATTTGGTCATTTTTCTAATTATAATTGTAAATATTTATCAAAATAAAACTAAATATTCTCTGGTTCGTGCTTGTAATTTGTGTGAATTCGCTGCTTTTCTCTGGACAAAAGAAATTTGAAGAGTCGCCCTGCACTCCAAGAAAAAATAAAAGGTTTTCTGAGATTCAAATGGGAAAATATAGTGGATGAATATAAAATAAGCCTCAGTTTGAGCCCCGCTATTGAAGAACACAGCATCGAGATGAAAGAGGACTCACTTCTAACAATCAAGACAACACAAAGAAGAGATTATGTCAGACCTCAGAATAATAACTCAATGAAAACACGTTCAACCAATGCACCCCCAGCCATTATTATACTATCTGTAATTATAGGATTTAACATATAAACAATACTGGTGGCTGCTTAAAATCTAACAACTTCCTGTCATTCGCGTAGACATGTCTAAATTATCCAGCTAAATGTGTTCTGTATGTTAATTGGACTTGGTAATATGAATAATAGCAAGTTTAAGAATCTGAAGACCAATTTTGCATAGGTTTGCATCATGTTCTTGTCCAAATCTCTCATCATTTCAGCTTTCCTTTCTCTCAGATGGTGTTTTTAATCAGTCAAGTTGTTTTAATTTAACCAACACATGTTAAACTGGGGCTAGGAAGGGAACAACAGGAGAACTGGTAGATCTCTGGTCAAATAATGAAGCTGTCATAAGAGCTGTTATTATCTCTTAGATCAAAAGAGGCCCAAAAGTATGATTGTTTTTCCCCCTGAGGCCCTTTAACTGGGTTAATGATGTCACGAGCGCTATGAAGGGAGTCATGTAAAGCAATCAAGAGACAAGAGTCAAGTGATTTTTGCAACTATGGTTAATGGACGCACCGTCATTCTTCTTTAAGCGTCTTCATTAGAGTGCAGCAGCAATTAGCCACAATCAGGCAGAATTTACTCCACCGTCACCTAATGAGAGGCCAAAACACGAAGCTGCTGCTGCTGTTGCTGCAGGAATGTTGCTACGCTTCTGTGATTGACATCTGCAACCTCGCCCATCGAGTAATTAACAGAACAAGCTCTGCTAAACCGAGGCCTTCCCTCAGCTATTACTGCAATGCTGCTCGGCTTCTGTTTGTGTTCTGCTGCTGCACCGCCAGCTCACAACCTGCACTACAGCTGCTGCATCCCGTAAACACACTGAGTCCCAGCTCGGATCCAAACCTGTAGTTTATCCAGAAGACTCTGTAATATAATAATACTGACCCTCTAATTAAATAATAGCAGCAGTGGTCTATTAGGGCGACGTGGCAGCGCCAGCCTTCATCTTTTAATGAATGTGATGTTTAAGGCTCCTACTGCACCGCAAAAACAAAACAGACGTCCACACGAATTATGTGCTTTAGATTAATGCTGACCATTTTCCACAGAATAACACAGGCTTTGAGCATTCTAAATGTTTTGCAAGTCTTCATGGAAGCCATTGGTTCGACAGAGAAAAAAATCTCAACACAAATACCTGAAACATGAGGAGGAAGAGTGCATCAACTATTAACACCTCGTCTGTTATTGTCTCGTCTTCCATTATCAGCATTTAAACAGGCTGTTGATGATAATGAGCCTTCAGTCCGTCAATAAAAGTAGATACTCGAAGGGACAGATGACCTTTTTAAAGATCTGTTTCAAGCATGGTTCAAATAAATCCAAAGCAATGACTGTTTGGAACATAGGAAGCGGCATGCATTCAGTCCAAAAAGCTGAGGTCACAATGAAGTTTAACATCCAGTAAATGGTTTAAAACCTGCTGCTATGTACCTTTATAGCTGCACAATGCTGTCCTGTGTAAAAACAACTCTTTGGCAGATACATTAAGGCTTTTTCTTCAATTCTCAAACTCTAAAAAACAAAAGCACACCTTCACAGCAAAATAAACCAACAGGCTAAATCCAGAATCGCTGCTCACATGTGATTGCTTTTGGATTACTGTTGCCATGAAACTCTTATCACAAACAGTAACCCAAGATGTTCATTCCAAACACTTTATCACATCTTTCCTTTTCAGCTTTCAGTGAATCTACAAAGCGATCCCCAGCTAAGCTACTGTTTAGCTCTCGGTCCTGTGTTGTGTGTTCAAGCCAACCGCAGCGCTGCCAAACTGCCGTGGATAATAAACTTATGGCAGCTGCCACTGTCATTGCCACTGTCACCGGCTTAAATGGTTAAATGCAAGCCGCATGCCAGTCACATGCTTGTGGACCAGTTTCTTTCCCAGTGGAATGGGACTTGATGCTCTTTATGTAGAATCTACAACAACATTCAAACTGGAATTTAAAAAACAAAACTAAAACTAAAACTAAAACACACATTGATTAGAAAATTTGATATTTGTTAATATTGGAGGTGCAAAAAGTTCCAGTTGTGTCCATTAATACATTTATCTGGCCACTTCCTGGCCACCTGGATTTAAGTAAATCAATAGATAAGATCCTTCCATTGGATAATTACTGCAGTGATGAATATGTTTCATCTGCAACAACTTATTTAACCCTAGCTGATGCAGTGAGGAGCTTCTCATTTCTTAAACAACCATGTTGGAAGACATATCCTGTGGTCATGGAAAGGATGTTAATCTGTCTCAGAAGGGTCAAATTATTGGCCTGCATCAATCAAAGAAAACAACTAAGAAGATGAAACTACTAAAATCGGGTTAAGAACTGTCCAACGCATCATTAAAACCTGAAAGATAGTGGAGAACCATCATCTTTAGGAATCAGGCATCCAGATTTACCCTGTTCCAGAGTGATGGGGGCATCAGGGTAAGAAGAGAGGCAGATGAAGTGATGCACTCATCATGGCTAGTGTCTACCAGCCTGTGGGGGTCAGGGTTATGATCTGGGGTTGGTCAGGTTCAGCAACATTATGTTCCCAAAGAATGAGGTCAGTTGACTCTCTGAAGATACTGATTGTAGGCATAAATAAAGCGAAAACTTTCTGATGCTCCAGATGAAGAAATCCGGCATTCAGAGAAAGGATTACAGTCTAAAAAAGAAAGCATTCAAAGCCACAAGCAGGACTTGACATGGTTTGTGTTATTGCTCACTGCCAGAATGAGGAGGAAAAAGTTCTGCATTGCCGATTTAATATTACAACACATTTAAAGCAGTCATTAGAATCCACCTTAATGTTGTTTCATTACTTTGTTCAACTGTACACAAAGCCAAATCCATACAGAGACTGCCAAAGGGTCAACCAACACCTGTAGGATAAGATGGAATGTCAAAAGATCTTACAACCAGTGGTCAACCTCACAAGACGCTCATGTAACCGAATATTAACAACGTCTGCAGTTGGGTTTCAGCAACAGATTAAAGCTAGAGTACTTTGGATTGTAAAAACAGCAAGAATAAGCTCAATTTAGAAAGCGTTCACCTAAAAATTAAAACACCACCTCCCTCTTCAGCTTCTAATCCAAAGAAAACACAGCTTGAGTATAACTGGAGGACATGAGAATATGTTGGTGAAGACAAGCGCATGGTCACTTTCAATCACAACCTCAACTTTGACATCAAGAATCTGGTCCAATAATGCCCACTAGAAATAAGAAATAGTGCTAAGATCAAACCATATACACTGCTTTTCTCACACCTGGATTATTGCAGCTCAGTATTCACCTGCCTCAATGACATTGAAGCAGGTGAATACTGAGATGTTTTATTTTAAGACTTTGTAATCATCACTTCTAAATCGCTACACGGTCTGGCTCCACATCTACATCTCTGAACTTTTAATACTTTTACTGCACATCAGCTCCTGAGATCAGAGAATCAGTCACTGGTAAATGTCCTCCAGAAGAAAAAACAAAGGAGGACCATGTTTTTACTGTTTTAGCCCCAACACGGTGAAAACAAGCTCCATTTATAAAGTCAGAACAGATCAGTCAGTTCCTAAGTTTAAAAATCAAACACTGTACAAACACGTTCTCTGAATCTTTGTTATTGCTCTTTTTAAAGTCTTTACTATAGTTTTATTGTCTTCTTTTAATGTTTTATTGCAGCTTTTTATGCTTTGTGTATTTTAATGTTTTCTAAGTCACAGTAAAACCCCAGTTTTGAAAGTTGCTATAGAAATAAAATGTTTTACTATTATTATTATGTGGCTTTTTGTATGAATTGCTCTTGCTATCTGCTCACCAGCTCTAGGATGCACATTTGCATGTGCGTAATGTATAGAGGGAGGCAGTTACTTCATACAGACTAAAGGCAATGCTTGGATGGCTGTTAACAGGCCTGTGACTATTTCAGGTGACAGATTTTTCTTCATTTTATCATCTGAGCACTTGATGTACTGATTGCAATCTCCATTTAAAGATATTTTTGCTTGCTCCTGAAATGATTTGCTTACTCTAGATTTAAAATTTAAAGCCCTCAGTTTCAGAATGAGATGTTAAATCATCAGTAATGTTCAGGTGTCAGCATACTTTGTATAATGTCTATAATACTGATATCATGATAGCAGACAAGGCAGCAACTCTGTTATAATAGCAGCACATAAACTTGTTTAATTTCAGGTCTGCATTGTAATTAAGTGATAAGATTTTCCTCTGCAGACTGCCAGATGAGTGACTGAACATTTGAAGTCACCATCTGTTGACACCTGTGTATATAACAGCGGTTATTTTCTTAACATAAATCTTTTTGTCTGGTGTTGGTGGCTGTGATGCTAACCAGGAAATATCGTACAATCAGTGCAGGAGAAATCAGTGATCTTACCTTTTCAGCTGTAGCAACAGGACTCATCTTTTAACATCCTCAGCGGTGGTGACTGAATCTGTTACTCCTATGAATAAAAAATATATTAGCGTGAGGTGAGAGAGCCCATTTAAAAACCAAGCCAACTCTTTAATTAAACCTAATGAGGCATTTTTAAACTCAGCAGAGCAGTTCTAATATAAAATGATCTTACTTTAAGGCTACATACAGCCGGGTGTTTTCAGGTTAAAGGACAAACGAACATTTAATCAGGCGATGTGATGTGCTTATATCAGGGCAAAGCAGCCTCGCCCTCATAACAGCGACTTAAAACTGACAGAAACCTACTTGCTGTTGTGAAGATAATTTTCCATTAGCTGCTCATTTACACTGGCACTTGATATCACATGGTAGGCACAAACTTTCCCCGTATTAACCTTGCTGAGGTGAGCATTTTGCTACAACACAAGCACTTGGCAGAATATAAATAAATACAAAAACACTACGTAAAATACCAGCAGCATGCCAATTTTCAAATTTCAGCTTTAGAAAGTATTTCTTTAAAAATGTTTCTAGCTTGTGGAATGATAAAGTTGTGATTCTTAATTTGCTGGCAAGATGTGATGGAGATTGTCTATTTTATGGTGCTAAATTTAGCTTTATGTGTGCATTAGAGCAGAAAATCAGAGCTAAACATCAGCATGGATCGTTATCTTCAGTATTCATGTGCATCTGTTTCCCCAACTAAAAACACACGAATGATTTACTTTTAAATAAACACCATAGATGCATCAGTGCATTCAACAGGAAAACATCAAACACAGACAGGCATAATATTTTATGAATGCACAGAAATGAATGAACATGAGCTAATGAAGTCCAGCGGTTTATAAATTCAATACAATGAAGTGAAAAAAAGTGCCACATGTACATTTAAAGAGGTTACTTCAAACAAAAGACACTAAAGAGCACAGAAGAGAAAATCATACTATGGTACCCAATACTTAGGAACCTTACTGCAAAATAGTCCATTATATCTTGCTTGATTTCCTGGTTAACAAGTTACCAACATAAACAAAACACAAAAACGGCACAGATTAGTGCATAAAATACACCAGAATACAGGAAACTAAGCCATGGAGTCACATAGAGCATGAAACAAACCAACAGGTGGTCAGACAAAACAGCCAGGTTTGTTTGGTGTCAACTACTGCTAACACAAATCCAGATATTCAATGCTGGGCAGCAGGGTCTCTACAACTAGAGACGTTACTAGTTTACCATCATTTCACAGTCGCATGTCATGCCAAGAAATTGATTGCAATTATCAGCATGTTTCTGTTATTTTACCTTCTCTGTGACCTATGTTAGAACCAAACACACAGAGCACAAACACCAGAAATGCTACCATAGCATAGCCTATAATCATCCTAAATGTTTTTTGCTCATAGTCATTCAGTTACAAGAAGGGTTTAAGTTTCACAAAGACTTACCACTCACATTAAATTGTGTTTGAGACTGTTTGGCACAAAAAACAACTCTGTTTACTAAACTAAATAGGTTTCAAGTACCAAAAATGAATGCTCTTATTAAGTGCTGCTGTAGCTCCACACAAGCTACATTTTAGCATCTCTAAAGTGACAAGCACAGTGGTAGCCTTCAATGTTATTTGAAATAAAACCACCACCACACTACTAGTACTACTACTACTACCACAACTAAGACTGCTAATAATAATAATAATAATTATAATAAGCTTTTCAAATTTAGCGCTTTTCAGCAGCCAGCAGGTTGCCAACAGCTAACTACTAGCTTCCAACTACTAGTTAGCTAAATGTTTTTCACTGTCTGTCGGCAGCAAATTAATGAAATGAAATGTAAGAAAACACATTTAAAAAGCAGCTGCTGAAGTATCAAACTACTTTTGCCATGTTGGTGTAGCTTGGCTTGCTGCATTTCTCTCTGAAGCTTCATTTAATGTTGAATAACTGCTAACTTAGCTCCTTAAATTTGCAAACTAGGTTGTTTAAGTCTTACCCTTGTTTATGCCCGTTTCTGGTCTTCTTACAAAATGGCCGCCACCAAGATCCATGTACTTATACTTCTTGGTTGTACCATGTTGAAATTTGCAGCGGGGGTGTGTGCATATGTCTGCTTTTGCTAAAAGGGTTTTTTCAAAGGTGATGTTTACAAAGCTGCTTGATCCCCTATTTTTACTTCGAATTTGTGAATGAAATGGTGTTTAAAAAAAAAAAAAGAATATAAAGAGATGTCTGGCCAAAATGTTTATTTGTGTTTTTACTGGTGGTGCAACCCGGTCCAATTAGTAGCAGCTGGGTTATATAAGGGCTGGTAGTGTGAGCTGGATTAAGGCACAGTGGAAAAAGGCTATGAGACAGAGATAGCAAAGGAATTTATATCAGATTCAACAAGAGGCTGCAGAATAAAAAGACAAGATAAACACTAAATTAAACTCACTTCTTTATTTCAATTTCATTTGCAATATTTCTTTATCATGTACAATATTTAGGCAATATTTAATATATAGACTATTGTAGTCTTATTCTAGCTTACTTAGTTGTATTTTCAGAAATGTATTGTACTGCACTGCATTAACTCTCATTTTATGTAATTTTGTTTTTAGAGCATAACTGGGACAAGAATTTTCTTCGGGATAAATAAAGTTCTATCTTATCTTATCTTATCTTATCTTATCTTATCTTATCTTATCTTATCTTATCTTATCTTATCTTATCTTATCTTATCTTATCTTATCTTATCTTATCTTATCTTATCTTATCTTATCTTATCTTATCTTATCTTATCTTATCTTATCTTGTTCCCGTCTGCTTTGGGCGGTTCTGTGATCCTCCTAATTATGGCGATAAATATCAAACATGTTTGATATTAACAGAGTTTCCCCAATAAGACTGGAGGTGTTCATGCCTCATGTCACCAGATAATCTGGGCCAAACATCAGGTCAGACCAAGATCCCAGACCAGATTTGTGGAGGAGTGAAACTGGGGGTAAATCGGCTTCAAATGCTGAGCTCAGCCTGAGACACTTGAACTTACACTGGGTGATATGATCGTATATTGTCGTGAACGTTTGACCATTTTTAGTCAGTCCCACATTCTCCTCCAGAATTTGTGCTCTACTGCCATAAATACTGAGCAGAAGACTACATATATATTAATCCACAGTTAAAAATAGTCCCAAACGAGTGCACGGTTCACTTTTTCTGAAGTAACTTTTGCTAAAATATTATGTAGGAGATGATTTAGTCTCTTTTAAAAATACAATTATATATATATTTGTCAACTGCATTTACTGATTTACACCTTCAGTAGGAACCACTTTGCTTTGGACTGAGAGCCACAATCAAGGTCAGTAAGTCCTAAAGTAGTGAAAGATGGATGTTTTTAGTGTGATTTTTGGACTGGAACTACCATAGTGAGGTGAGTTTTCCTTGACTGAAGCGTGTTTTTACATTTAAATGTCAGTATGTGGCCGTAATTCCCCCACTTTGTTGGAAAAGTGTTTAAAAGCTGAACAGCTAGGGTGGATGTTGAAGCTCACAGGAATGATTTGTATAATTCTCACTGAGCTTCCAACAAAAAATCCTTGAACAAGACACCAACGCTGTGATCAGCCAAATGTCCTTAACAGCCCAGTTGCTGCTTATTTTTCCTCCCTTCCTCCTCTGGTTTTCATTGCATTTCCCACATTAACAGCATGCAGACATGTTATCTTGTATCTTGAGTGTATTTTAATCTAATCAGCCCGAAGTCGACTCTCATATTAAGTGATACAAGGAGCCAACATTTGTGCCGCACTGCAAATTATGCTGTGATTTATGGAGGTGGAGGGTTATTACAAAATATTGGATCACACATTTAACAGCGCATTCGCTCGATAAGTGCATGCTGTTGCAAGCCCAAGTACAACAAACATGAATTACTGTAATTATACGTGTCCTGGGAAAATGATGCCATTACCTCCACGACTGTGTCTCAGTACGGCGACGTTTCTGACAACGCTGACACATGACAGTCATTTTGGGATTAGAGACCGAGCTGAGTCGAGCTGCAGAAACTTCACAGCCCAGTTTTTGTGTGTCTGTTGCCTAAAACACACCAGAGAAAAGCTGTGGGTGGCTGAGTGAAGAATGAATGAACGCTATGTGAAGGAACAGGTCCAACCTACAGTAAACTACCTCCTGAACAGCAGTGTGAGTACAGTTACAGTCAGGGATGTAGATGAAAAAGCACCAATACCATCAAAAATCTGTGGAAATATGGACATTACGTCCCAATATGACTGTTGTGGGCATGCCGTTTAATAACTGTGGGCATTAACCTGTTGTTATAAGAGTCTATCCTCTTCTGAGAAGGCTTCTATTTTAAGATTTGGGATTCTGGCTGTGGAAATTTGCTCCATTTCAGCCACAGGAGCTTGAGTGAGACTAATATTTGGCCATGAGGCTCACAGTCCGAATAAAAAAATCCATCCTGAAGGTGCTGGATGAGTCTGAGGTCAGGACTCAATTAAGTTCTTCTGCACCGGACTGGGAATGCCATTTACTTTTTTGGACATCACTGTCTGTGAGGATAACTGTCATAGTTAAACAAGAATGGATTTTCCTTCAAGCTGTTGCCACAAAGTTGGAAACTAACTATGAGGAGTTTCTTTAACTTGACTGAATGAAGGTTTCTAACCAGCGTCTTTATCTTTTATGATGCCTCTGATCTAAAGAAAAGGAACAATTTTATTAGAATTTTTTTTTAAAAGCCCCGGATTAAGTTAACAGTCATTTCTGTTGTACATCAGAGCCATGTATTGGAATTAGAATCTGGTTTTCACATACCTGGAGTTTTGCAGAACATTCAACACTGACAAATAGACCGTTTTTGAAAAGGGGTTTAAAAAAAGATAAGATAAGATAAATGTTATTGATCCTCATCCACACATTACAGGAGCTACATACAAATGAAGCATAGTAAATAAACAACACAAGAAACACTAAAGGATAAAAATAAAGATATAATGAAGACTGTATACAGATATGGTGTGATGGATAAATGTACCCAAACTGTAGGACACACAGTGTTAAGTTATGTTGTTGTATTTGAGACATTTTAGAGGGAATAAAAACAGTGTTCCATTGTGTTATTGCAGCTAAAAAACTGTGCAAGGTGTCAAAAGCCAATACACAGCAAGTGTAGCAAATACAAGAGAGTATAAGCAATAAAAAGTAAAATAATTATGTAGTACACTACTGTTAGAAAGTTTGGAGTCATCCAGACAATTCCATGTTTTCCATGAAAACTCCCACGTTTATCCATGTGCTAACAGAACTGCAGGGTTTTCTAATCATCAATGAGCCTTTCAACACCATTAGCTAACACAATGTAGCATTAGAACACAGGAGTGATGGTTGCTGGAAATGTTCCTCTGTACCTCTATGGAGATATTCCATTAAAAATCAGCTGTTTCCAGCTACAATAGTCATTTACCACATTAACAATGTCTAGACTGGATTTATCATTCATTTCATGTTACGTTCATTGAAAAAAAACTGCTTTTCTTTCAAAAATAAGGACATTTTTAAGTGAGCCCAAAATTCTGAACAGTAGTGAATGGTGTGAAACAACCTAAGATGTGAAAAGAATAATAATAATCCTGTTTTAGTTCACACACTGCAGGAGAAATATGAGCTGCTATCACGCACGGCAGCGACTTGGATAAAGCCCAGAAAGCCTCTCTGCTGCTGGAGGTTTCTTTTCTCACTCACTGATGAAAACCCCACTCCATCTCCCTTTGTCGCTCTCAGGGGTATTAGACATTTATGCTGGGGAGAATTATTATTTTTCCATCTCAAGGTCTCCTAAAAAAAAAAAATTAAAAAAAACCCTCGCCCCCCACCTGCCCCATCTATTCTCAGCTCTATCCCTTTCCACTCTCCTCTCTCTGTTTGTCATTTACTCCCCTCCACCTCTGCAGCCTCTTCTCCTCCCCACTTTCTCTGCTTCTTCTTTCTTCCTCATTCCTTCTTGCCTGTCTTCTGCTGGCGCTGCAGAATTAGGAGGTGAAGCTGAAAACGGATTAAGGAGGCAGAATCCAGGGAGCTCGCTAATGGGAGGCCTGGCTTGGCTGCCTGCTGCTCCTGGCCATCAGCTGAGGCCAATTATCTGAAGGGGCCACATCTGGACCTCAGAGCCACGGCTGTCTGGTCACTTAGAGGCCCGGACCTCAGCTCCTCAGAGGGCCGAACGTGGACCAGCAGTTGGAGAAGCTTGTGGTGCTGAAATAAGTATCAGATCATTCAGTTAGTTGATCCATATGGAAGCACATTGCTGCTAAATTAGAAACAGAAAAATGCATCAGCTGTTATTTAGACACACTTAAGACAATATAATGCATCTCTTACCATTATAACGTGAAAACTTCAGTTCTAATAATGCTAAGAACAGATACATTGAGGATCACTGACACAGTCTGATAGAGATCAACATCTCATTCTACTTCATACTGGGGTTGAAACGCTGTGAGATTCTGCTTTAGTCGACACAATGGAAACCTATGTATCTCTAAGGCTGAGCCCAGACACCCTACAGAGGAAGCTCATTTCAGCTGCTTGTATCCACAGTCTCATTCTTTCGCTCACTACCCAGAGCCCATGACCATAGGGGAGGGTAAATTGAGAGCTTCACGATGGTTCTGGTACAACCCCACATTACTGCTGCCACAGCACCAATCCACCTGTTCATCTCTCGCTCCATTTTCCCATCAATCGTGAACAAGATCCCGAGATGCTTGAACTCCTTTGCTTGGGGAAGCAACTGCCCCTTTCCAGCCTGGAGGGAGCAATCCAACGGTTTCCAGCAGAGAACCATGGCCTCAGTCTTGGAGGTGAAACATATTACTTGGTAATGTGTTACAGTAACATCATTACTTTTTTCAGTTACAAGTATTGTAATGGACTGCAATAGGAAATCCTTCCTGAGTAACACTGAAACACTACTGACCAGGAGTTTTATGGAGGATAGATATCAGTTTGGTCTCTACAGAGAAACAGCGACTCTATTCTGTGCAGAGGGTGGAATTGTGGGGAAGCATGTACCTAACAGCATAACTCCAGATTAATCTTTTGTAAAACTGTCACAGAGTGATATTTTTATTCCTTCTAACTCTGTTAACATTTTCCCAATCCAACCTCTCTGCTGGCATGTCCTCCACCACACACACCTCCACATAACAGGAGCTGCTGCGTTCACTTGAGACAACACAGATGAGCTCCACGGTCCAGTGTATACAGACACAATGTGGTTTGTGTCAGTAACATTAAAAACACTTGAATTCTCTGCTATTGTTTCCAGCCTTGCACTTTGAGGGGTCGCTGTTGTTCGATTTAACACACAACAGATGCAACGCTGGTCTAATTCTGTTCAGAACTCCACTATAAAGACGATCGAATGAACGGAGGGCGGTTTAAGTGCTCACAAATCATCTTTGCAACATGATATATGTCTAACTTTGAGCATGTGCTTTAACCTCACCGGCATGTGTGTGGGCCGGATGGCCTTCACTGTGAATGGGGAACACAATGGTAAAATCTGACAAATTATATAATCTAATGCAAACCTACAGAACATGAGATTTAAGTTACCATGTTAGTAGAGGCCTAGAAGAAACATCCTGAGATCCAGCTGTGTCTTACGGGAAAAAAGACACACAGACACTACACTATAAAGATATATATTTTTAAAAATAAATCTGTAAATAACAGGGAAAATCTGGCAGCAATGGTGCAAAAAAAAACATGTTAAAAAATGTAAAAAAAAGAAAAAGAAATAAATAAAATAACAAAAAACAATATCTCTAAAATAACTATTCTCAGTTGATTTTAATATAGTAAAATATTGTAATTTTATGAATATATATATTGTAGAAGAACAAATAAATAGTGGTATCATAATAGTAAAAATACATATTTTAGATGTGGACATTGTGTAGTTTTGGCCAGTTTGTTTGTTTTTGCAGTCAACCTGTAAATTATAAATTTTTTCCCTGACATTACCAGATAATATCTGTAATTTAGCAGGGAAAACCTGTAATAAATAAAAATAACAAAAATAATGACACAAGTCAAAATAAACAGTTAATAAGAAAAAGCAAGGCCTATTAAGCAAATTTTTTCTTACAAATAATGGCAAATATTTCTTAAATACCAATATATTTTGCTCATTCGAATACAGTCAAAATAAGAAATATGTAATTTTAAAGTCAAATGTATAAGAACAATTACTATTTAAAAATATAGAGATTTTCTTTTGGATTAGTTTTTACAGTATATACAGAAAGATCTGTAAAGTTATAATAACAAAATGTATGCATCACTTTAACTCTTAATCTATGTATTTTTTTTGAGTACCTGCAAATATTTGTAAATGAGGATTTAAAAACAGTAAAAATAGTATAATTTTACAGTTAAACATTGTAATTAAACACACTTTCATATATAACAATATAGATTTTTGATGTAAACAATATTTACTTTTTGTCCATTTGTAAATTTCTTTTTTTATATGAAAACAGGTAAATTAAAACTTTTTACTGTGATTTTACTTATCTGTAATTTACAAAAAAAAAAAACAGGGAAAATCTGTCAAATAACAGTAAATTGTAAAAAAAACAAATTCAGTCAAAAACGTACTTTTTTTTTTTTTTACAGTGTACACAGGGCAGATTAATGTGACCCAGATGGACTCAAAATAATGTCAATAAATGTGGTTAAATTATGAAAGTTAAATGAGAAGATCGATTCCACGGAGCCACTGTTGTGTTTAAAGTTTCTCCTCTTCCACGTTTGTGATTAAGGCTCAGGTTAGATCAGTTAGCAGACACGACCGGTTGAAGTCAGGTTACAGAAATGAGATTAAAACAACAATAGACTATTTCTTGAACTAGTGCAACAACATCATAGAGTCTCCGCTTGTTGACCAACATTTCTGAACCATGCAGGCAAAGAAATCAACCAGCGACTAGAAATCACATGTTAATTGGAGCCTTAAAGTTGCTGTTTCCACCTGCTTCCATTCTCTGCTAATAAGCTGCTGGCTGTGAGTTCATATTTACATGCAAACATTAAAGCAGAAATGATCTTCTCATGTAAGTCTTGGCAAAGAAGTGAATATATGGATATTCCAGTATCGTCTAAAAAGGTGAAATGACTCCAAATATATACGTTTGGGGAATTCTTACAGCTCTTGGGAGGAAGAAGAGCATCATTAGTTTCCCCTATTGCAGAGTTAAAGTCCAAAAAAGCCTATTTGCGACTCCTGATTTGCCTTCCACTGTCTTCCACTCTTTTCTCGCTGCAGATCTCCTCCAGTCAGGAAAACACAGCAGCCCGATCTGACTCATCCCTTACCAAATCGTAAATCAAATAAATCCCCTTCCTACTGACTTTGACCCCCTTCCTCATTCTGCTCGTCTCTCCGGAGCCAAAACAGGAACATGTGGTCTGGTGGAGGACTGACGGGGGGAAAGTATCCTCTGGATCAAGTACCGGACAGAGAGCTGCACAGCAATTACACTCCATTTTAATTCCATGTGTGAAAATAAACGCTGCAGAAAACAAGAGAAACGCAGAGTGTCGCCTCACGATGAGGTGAGGTCTGCTGCTCTGTTACAGTTTAAACCACAGATGAGGGTTTTACTAGAAAGTCCAGACTGAACTACATCACTGCAAATCAATCACAGGGACAACAATGTTCCACAAAAGCTTTATTCTTTACAGAAAGTTTGTAGAA
Organism: Amphiprion clarkii; assembly: GCA_027123335.1. Taxonomy (NCBI): domain Eukaryota; kingdom Metazoa; phylum Chordata; class Actinopteri; family Pomacentridae; genus Amphiprion; species Amphiprion clarkii. Next base: position 31,926,787 of record CM049581.1, on the reverse strand, counting down.
AATATGCTGTACACAAACTGACACGAATTTTCACAGATTTCATGACGTGGAAGACAAAATGCATTTCTTTAGTGAGGAATCATTCTTTGCAGGAGAAGAACAGGTGCTAGAAGTGGAAAAGCTGTGACGGAGCAGAATTTAACCTTAAACTAAAGATAAAAACATCACATGGAAAGTGCAACTTTGTCAATAAACTTGGCCATTTTGATGTCCCGCTTCGACAGTCCTCCACAGTCGTGTGTCGTCAGTGTGATCTGAACCTGGAAGACACAAATACATCACTGTGTGATGTCACTATAATAAATGTTTTTCTTTTTTTTTGTCAAGTCCCATAATGAAGTGTTACACGCCAAATGATTTTACTGGTTTTTAAATGCAGCACCAGCTTCCATTGCACCCCTGAAGAAGACTCTCTGAGCTGAAACACAATGAGAGTCTCACATGTCCCCAGAAACTTTAAATTAAGCTCAAAACATTGCAAAGTTGGTTATTTTACTACAACCTCTGGTTTTAGTGCCGTTCTAAACAAGGAGTTTCAGTGTCTGCAGCTTTACAGTTTTTCTCAGTCGCTTTGGTATATTTCTCGAATCATCCTCAACATTTGCAAAACACTAAGAGAATTTCTCAAAACAATTCAAACAAATAGCAGAACACCATGGATTACCTGCAAAAGCCAGTCTCTTGCTCAAAATCCTTAGTTCATTTCTCAAAAGTAAATATCTGTCAGTGAACATGTCAGTGGATCAGAATGACCAGTCCTGGTGTCATGGTGTGGATCAGACAGTCAGATTGTTTAGTCATGTTGTCATTATAACTGTGTTCTCTGGAGGGATGATCTGATGGAAACTATGGATAAAGTTCTGATGACAGTTATTGTAAATTGTAAGTTACACCTTAGTGTATGTGGGAGATTGATTGCAAGAGACTGGACAAGATTCACATTTACACTTTTACTGTTTGTGTTGTAATTTGTGGACAGATCACGTCATTGTGATACAGAAAGGAGAACAGCGCTGCATAGCACAAAGAAAAAAACTAAAAAACTAAAGCAGAAATGTGAACATAGAACAGTCTCCTTAGGGAAAACTGTACATGCAGGGCTGTAGGAATTACAGTGCAGACTTCCTGCACCTCCTGATGTTCCTTTAGAAAGAAAAAAGTCTAATGGAAATGTATAGAAACATCCTGACATATTCTGACAACTTGTTCAACCATTTTGCATGTAAAGACTAAAGCCTAAATGTTGTGGGGGGTGAGACTATTCAACAGAGACTCATTAGAATACATTCTGATCAACATGACATAAGCAGCTGATAATGTAGGAAACAGCAGGGAATCGGACAGAATCATTTGCAAGGATGAACCAAAGCATTTGCAACTTGATCAAAGAAATGAGAAGCTCAGTAAGTTGCATTCCAAAGAATTTAAAACTAAGAGGAGGTCGTCTCCACCTATAGAAAATTAAAATATGGTTCCTCCCTGCAGAGCAATTGTAGCCCAGTTAAAAAAAAACAAAAAAAAAAAACAACTGGCATTTTAACACGGACAGCCAAGAAAACACAGCGCAGAACATGATTGAACTTTGGAGAATATTAGCAGCAGCTCAACATACAGCATCTATTTAGTCAGCGTGAACCTCAGTGGGTGTGGGATTTCTGTGTAAGTGTCTGCTGGAAAGTGCTGCAGGGGCCCAGAGACCTGTAGCAGCCACTTTAATAAAGAGTGGATTAGGAGCAGCATTCCTCTCAGAGCGGCCCGGTCCACCACACAGTAACTCAGTGGCTACAGCCTAATGCTGGGAGATTTTCGGGGGACTCGGTTTGTCATATCAACCACTACTTTATTCTTGAGGCGGAGAAAGTGAGGGAGTGTGTGCGAGGAGGGGAGGCAGAGATATTTGCAGAGCTTTTCGCAAGAAAAACGATGGGATTACAGTGTGAAGCTGTTGCGTTTTTTTGTTGTTTTTTTTTTGTCGCTCTGACTAACGGAGTGTGTTTCGGGCTTTGAGGGGAGAGCTCTCCAGAACCAGCGGTGATTGTTTGACATGAAAAATCTGACTTTATCCAGGGTCCATTGATCTCAGCGTGTCTGTAATTTGTTATAAACCAGCCGCAGCGTTGTAAATATGGCAGGAGCTCAGACAAGTAGCCAAGATGACACCGTTTGATTCCACAGGCTGTGATTTCTGTAACGGATACTACACAAATACGGCACTGCAAACGACTCGGCAATCACCGCTACAAGGCTAGATTCGAGCTATCATGTGGAGAAAGCGGTTACCTTATTATAAACATTGAACCATTCTGGGTGATGGTTCATCTTCTCTGCCTGCAGAGCCACCCTGGACATGAAGCCAAACGCCTGTTGGTGAAGAAACAATCAATGATTAAAAACACGGCAGGAAGTTATTTCTCCAAACAGAAACAATGCTTCTTTATGTCATTTTTTCTCCAGTTTTTAGTCTCCTCCAGCCTCCCCCTAGGGAAGGACAAAATATGAGAAACATATCTCTGTATACCGGCCTTCAGAAGGATCATTTGCTTTAATTTTAACAAAGACTGAACATTATAATCCTCATGACGGTTGAATTTAATGCAGGACTGCATTAGTTTAAGTCAGGGGTGTCAAACATGCGGCCCACGGGCCAAAACCGGCCCTCCAGAGGGTCTAATCCGGCCCATGGGACGACTTTGTAAAGTGTAAAAATGACAGAGAAGACATTAACAGCAGATTGTAAATTAGTAAAACTATAAATTTACAACAATTTCTGGACCACAACAAGTTGTTTGGATCATACAGTGAAATAGTCTACTATACTGCTTTGGTTGTTGTCATATTTTGCCTTGTTTATGTTGTTTTCTTGTCTGGCTTTTGTCGTTTGTCTATGTTTTTATGGCTTTGTTACTTTTGTCTAATTTTTTTGTCTTTTTTCATATTTTGTTTCGTGCTGTTTGTCTCATCTTTTGTCATTTTGTTTCTCGCTTTTGCCGTTTTATGTCGCTTTTGTCAGCTTGTGTTTCATTTTTGTAAAATTTTGTCCTGTTTTTGTTGCTTTTTGTCTGACTTTTGTCATTTGTCTCATGTTTTTGTTGTTTTGTTTCTCACTTTTGTTTCCTTTTGTCTCACTTGAGTTTTTGGTCTTACTTTTGTCATTTTGTGTTGCGTTGCTTTAGTCGCTGTTTGTGCATCGTTTTTGTCGTTTTGTGTCATTTGTCCATTTTTTGATTGATTTGTAACGTTTTGTCTAATTTTTCTTCTCTTTTTTGTTTTTTAGGTTGTCCGTAATGTTTTGTAAAAAGATAATTGCTTAAATGTGAACGTTTTCTGAATGTAGTTTTTTTGCACTCAAGCAAAGGAAAGATTTGAAGTTGTGGTTATTTATTGGTTATTATGCTGTGATTTTACTGGTCCGGCCCACTTGAGATCAAATTGAATGCGGCCCCTGAACTAAAATGAGTTTGATGCCCTTGGTTCAAGTTAACAAAGATTAATAAACTGCTTCTGCATCACATTCAGTAAAGAGTTTTGTTTTCCTCTAAAAACCACCTCTTATTTTACACCAGTTTGCAGCAGCACACTTGACACAAAAGCATCATTTTCAACAAAGATCATTTTCTCTGTGAATAAGTGGGTTATATCATTAAATGGGTCCCATTTTTATTCACTATGGATGAGCTTTTCAGTATAAAGTCCTGCACAACCATGCGACAACGTCATGTTGCGCCAAATCACTAATAAAAGAAAACATGAAAGTAACATTTTTCTGGTTATTTCTTTTACAAAAACTGAGCAAAACTGGAGCCAACATGTTCAACATTTTTTCAAGCACACAGGTGTTATCAATCTGGGGAAAGTGACGACTGTACATACTATACATATTTCAGAACTTACATTTTTCAGCTCTAGAAGGATATTTCACTGTGCTGAATGTATCTTTCAACAGCTCGCTGACAGCTTGCTCCTCTGTATACCGTTTTTCAGCCACGGTGCATTCCTTCTGGTGCTCAAGAATGTTTTATTTTGCTCTCAATCTATCTAACTTCACCCAGGATTTGTTTTCTGTGTGTTCTGTGTAAACACAGCCTGCAGTTCAGCCGAGGAGTCACAGAATTTTTGTCATGTGAATGCTGACTAAAGCCGAGTTACTAAGTTGTTAATTTTATGCTTTCTACAGAATCTGGTTAATGCAAATGGTCTGATTTTTGTCATTTTTTTGAGGATAACATGACTTTCAAAAGGCAGGTTGTAGGGATCAGAGGACTAACTAAAGTACAGTATCTGTCAGTGGACATCATTTATTCAATGAAGTCCTTTTTAATTATTGTAACTCTCCTGTATCGTCTTTCATGATGTGTTTACACACCAGTTTCCACTCCACTGCAAGAAATAACCGATTAGCTGTTAACTGTTACATTATCCGCCGGCTATTGCAATAATTGCTTAATCCTTGTAATTGGATAGAAAGAAAAGGCTGAATTTATTAAATCCAGCTTTTAAAATATGTATAAACAACAACATTATGTGTTGCATACTCATTATATACTGCATATAAAGGCTAAATACTGCTTCAAGTACATTACTAGCAAAGCAGTGTTGACCTTGTGGACGGACATTTTCAAAAGACGTGGTTTCAGTGTCAGCTGTGGTAAAAGCTGCCATTATGCACGTATATAAAGTAAAGCAGCATTAATTAATTAAAACACAAGGCTAGAAATGCTTATTTTACCACAAAAACATTTAAAATAATGTAGCGATCGCAGAGCCGGCCGCTATGTCTGAACTGTTACACTGCAATGCACCATGGGAGTTTGGTGTGTTGGGGGTTTAAATGTCGTTATTGTGGTTTATGTTAGCGTGACAGTGTTATTAGTGTTTGTGTTTCATTGTGTCAGCCTAGTTAGTTTGGTTAAGTGTTCTGTTGTCAGGACTGTGAGTGTGAAGTGTGTTTGATCACTTCCTGCCAGACTTTCAGTGGTGCTGATTTCTGTGTGTCACAATAAAAGCATCTGGCACCTAAAGAGTGCTTAAAAGGCAGACATCCTTTCTCCAGTGTTGTTCTTAACGTAGCTCACCACAATAATAAATATGTAAAAATACCTATATACCGCAAAATCCTGCAATATAGCAAAAAATCTGCGATACAGTGAGACTGCGAAAACTGAACCGTGATATGGGGAGGGACCACCGTATTCATGTACAGATTTAGTGGAAGTAATAAAACACACAAAAATTCTACTGAAAGCAATCTTGCAAAATTTAGAATGCTCTATCACAACACTGTAGCAAAAAAGTGTTGATTTAGCTTGGTCAAAAAACACAAGACAATCGGTTTCGAACCGCAGAAAACAAAGAAAACCTGAAAATATTTATATGTGAGAACAGTCACTTTTGGTGATTTTCTGGCGATAGACTAATTAATGGAGTAATTGTTGCAGCTTTACAGTACATTTTGTGTGAAGAAACCTGTTTTAAAGGGTCTGAACCATGCAGTCAGAGACACATCCAGCAGAAAGGAGCAATGCTGCCATCTGAGGCACAGAGAAGCACAAGACGACGCCTCTGTTCACATAGAAAAAGCCTCCTGAATGCATGCATGCAGACATCCACACCCACATAAGGACGCGAGAGCACGCATGCACACGCTAACATACACACTCTTCATATTTCGCATGAGGCTCTCTCCAATCACAGAGCATCCAGGGAGTGATTACGGTTATTCTAATTATCTACAAAGAGCAGAGTGAAATCCCTCGTCATGCTCGCTGTGAAGAGAAGGGGGGGGAAAAAATCAGGTAGACCTATTTCAGAGCAATTTCCCACTGCAATCTCAATTAAGCCCCTAAATGCTTCCTCTCTGCCTAATTAAATCAACTGAAATGCCATTGTTTACCGCAGCCCCATCCACCACCTGACATGACGAAACAGAATTACTCTCGCAGAGGAAATTGCATTTAGTCTTTCTGGTGTGTTGCAGCCAATTTGGGAGACGTCCTGTTCGGTCTCGGTGCAGCCCGATGCGTGTAACACGATCGGCAGCTCGATCAAATTGGTTATCAAGAAAACCGTCTCCTGATCAATTTAAGTAATTGGCATATTCCTGCAACTTGACCCCGCTGGCACCAATTTGGAGAGCGAGGCGGTCTGCTTTTTCTCAGCTTTCATTGGATCTAATGGAGATGGTTAAGCAGCCTGTCATGTCAGGTGTTGTCCAAACATGTCTCCTCTCTGTCAGGGCCGAGCTCCGGTTAATCTGCTGCCGAGGAACACTGAGTGACGGGTAAAAGGAGTCTGTGTGAACAAGGAATGTTTCCTGTACGTTGTCCCACGATGCTTTTTCAGGAAGTCCATTTCTGTTGAGGAGCAGAAATTCACTCCTTTTCAAGACACTCCTGACTGATCACACTTTTTTTTTTTTTTACACGGTTAGTCGGTTGGTTGGATGCAGTGGTGGTTCTACACAAATTTTAATGGGATTCTATACTCAGCACAGGGGCCAGCGACATGGATGGATGGATGGATGGATGGATTAAACCTTTAATCAGTTAAATCAGTTCAATCAATGCCACCATCAGGGGCACCAGAGACTCACTGCTGTAACTCTGGTTCAAATATCTAGACTCTGGCATCAATAACAAGCTCACTGACATTAAGTCGATATTGGCTTTTCACCACTATGTCCATAAGGGATATGATGTGTTTAAATAAATTAGAAACAGTGCCACAAAGTAGTGAAATTTGAGGCATCCTCACAAAAACCATTTTGTTCAGTGTTTTTGTTGAATTCGTTTCCAGACTGGTCTCCTATCTGCTCTGCGTAAACACTGCCTGCAGTTCAGCTGAATGCAGAATTGCCAATTTTTTAAATGACACATGTACAATAAAGTCATTTTGAAAAAAATTCACAATTTTAAGCTCAGATTTCCACCAGATGAGTAGTTCAAAGACCAACGGAAAGTTAAAAGTCCAATGATTCTGTTTTCACAGTTTCTGGCTCTGATAAATGGTGCAATTTTTGGTGATTTTTTTAAAGATAACATGCCTTTCAAACCTGCGTGGGCTTAACGCTGCATGTCTGCCAAGTAGGTCACATCAATTTAAAACAACATAACAGCAACACAGTAATAACTTACTGGTATTATGACAGGTCTGTAACTGCAAACATCTGGGGTGACATCTGTATGATACATTTCTGCAGATTTGCAAACCAATGATTAAAAGCAAAATATGCATTAGCACCCAAATAAGCGTGTTTTGTATTTACATTTTGAATCAATTCAGCTGGCAGTGCCCCAACGAGAGCTTATGCTTATTTTCTAAGCTTCAAAGCGCTGTATAATATGCAGGCTGCGCTGCTTTTATCACAAGCAGAATCACACTTTCTGAAAAATGACATGTCCCCGCTGAGACCTCAATGAAGTGCAAATGAACCACAGCGCAAAATGTCATTTGGATGAGAGGGGAATGTGAAACATAAGATGCCAGTTATGCAACATGAACCCTGAGAAAAGAGTCAGGAGGACAAAAATGAGGAGAGGAAAGGCCAAAGAAAAGCAGTAATCTCTCACTATAAATGAATTGGAGCTGAATGTCCAAAAACAACTGAAATGGTGGTGAAACGGCGCCCTGCATCGGGCCTTTCTCGCAGGCGGTGGTCCCTCGGGGGCAGTAAGCAGAGCAGCAGGACACAATGCAGGCGAAAGTGGCAGCGCTCCGCCTGTCTGTCAGCCGTGGGTCATCTCAACACCCACCACTTGGGCCGAACACAAAATAAAACCGACCTTCCACTCCCAGCTGAGGCCTTATGTCAACAGAGGTCAAGGACTCTCCGTCTCAGAGCGCTTTGTTTACCGGTTTGCATTGTCCGGGCCACACTTCTCGAGCCAGCGGGTCAGTCCAGCCAGTCAGCCAGTCAGCTAGCCGTCCTTTCATTCCGCCAGCCGCTCGCTCCAACTGGCCTGGCAGGCTGTAGCTGTCAGAGCCAGATAATTTGACATGACATTACGCAGGCCCCCATCTCAAATAATCAGAAACACCCGACTGCAGACCCCCGCACACACACTCTCCCGCTTCTGAGGAGCCATTTTGGTGCTATTACAGCGTGATTGTCATACGACGCTGGATGAGACAATTTGACGTCGGAGCAGAGCGGTGTTCTCTCTCTCATTGCGGCTGAGGGCTGGAATACGGGACTCAGTTTCAAACACATGTGTCTGTTATTTACAGATCGGCTTTCCACCGCCGCGCGGTCCAAGGGCTTAGAAACGCCTGCTGTGCCTTGCCAGGACTAAGTGCATGCAGATTGTGCGTACTCCTTGCTAGCCTCCGACAGACACACATTCACACTGATGCGTGTACAAGTGTGCACATGCGAACCTCCTCGGCGTGCGACCTGCCGCTCTCCTCCGTTACACGCTGCCATGGCTACCCGATGATTACCCCGCCAGCCCCCTGGAAAACGCTCGCTCCTCTGCAGCGATGATGATGATGATGATGACCACACCTCTTATGTCTCATTTCTCTTCTTTCCCCAAACGGCTCTTTGCGAGCTTCCACAACTACCCGCCAAGTTGACATGTAACTTAAAACAAATATCAAATGATGATGAAGCGAAGCTGCCAAACACTACTAGAGAGAGCTGTGCTGGGCGGGTGTAACACCAGCCAGGTCATGGAATATTTAATGGTACTTAGATATCAGCAGCAATAATCTTCTCAAATTAACGTTCTCGGAGTTGAGACACACAGAGAGGAGCTTCAATTTGATACTCTGACAAAGACAATACACACTCTGCCAAAGTGTGAACACTCATTCGCTGACTAACATCGTGTGTAACAACTCTTCACGCACGTCAGCTCCTATTTATGCAACGGCTGTCATGTAATGCTCCAGCATGGCGCTAAAGCCAACTTATGCAAACCCCTCATTAACTGCAGCGTTACCAGCGAGGGCTGAAAGAGACGTTGGGCTCATCAAAAGGCAGCAGACGTCAGGGCCATCTTAGCTTACCCAAGGTCTGATAGCCAGATTATCTCACCACCTCCGCTGGGCGCCACACCTCACGGCTTCCCTGCAGCCATTTTCACAGGGCCAGATGAATGCAGGATGCCTCCAGTTCCCAGGGAAAGTTCCATCTTGAAGACGGAGGTGGGAACCGAACACCGCTGAGCCGATTAACCGGCCTCCGCTCTGAGTAAGGACACGGTCTGAGCATCGTGTAGGCTACGTACACGTGAGTAGACGTTAGGGCTTAGACTAGATTAAAATGATGGCTTTGCAAATTATGAAATGTCTTTGAATCGTTTTCAACTTTTTTTTTCCCACCAGAATTGGATTTTTGTCACTGGAGCGCCAAAGCATTGAGCCAACTGAAAAGGCTGACCGACCACACCCTTTCCATACTGAAGAGGATGTGGAACACGATGGGAACAACATACAGAACAAATAACTGAACACACTCTCAAATTCATTACAAAAATAAACCAATAGATAGATTGTGCAATTATAGAGACTTTGGGACAAAACAGAATTCATAGAATGTGAATTAGACAAAATCAGACTACCAACGCATTTAGTAAAAATTAAGATTATTAGCAGGGAAAGTTTTAAAATACCTTTTTAAATAGGCCTGGGAGTAACAAAATACAATGCTATGGTTGACAACTGTGACAATATTGGCGCTAAACGTTGCTGTGACCAAATAAACAACAGCAACACAAGTCCATAAACATCACACAGAGCACAAAAGTCAGACTTTATGTGCTTTTAACATAGTTGTCACTGTTTTCATTGTGAGTTTTGCCTCATTTCCTTATATATGTACACAAATAATTACCAACTGCATTAAATAGCGGCAGGATCCATTTCCCAAAGCCATAGAGTTGTGCATATTTACGCACGAAGAACAACGGTACTAATTTTACTAATTAGGCTTCGTATATTCCAAATTATCCCCAACATGGTAACAGGATGGATCAGGATGTAACCATAAATGACACAGTGTACCTTTCTTTTTCCACTGTCAGTGAGAAACTGACCTGTCAGCTAAAGGCAGAAATATTTTTCTGTCGTGGCATCTGTTTTCTTAGACATTTTTCTGCAGGATATTTTGCAGTGATCACAATATTGCCCTTATGGATGATTCTCATATACAGTAGCTATGACCTCTAACCACTAAAGTAACTAAGAAAATACTGAAATAGGTAAGTTGATAACAAAGAAAAACACATTTTAGGGTACTATAAGTTGTTGGAGCTCGATAAGTTGTGACTAGATATTAATTTTGAACCTTTAGGACATGATGTCTAAACTAATAAAAAGCCAATTATTGCTAATTATCTATTATTATGGGTATTCTCCTATTATGGGACTCAAGCTTCTCCTCTGCTGGACTATTTTAAACATTACATCACTGAAATAACTATTGAATTAAATTATCATTAGACCTTCAGATAAGATAAGGTAAGGTTTAATTTGCAGCGTTACGGTAGCAAAAGGGGGAAGTAAACGGTTAGTAAACATTACTAGAAAAATAAAACTTAATGAGAAATACACGTAGGTACTGTTGATAATGCACAGATATTAATTATAATAATTATCATATTTTATGCAAAGTAATTATAGAATAAGCAACACTTAAGCATAAGTCATAGTATTGATATTTGGTACTGAGGTAATGCAACAGAAATGGATAATCACCAAGTTAGATTACTTCATTACTGTGACTGGAATACTTTAACCTTTTAAACTCTGCAAATATACGGCAGAATAATATAGCAAATATCAATAAAGTGGCCAGTGTCAGCAAAATAACCCGTCAGTCTGGTGTTTCTGCATTCATGCTGAGTGTGTGTGTGTGTGTGTGTGTGTGTGTGTGTGTGTGTGTGTGTGTGTGTGTGTGTGTGTGTGTGTGTGTGTGTGTGTGTGTGTAGGTGTGTAGGTGTGTGTGTAGGTGTGTGTGTGGCAGCAGGGGGATGGCTCTGAGAGTTCGGTTTACCCAGGGGCTCAGTTTAAGTTGTAGGACAACTTATTCAACACAAGCAGACCAAGGCCCATAACGAGAGGCAGAGGCTTGGAGGAGATTTGGAGGAGAGGGAGCCCCTGACTGAATATAAAAAGGGGGGATCAGCCTCCGAGGACGGAGCGGAAGGAGCAGAGGGAGCAGCTGAACACAGCGCCGCTCTGCTGGGAATCACAGCAGCAGCTGCCTCCAGCTGCAAATTGGAACTTAAGTCCAGGAGCTTTTTCCCGGTGTTCGTATTGCAGCTATTGTCTGTGGTGAACTATCTTGTTTGTCTCCACTTTGTGTCATGTTCTTTTTTTGTGTTTGTTTTGCACACATTTTAAATATAATTACATAAAATAATATATTAATATGACATCAAGACAATTTCAAACACAGCTTTGTGTTGTTTTACTGCGTCATGGCGTCAGTATGTGATGATTTTAAGATTTATAGTTGCCATCTAATGCATGGATGCACCATAGTCTCTAGAAATCTAAACAAAAAATGAATGCAGCAATATAATCCATACAACGGACAAACTGCTGAGTGTTTAAAGCAAACATGTCGGGCTGAGCAAACAATCAAAATTGTATTGAAATCGTGTAATTTTGTGCTAAAGGTAAAACTGCACAACATACCGTTTTAAATAAGACAATATTCTCCAGATCTGAAAGAAAACACGATTGGTACAAAACACAGCAAAAATTATTTTTAAAAAAAACAAACAAACATTTTTTTGGTGGAAAAACATACAAAAATTACTATTTCCACCAAATTTTTTCTCATATTACAATCCCATTCTGATTTTCTTTTCCACGTTTGATTATTTTGCCATGAATGTTATGAATTCTTACACAACTTCCACAGAAAATGTCATTTATGAGTACAAATTTCAACTCTTGACATATATTAATAATTAATAATCTACCAGTTTTGTGGATGCAACTTGAACTGTAGAGTAACTGTACCTTAATGCTTTATTCTATCTCACCCAAGTTAACCGGTTTAACTCTTGGTTAAGATTACATTTTTATTATCAATTCTTTGTGGACTAAATAGTTCGTCTATAAATTTAAAAAAATCTTTAAAAATGTCAGAAAATTGTGGAACAACCACCACAATTGTCAATGTACGAACTAATCACTTGTGCACCCATCATTAAAAAGCATTTCTGAATATGTAGAACATTTAAAGATTTTTTCATTGTGGGATTTCTGTATTTACATGTTTATCCCATAAATAACAACACTCTGGATGCAGTCATTTACCAATTTAAAGTGTCCCTCTTTTAGTGAAGTGAGACGGGAGATAATGACCGTCCATTTTTCCGTCCTAAATGCAGCTTTTGAATGATTTTCTTTGCCATCGCTGCACGGCTGAATATTCGTGGGCAAAGCAGGAATGCCATCGTTGTCAACCTCAGCTAACGCAACACAACAGTTGAGCAAGCACAGCTCACCTCTCGATACATGCTGCATCTTAAGGCTACTCCTGTCGCATAAATGTTTCCATCTCATCCACCCAAATGTGTAGCAGATGGTCATCTGTAAACACACATGACATAAAGCCCGGCGCGTAAACAACATCAGTGACTGCGACTTAAAAACACGCACAACTCCAACCTACATGTACAGTATTAAAGACACACACACAGATGTTTCCACATGTGATTGCAGGGATTCTCACTGACCGAAGCAGCTCCAGAGAGAGGATTTCACCTCTCAAACCCCATTAAACAGGCAGGACTTGACAAGGAAAACAAGTCACAGTAACCTCTCAGACTACGGCCGCTAACAGCGCACTGGGTGCCCGCATGCCGCAGATAAATTACTGAGCTGCTTACAACAGCATCACAACACTTTCCACTTGCTGTAATCAAAGAAAAATAAACCCAAAGAAGCAAGTCCAGCTGTCATGTTCCTTTTAAGTTCATTTGCAGCTCTGAGTGGCACTGTGCCCTCAAGTATTCAGCCCCACTGTGGATTCACAGGAGACATGGGTATCACTCTACCGCCCCCTAGAGTCTGCTGGAAGAAGTGTTTGAGCACGCAGAAAAGGAGATTTGTTATTCTCATTATAAACTCTTGGGGATCTGATTTCTTCCAGCCCCATCACTCGAAGATAAGTGGCGAATGGAAATCAGCCAGCATGTCGCTCCTCATCTCCATTCCCCTCCAGTAAAAGCCCCCTTTAAAGAGCAGCCATGAAAAACGAGCTCGGGAGTTTGCGAAAAGGCATCGGAGAATTGATTGGAGGGTGTCTGGAGAGGGAATAAAAGAGAGCGAAAAAGAAACGACAGACGCGGAGGGTTTGCCAGCATGTAAAAATTGGAACAACATGAGCTCATTCCCCCAATAACATGGGGCACAGACTGGGAACGAGAGGCAGACAAAGACAGAAAAGATAGCGAATGCAAAGCACATCTACCAGGAGGAATGACGGGGTTGTTAGTGGTTTGTGAGCCAGATGAAACTTTTTAACCAATTTGATTGTTTGTGAAAGAAATGATTCTGATCAAAACCCCAATTGCTGCCAACTGGCCGCCTGGCGTGTCTCAGGGTAATGCAGCCTGACGTGTCGGGGTAAGAGGAGAGGCTTTAGAGCCGAGGAGGAGCAGATGGGGGAGGTCAGCGCTCGCCCTCTCACTTCAAACAAGGGGAAGTGTAAAAACAGACTATCTTAGGGGCTAAAACAACTAACGACAGGATTAGAGGAAGTCCGCTAAGTGGCCTTGAGACGTTGCAGTTTACTTCGCCCAACACTCGGCTCAAAAAGGGGCAAGCTGCTCACCGGTGTTGTGCCAAAAAGCATTTGCGTTGAACTTTTTGTGTTTATTTTACCCCAAGAAGACGGTGGAACTGCCGTCGGCTGCCATGTTGGACACTATAAGATACTGTAGCTGCAAACGGCAAACAGTACACTACTGTGAAAGTTTGGGGTCAATTAGAAAGTCCTTATTTCTGAAAGAAAAGCATTTTTTTCAATGAAGATAACATCAAATGAATGATAAATCCAGTGTAGACATTGTTAATGTGGTAAATGACTATTGTAGGTGGAAACAGCTGATTTTTAATGGAATATCTCCATAGGGGTACAGAGGAACATTTCCAGCAACCATCACTCCTGTGTTCTAATGCTACATTGTGTTAGCTAATGGTGTTGAAAGGCTCATTGATGATTAGAAAACCCTTGTGCAGTGATGTTAGAACATGGATAAAAGTGGGAGTTTTCATGGAAAACATGGAATTATCTGGATGAACCCAAACTTTTGAACAACAGTGTATGCAAACAAAGACATTTAAATGAGACGTTTGTGTTGAAGTTTGTTATTCTACATTCTGACAGCTAGATTTTCATTTCTACTGTAATTGTTAAGTATTGGTCTCTGGTAATCTGATAAAATCCTATCATTTGACCCTTATCTGCACAGACATGGACAAAAATTGCAACTTAACTAATTCATTTTGCTTCTGAGTGTCCTTGTGTGACTTTAGAAGCATTTAAAATATTTTCACAATCATAAAATTCAATGGATGCTCACAGATCTCATGTGTAACGGTACAATTTACATGGAGCACAGAGCTGAGCAACAACTGCCAGAACCTAAACTATCCAGATGTGATCAGGGCTGGGAATCAGAGCACAAACTGAAGATGTGTCTGTAGACTAAAGTAACAATCTGGCATTCGGTGCTTGTTTAGATTCATAGTGTGTTTGGTTATTCTCTGATTAAATATCCCCTCATATGAATCATCACTGTGTTTAGTTTAAACTATTTTATTTAGGCAAAGTTCTTGTTCAGCTGCTTGTGTTGAAAACATATTGAAAAGTGAGGCACTGAGGACTTTGGCCTGTTTGACGACTGGAAAAACTGGGAAAACTTTCACAAAGCACCAGATAAACTTTAATTCTGGAAATATGTAACGATTTACGTATTTGTAAGTGTGTGTAAATCCCATTGTTTGCTCGCATATGTTGTCAAGGAGCATGCATTATGTGTAGCATGTTTTCTTTGCTAACTAGAGAAATGTATTTTCATATTTGGTGCCATTGTATTTCATGACACTTCTATCAAAACATACCTCATATAACAGTGATTTTGCTCAACAAACAAGATTTTTGTCCAACAATGACACAAAGAAAGCCACATTTATCACAATATTTTTGATGTCCTAGATCAGGGGTGTCAAACACGAGGTCTGCAGGCCCAAACCCGGCCCGCCAGAAGGTCCAATCTGGCCCCCAAGACGACTTGGTAAAGTGTCAGAGAAAAGATATTTAACTGCAAATTGTAAATATGTAAAACTATAAATGCACAATAATTTGTAGACCTTGATCACAAAGTAAAATTTTAGATTGGTCATTGTTCTTTTGTCATTTTGTGTCTCATTTTTGTCATTTTGTGTCTCGTTTTTGTCTCACTTGTGATTTTTGTCTCATTTTTGTCATTTTGTTTTTTTGCTTTATTCATTGTTTTGTGTTTTTTTGTCTCGCTTGTGTCGTCTACTTCTCTGTCATTCCGTTTCTTGCTTTTGTCATGTTTTGCCTCGTTTTTGTCGTTTTGTCATTTTTTTTGTTGCTTTGTAAGTTTTTGTAAAATTTTTTGTCTCTTTTCTGTTTTGTTTCGTGTGGTTTGTCTAATTTTTTTGTCGTTTCGTGTCTCGGTTCTCATTCTGCGTCTTATTATCGTAATATTTTGTCTTGTTTTTGTTGATTTCAAGTAAAATATTATATCATTCATTTCCAGATACCTGTGACTGAATGTTTTGTGCTTTTTTAGAAACACTGTGATCTGGAAGTTGTAATGTGTAAATGATAAACTGAGGCATAATGTTGCCGAAATTGAACTTATTTTTCTTCAGAAATTTCAGGTTGTTCTTAATGTTTTGTAAAAAGATAATTCCTTAAATGTGAACATTTTTGCACTTAAAGGAAAAATTTGGAGTTGTGGTTATTTATAGGTTATTATGCTCTGATTTTATTGGTCCGTATTTTAAGTCATTTACATATTTAAAAAAAAAAAAAAGTTTCATTACAATATGGCGCTTTATATGCAGAAAAAAGACTTATTGCTGCCTTTTCCCATTAAAGATACCCCATCTGTTCCCTCTTAAAGCTCCATTCACTCCTATTGATTAGATAACAATGAGCAGGAATAAAGGCTTCACTCACGAGCAGCCAGCTTTCAGTAGTTATTAATGTTTAACTTTGGATGTAGAAGCAAAAACAATCCAGTAGGAACAAATGAAATCAATTAAAAGCAGGGATGAACCTGCCCCCTGCTAAACCTGCAACCAATCAGCGCATAAACACAGATGATTTTGTGTGTTTCCGGTTGTGTAGCGAGTTGCGTCTGGCAGTCTGCGACCTGATTCTAGTCAAACAAAACTCCAGCCAGCGTACGACAGATTTCCACTGCTGCAAGGAGTAAAAAAAATAAAAAATAAAAAATTACAGCTTCATCAAATCCTCTGCTGGCCGCCTGGAATAGAAAACTGCAAAGACTGAAGCAGATGTCGGCTACCTCTGTGTGTGTTCTTTTTTTCATTTATGAAAAAGTGGAGGAACATCCTGTAACAGCTGGATGATTATCTCGGATTTTGTCTGATATTCTGATCCCAGTGCTTAGTTGAATTTAACTATAAAATTGGAGGGAAAAATATCTAATTTACCTTTTTTACCTACACAGGTCCAACTTTTAACTGATGAATTTAATGACAGGCAGATATTTCAAGCGAAATCTAATGTTTTGGTGTCAGTGTGTGTTCATTTAGGTGTGTTTCCTTTTTAAAATACTCACTATTTTCCTTTAATTTAAATACCTGTTGAGCTCTATCTAATACAATAACCTCAAATAGCGCTTTTCTTAGCAGACACACCTGTCAGCATGGTCTAAAAGTTAACCCTAAGCACTAAAACTAACAACAACAATAAAATAATCAATAAGTCAGAGGTTTAAAAATGCCTCGTAACAAGTCAGAGGTAAATGCACAAACACACACACCTGATTGAAGGTTTTAAAGTGAAGCTCTTTGAAGATGGCATCACGGTCCTCCACTTCCATCCAGCCTGAGGCCCGGAGCTCCATCACCAGCTGTTCCCGGTCTGCAGGGGAGAGCCAGTGGGCGTCTGACGACTGGAGACAACCCCATGGAAATATTCTTTAATTCACATCATCCTGTCTCCAAACCCAGCATTATTACTGAGAAAGCTCATTATTTTCTGGGTTCTTGGGGTTTCCAGGGGCAAGTTCCTCTTGCTTTTTATTCTAACATGTTAATCCACCTTTTTAAAAGGTAGTGTTTATATATTCAGACGTCATATTTATTCCAATTTACCTGAGTACTATTTGTGCTGCATCCAGAAGATGGCAGTCTATCACCAAAAATGAGCACCATGTGATGGCAAAAATAAAGTTATTTGCTCTGACATTTACATTACTGTCTAAATACTGGACGTGATTTCTCAGTGTGTACATTTTTTAATAAACGTCAAGCACCAAACTTGCTTTAAAATCTTTACATCTTTATCTAGTTTCTTATTAACAAAATGACACACTCACAGTAATACGAATGCAGCCCTTGCTCGACTTGTGAGAACTTACTGCTTTGATTCGGCATCTTAATCCTCACTTCATGATTAAATCTTCAAGTTTAAGGCGAAGCAAATGTGAGAATATACCGCAGTGTTGGCAAACTACAGGTTCGGAGCGAAAGCGCAACTCTGACGTCATAAATTTAAATTTTATGATAATATTCGGTTGTGTTATCAAATTAGTCACGCCGAATTGAAGAATAACCCCAAAGCATTTCAGAAAGTGTTAGAAATTTCTGCTATTGTACGTATCCAATTAAATAAACCTTTAATTTGGCGTTTTTACAATGCAGTTCGGCATACGGCTTCATTCGCACAGCACGGGCTCGCCGTGGCTTTCCAAACAGTGCAGTCTAGTCTCGTGAGATTACACCTGTTTACATGCCTTCAAACCGCACCTGAGTCTCAATTTAACGTCCTCGTGAATGCTAATGCTAACAGACTCACCATTTTGGACGAGCTGTTCCTGCAGAGCTTCAGGCTGCTCAGCCGGGTCACACGGCTGCAGGGCCATGAGCTGCTCGCCCTCAGGCTAAATATTAATCCAGACATAAGCTGCGTTTGGCCAGCTGTCCTCCACCTGCGCTAACACCTCCTCCTCTGCTCTGTCCTCCTGCTACCTTCTCACACTCTACCGTAGCTGTTTGGTCAACTGCCTGATTAAAATGACACATTTTCAAAGGGAGTCTGGGTATGGCACAAGGACAAACAGTAATGACTCAAAGCTCACTTATTAGGGCAACTGTTATACAATTAATTAGAGTAAATATGTGCAAAAGCAATATGTGCTTTATCTGATATACTTTCAGGGTCATGGAGGGAAAAAAGTGCAATCTAAGGATGACTGACTTTCATTTTCTCTGCAGCTACTGCCTAATATGATCCTTCTTTCTGTACTTTGGACTTCAGGATTACAGCTAAATATCTACTAAAAGACGCAGAAGAGTTTTGTCTTCTCTGACAAAGTCCCTCGAAACCCATAAATCATGACATTGTTTATTATAAATCACGCAAATATTCAATTTCATCCAAACACTTAAAACACAAGCAAATTATTAGCAATTTTAACAAACTAAACTTGTTCATGAAATGACAGTTTGCATCGTTGCTGACTGGCAGGCCGTGTTCAGTCCTGA
Organism: Amphiprion clarkii; assembly: GCA_027123335.1. NCBI lineage: Eukaryota > Metazoa > Chordata > Actinopteri > Pomacentridae > Amphiprion > Amphiprion clarkii. Next base: position 31,908,055 of record CM049581.1, on the reverse strand, counting down.
TGCTCGTGCTCCTGTCCAGGTATGAGCCATCGGATGCTGTCGGTGCGCAGGATGGCGTACAGCGTGAAGCCTGTGATGAAGAGGATGGAGAAGACCAGCAGCCAGTCGATGCTCTTCATGGGGATGCTGGGGAGGGGGCCCAGGCGGTCGGCGTCCGTCACGTTTCTGTCGGGGTCCGCCTCAAACCCTACAACAGGTAGAATTTGTTGACTGAATGAGTGACGCTGGAGGGTTTCTTTCTAGCTCAGACTGGACCTTACAGGTGACGAGTCTGTTACCTTATTTGACAGATACTATCTATGCATTTTCCTGGTATTTCTGACTGTGTGACAAAATAAAAAAATGTCTATTATGCTTGAGTAAATGAGGAAAACTGATTTCTATTGTTAGCTGTTATTATTTTGGTGCTCCTTAATACATCTTTGGAGGGTGCCAATTGCAGCAGTGGTTGTAGGTTAAATGTATACGTACTATTGTATTAGAAATATATATTTTATTTTATTGTTCTTTTATTGTCATTATGTTTACTGTTTTTACAGAGCAAAGAGGAACCAAGTGTGGAAACAAATTAAAAATAAAAGCAGCAAAATATCCCCAGTATGTAGTAGTATATAGTATTCTTAAAGTATTGGTAACACCTGTGGGCACTTGAAAAAATGTGACATATGTTGATCGCAGCTTTTTTTTCTTTTGTAAAATTAATAATCACAGAAACTTTTTTCTCTTTTCACGATTTATGACATTTAACTTTGTTAGACTGCACAAAAGACATTTTTGAGTTTCCTCTAGATCTAGCCATGGTTGTGTTTCTTCCATAGAGGTGCAGGATTTTATACTGGAGTGAAAAATGAGCCCACAGTGAATAAAAATGTGACAGGAGCACAAAACACTAGAAGCATTTCAGCAACAGAAGCAAAGACAGTCCACAGATGAATGTCTGGAAACCCGCAAGGTGATCTGCAAACACTAAGTGACCAATTAAATCTAAGTCAGTAACGAGGGAGTGTTCCCTGAGAGGGAGCACTGCCAGGAGAAATCTGAAATCTGTATGAATGCAAGAGAACAAATATATTTATGAGTGAAGTAGAACTGCGTTATTTTGGACTGTCTCCGCTGCATTTGTACCTGTCTGGTTAGTGATGAAGGAGGTGAGCGTCTCCAGTGTTCTGTCGGTGTGGTTGAAGCGAGCCATGGGTTTGGCTCCCTGGAACAGCAGGATGTTGGGCACCGCCACTGTCCCGAACCTCGTGGAGAGGCTGGTAGAGGACGGAGACGGACACGAGACAAGAATGAATTCACCTGAGTCTCTGGTCTGGACTAACACAGAGTAATCAAAACAACAACAACAACAAAATAAACAAGAAAAGCACTTAGAGAGCGCAGTCCTCCTCCAAAGCTGTTCATTAGTGTTCACTTGTTGCCATAGTTACAGTGACGCCGTGTCGCTATCTCACAATGATACGGAAATCTTTAATAATCTGTGGATCCAGACTATAAGCCGCATCGCTGCCAAAATCTAATCACTTGGTCCTTGTGTCATTTCTGACCTTCCCTGAAAATTTCACCCAAATCCAATAGTCTGTTTTTGAGTAATGCTGCTAACAGTGAAATTCACTGAAGGACAAGGACAATGGATTCCTAGACTAATTATCAAGTTAACTAGTTTATAAACACATGACTTAAATTTCTGTTTCCAGATACAGGCTAAGGTTGACTGAGCCACAGAAAACAAAAGTTCATTAAAATCAGAAATCCCGTTCACATTTTAAAAGCAGAAAAACGCAACCATTCACCTGCTGTGCTGCGAGGCATCCAGTGCCAAGAAATGCATGCTGGGAAAGACCCGCGGCAGGGCGTTGAAGTGAGGGGCCAGGCTGGCTGAGAACTGGCACCAGGAGGTGAAGAAGAGCACCACGGAGCACTCTGTGCCGTTAGCGTTGAGGAACTCCATCAGGTCCTGACAGAGGTGAGGAAAGAGTGAGGGATGGGTTTAGGAACTTAAAGCTGAATGGTTCATTTCAAGGCAGGTCCTAAAAGTCTGTGCAGCTTCCCCACGTTAAAGAGAGTTTTAACTGGATTCCACTCGACAACGTTTATTTGAAAGTTTAGTTTGACAGTTGGGTTTAGCAGTTCCATTTCTTCTCTATGCATTAGGTATTGGGCAGAAGGCAGTAGCTTTAGGTGGAAAATCTTAGAATTAAATAATTTAAAAAATAAATTAAAAATGGAAAAATATTTTAAATACTGCACACACCGTGCAAACTATTGTACGAGTAAAATAATCACTTTTCTAAATAATGCACAACCTATTTAAGTGTCTTATTTACCTTACATTACACGTAAAATGGAAACAAAATTACTCACTGCCATCATAATTTCTTAGCTCCACATTAGCTAAGCTGAAGATTTACTGTATTTTAACAACAATGTACTATTTTATGATCATACTTGTAAACCAAATGAAATTATGCAAAGTTTCATAAATGATGAAGAATGGTTCCTACCAGCTTGTTCTCCACTGGAAGTGTGTTCTTGCCATTAGTTTATTTATGTGTGTCTCTTTTTATTTATTTAAACAGGCAATATTTATTTAATCTTTAAGTTTAACACATACTAGTGTGTGAATATACCATATATGAACGAACAGGACACCGCTGGTATGTTTCTAAAATGTGTTAAACAGCATTCAGAATGTTAAAAGTGAGAGCCAGAGGACAGCATGAGTACCTGGGAAGCGTTGAGGACCTGAACGGTGAAGTTGTCCATTCCCGTGATGTTCCTCTTATCACAGTTCACTTTGTACGTCTTGGCGGCCTCGGTGGTGTTCTGCTCCTCAGTTGTTGTGACGTCGGCACGCACTATGTCGAGAGTGACCTGCAGGTAAACAACCGAGGACTACTCAGCTTCTAACAATGTAATTTATGTGATCTAATTTACTTTCTCTACTGACCTGGACATGTAACAGTCCATCACAGGCCTCCATTTAGAGACAGACAATCACATTCACACCTACGGACAATTTAGAATCACCAATTAACTTCAGCATGTTTTTGGACTGTGGGAGGAAGCTGGAGAACCTGGAGAAAACCCACACATGCATAGGGAGAACATGCAAACTCCATGCAGAAAGATCCCAGGAAGGCCAGGACACGAACCGGGGATCTTCTAGCTGCAAGGCCAAAGTGCTAACCACCAAGCTACTGTGCAGCCTAAACACTAACTCGATAGAACTAGATAGATAGATGGAAAATAATGAATTCCTACAGTGAATGTTGAATAGAAGATATGTTTCTGTTCAAATCCCACTCTACCCTTTACTTTGCAATTTCACAACAACTCTTGTGTTTGTTGTGCTTCTAGATACTAACCTGCTGTGGTGATTCTGAGCCCTTCTCTTCCAGCGATGCTCCGTTTGCATCCAGAGCAGGTGAACCACACTGAGCACTGTTCTCATCACAGGGCGGAGAGAAGCCTGACTGGAAGTCTTTCACATTTTTGGGGAACAGTGACTCGATATCAGATGGATCGATGGGGGTTTCAGTCCCCATCACAGCATCTGCGATCTCAGCTGTCTTGAACTGCCTCTTCGGCAGAGAGTCCAGGTCTTCTGACTCCACAAACTTGGGGCTGTTCTCTGAGTCGGACGCTGTATCCTCCGACAGCATGAACTCCAGTGACTCGTCATTCTCTGGGAAAGAAAGTCAACAACAATTGACGTTAAGCTCAGGAGAAAAGAAATTTCTCTCATGGCTGCCCTTCCCCATTTGTCTTTTATAAGTCAAGTGTAATTCACTGCACAGAAGATAAGCTTTTTGGCTTTTTGGCTGTTTGTCTGAGGAGAATGTCTCCTTTCTTTGACATAAGCAGACATTTACCTCCCACCAAAATCACTCAGTGACCTGAAAGTAAGCATGAAGATTTATTTTATTTCAAATCAGAACTTCAGTTTGAAACAAAACAAGTAGTAAAATGCAGTTAATAAATAATGAAAAAGTGCAATATGATTGTATCTAATTGGAGCAGATTGAAACTTATGGGCTGTTTATTCTTGACCACTGCTGAATGTACACAACGCTAATGTATTACTACATAATACAGGCGTGCACTCTATGGTTCAACTGACATAAGCCTAATCAATATGTAATGACTACACCTTGTACATTTTGTAGCACGTTTGGCCCATAATTACAACCGTCATGTCTACAGTTTAACAAAATGATGTCGTCCTCCTTATGGGACAGCCACGTTTTAGGTGGTGTCTCATGGTAATTCTCTATCATGTTTTACATCTTTTACATTAAGACCTAACTGAAGAATGGCTTTAAAAACTTAGACCACAAATAAATTCACAATTGCATGTTTTTGCCAAATTGTTCACCCTACTAAAATTTCTAACATTTCTGAACTTATTTTATAGTTATTTTATTAAATGACGGCGTACTTCAGACCTTTGAATCACAATTTATAAGTCCAATTTGAATACTGATTCAAACAAAATGGTGAATAAATGAATGAAAAAAATGGACTGCAATACATTCTGACTGTCAGGCTACATGAGGTCAAGCTAACGCCAACACAGTTTAATACAATCCTGAAGTCATAAAGGTTAAAATGATGATTTTTTTATTTGAACAGTTTTAAAGAAGTGTTAACGAAACCGTCTAGTCATTCTGGAGACGGCAGTTTGTGATTTAGGAGTTTTCTGATATCTAAGGCTCGCCAAATCAGTAACTTCTTTTAAATCACTACTTAAAACCGACTTTTATATACTCGCCTTCAAGTAAAGTTCTCTTTTATCACTCTCTGCCTTTTTATCCCTTTTAAAATGTTCACTGCTTGTAGTCCCTCTTTCCAACCTCCTGATCTTAATCTATTTCTCTTTATTTTCTCTTCAGCTTCTCTCTTAACCCCCTTGTGTGACACTGTCCCCAGCTTTTAATTAGCTATCCATTCTGTACTCTTTTTTTTGTCATTTTTATGTTCTACCTAGCAAAGCATTTTGTGAATGATCTTCTTAAATGTGCAACACAAATAAAGTTATTATGATCACATTATTTAAAAGATTTGTTCAAATAGAGGTAGACTGAAATATTATAACCCTGTGAAGATTGGTTGTAGATTTGCCTTATTTCTACATAAATACAGCTAATAAAAAGGCAACTAACAGGTATATTACTAAGACATTTTGACAGATACTGTAAAACGGTTGTTTTCAGCTAGCTTCCAGTTACCGTGAGCTATTTATTTGTGAGTGAACCCCCAACTTATGAAACAATATTTTAACGTGTCGTAAATATCTGTTTAACAGAGGACAAAATTATCTCGAGGTTATTATTATTATATTAGCCAGTTTGGTACCGAACAGAGCCAAATGCTGGAAGAAAAACCTCTTAACACCAGCTTTGTTAGCATCAACTTTTAGCCTAAATATCAACGTTCAGTCTCAACTGCCAGTGTTTTGCTAGCACCGTTTAGCTCACGTCTCCTACCTTGCGCTGTCACAGACCTCAAAACATCAGAAAAATGTACAAAAAATAATAAAACTAACAACAGGCGAGGTTTGCTTAAAATCCCCGTCATATTTAACAAATATGTAACACAACAGACGCGGATATTAACGGCTGTCACGGCATCTTTAGCAGTGAAGCGAAGCTACTAGGCTCATAGGAACCGATGTTTGGAGGTGCGGCGGAAGACAATAAACGGTGCACCGCTCAATTCAGCTTCCGGGCATAGGGATACGTCTCGTAAAAAGTAAATAAATAAATAAAATGATGACTTACTATATATCAGACTGTTCTGTTTATATTCCTCTTAGAACAAGGACCGGCCTTCTCTCTGAAGTAGTCTCTCTAGACTTCCACTGGGTCTAGTGCGGTAAATTTAAGTCCATGAAACCACAAGTTTTGCTACAATCTACAAGTTTGTACATGAATATCCTGTCCTGTAAAAACATGTCACACTTCAAAACTTCTGAAGGCTGTGGTTGTCTGGCGTGATCAGAGTATAGAATGAAATATCTGCAGCTCCATATGTAAGTCATCTGGTCACTAGTATTGCTCAGTACTGAAAAATAATTCCTGCTGGATTTGAATCCACTAACAGTGGCAAATTTTGTCTGGACTTCTTTTGGCTTTGCTTTCAACCCTCAATTTGTTCAGCTCTACTGCCACTGGTTATAAGTTTGTACGCTCCTGCCAAATATTAGGCATTAAAATTGTTATTTTGCCTTTAGCTTCAGACTAAGCTCAGTTCTTAACTGAAATTTAAAGCACTTTAAATTGCATTTGGTGTACAAAAGATGACATTTAAGTCAGGCTTATTTTAATAGTTGCTGTTTTCATTACTATTACTAGCAACAGGAGTATATTCCACTGGGAATAGTTTCGAGTCAATGCATTAAATTCTAATTCTTTGGTATGTCAAAGACTAAGACTATAAATAAAGGGTTAAGAAACTGCAGCTTTAAACTGCACCTTTTCCTGCAATAAAGCACAACTTCATAACACTCCTTCCTGACAGTTTAAAGATGGGTGCAAACTCCATGTGATGAAATGCAAGAGCTCTTATCCCCATACGCTGCATATCAGTGAACAAGCATCCAGGAAATGACAACAGCTTTTCTCTGGTAGTGGAAAGTGAAACTTAACATTCACTCACCACGACGAGAAATGGCGCAGGCTGCAGTTCAGATGGATCGAGAAAAACTGAGCTGTTCCGTCTGTCTGGATCTTCTGAAGGATCCAGTGACTATTCCCTGTGGGCACAGCTACTGCATGAGCTGCATTAAGAACTTCTGGGTTGACAAGAGAACATACAGCTGCCCTCAGTGCAGGCGGAGTTTCACACCGAAGCCTGTCCTGATGAAAAACACCATGTTTGCTGATTTGGTGGAGGAGCTAAAGAACGCAGGACTTGCAGATGCTCCACCTCATCATTCCTATGCTGGACCTGCAGATGTTTCCTGTGATTTCTGTGTTGGGAGAAAGATGAAAGCCTTCAAGTCCTGTCTGGCATGTATGGCCTCTTACTGCGAGCTGCACCTCCAGCCTCACTTCAACGTGGCTCCATTGAAGAAGCACAAGCTGGTAGAAGCCACTTCAAAGCTCCAGGAGAACATCTGCCCTCGCCACGACGAGGTGATGAAGATTTTCTGCCGCACCGATCGACAGTGCATCTGTTATCTCTGCTCCATGGATGAACATAAAGGCCACAAAACGGTCTCAGCTGCAGCAGAGAGGGCTGAGAGGCAGACGGAGCTCGGAGTCGACCGGAGAAACATTCAACAGAGAATCCAGGACAGAGAGAAAGATGTTAAAGTGATGCAGCAGAGGCTGGAGGCCATCGGAGCGTCTGCTCATGAAGCTGTGAGTGACAGTGAAAGGATCTTCAAGGACTTGATCTGTCTGATTGAGAAGAAAAGCTCTGAAGTGAAGCAGAAGATCAGATCCCAGCAGAAAACTGACGAGAGTCGAGTCAGAGAGCTTCAGGAGAAGATGCAGCAGGAGATCAGTGAGCTGAGAAGGAAGGACACAGAGCTGGAGAAGCTGTCATCAACAGAGGATCACCTCCATTTTCTGAGCAGTTACTCCTCCTGGTCACATCTGAGTGAAACCACAGCCAGCAGCCATGACTTCACTGTGCAGTACTATGAGAAAATGACTGCAGCTGTATCAAAGGCCAGAGACAAACTGAAGGCTCTTCTGAGTGACGAGTGGCCAAAAATCACACTGACAGGACCTGAAAAGAAGGTTCAACAGGCTCCAGATTTTTATGCATATTTACAAGATGAATGTCGCGCTGCTGTGGAAGCTGTTAACCACTGGGCGTATTCGTCAGAGGAGGATGACCACCCTGCACCTCTTTATCAGCGGACCAGTAGGTGTCCCCCCCAGAATCTACGTACTGCACGCCAGTCTAGATCAACACGTCCTGCCTATCCTGGAAGAAATCGAATTATTAGAAAGCCAACCTTTGAAGACTTTTAGTCACTCAAGAAGAATTTTTCCTGCCTCAACAGGTGATTTAAAAAAAATCTTGACAAATTACACTCGATCTATATAGTAGTGACAGAATAAACATGGTGTCATGGTGTGACAGGAACAGAAAAGCAACTCTCAGCCTCTCTGTCCTGGTTTTTACCTTTTACAAAATATTTAAGGACACTGTTGAGTTGTTTCAGTTCTAGTAGAACTGAAAGTAGTAAGAAAGTAGGAGTAATTGGACTGTAGGATTATGTGCTTGATCATCTGATTTCTTAGTGTAATAACAAGATGAAACTTTACGCAATTATGTCTAATTTTTATGTGACTGATTTTTTACTGTCTGAACATGTAAATTTTGTATTCATTGTAGCTTCTGAGGAAATATATTACATGTGAAATAATCAGCACTTGCAAAATGTCTGAAAAAAATGTTCATTCTATCTATGGATTAGTGATATTAGATCATCACCAGACACTGGACTAGACTTGGATTTGGTCGTTGTTGCTGTTTTGCTTTGGTTCTTTTATGAATAAAGCTTCTTTTTTTTTTAATGAAACAATGTCATCAGTAGAACTAAACTGTAACACAATCTATTGTGTCAAAGGTTAGTTTACAGCAGAAAGTTCTTCTAGATGTGTACTTGTAATAACATGTTTGATATTTTTAAATGCATGAACTTATTCAAATATCTTTATTTTTCAATATCAAAAATAAAAGTATCAGGAAACAATATTAAAACTGTGCAACGCCTTTTTTTGACACATTCCACTAAAAGAAGTCTTTATATTAACTTAAAATGTTATATTGTTATGACATTAATTAACCTAATTATGCTCAGTTTGTATTTTGAAAGACAATAGTAAATATGTGGCAACTTAACTTTTCACCAAATTGTCTTTTCTGACTTCGACACAAGTTGAATCAAATGCAGGCTGCTCTGTCAGGAACGGAACACAAAACAACTCCCTGAACCAATTCCTCTGTAAAGGACTGACGTGATCAAAGTCAGTTTAACCTGCTGAGTAAACTGTGTCACTGGTAAACTGTCACTTTGATGGTTACATACTGGAAGATAAGAGAGTAGTTCAGGCTGGTCGAAGGATGAACAGACAGCTGTAATGGAAGGCAGCGTCATAAAACATCTGAAGTCTGCTTCGTCTTTAATGTAAATGCAAACAGTACATTTCTGTCCAGCTGTGAGTTTGTTCACATATTTTAGGGGAATAAAACACGCACAGATGGACAACAAAAGCACAAAAGTGGGGAAACAATTCCAGTCTTGTAGATCCAGACATGTAAAACAGATATTTATACACAAGAAAGAGAGAGAAAATCATGTCTCAGATAAAAAGTGGCATAAATACATGTAAATAAATATGCAAAATATGCATAAGTCCGTATCTATATATAGAGAGATAGATTTACTTTTTAAAATATTCTATGCCTATTTTACAGTTTAGCATTTTTACAAGTGTTACTTCCCAGATTTGCCAGGGTACAGCAGAGAAATATAATTTTATTTGACTTGGCAAAGTTATTTATTGATCTGTAATATAATAAGCAAACAGAGGAGGCCTAATGGCAAATGAAAACAGAACAGGAGCTGTAGGTGTTGCAGGATCAGTGAAAGAAATAAAATCAACACAGGGCTGATTCTAAACCGTAAATATTCCTACAAATTTGTAATTTTATTGATTTCTATTACTTTACATTTGTTTGATTTGCAACACTGGCTGCTTATTTGTCTTGTAACATTTACTGTATATTTAAATTAAAATCTTTTTATACTTCCATAAAATTTCTCCACCAAATCAAAGTTCTCAAATGTAAATTTTATTAATTGCTATTGTTGTTACTATTACTAGTATATTCCACTGGGAATAGTTTCGAGTCAATGCATTAAATTCTAATTCTTTGGTATGTGAAAGACTAAGACTATAAATAAAGGGTTAAGAAACTGCAGCTTTAAACTGCACCTTTTCCTGCAATGAAGCACAACTTCATAATACTCCTTCCTGATAAGAATCATCAGTCATTCCTTCCCCTTTCACTGATCTGACAGTTTAAAGATGGGTGCAAACTCCATGTGATGAAATGCAAGAGCTCTTATCCCCATACGCTGCATATCAGTGAACAAGCATCCAGGAAATGACAACAGCTTTTCTCTGGTAGTGGAAAGTGAAACTTAACATTCACTCACCACGACGAGAAATGGCGCAGGCTGCAGTTCAGATGGATCGAGAAAAACTGAGCTGTTCCGTCTGTCTGGATCTTCTGAAGGATCCAGTGACTATTCCCTGTGGGCACAGCTACTGCATGAGCTGCATTAAGAACTTCTGGGATGAGAAACAAGCACACAGCTGCCCTCAGTGCAGGGAGAGTTTCACACCGAAGCCTGTCCTGAAGAAAAACACCATGTTAGCTGATTTGGTGGAGGAGCTAAAGAACGCAGGACTTGCAGATGCTCCACCTCATCATTCCTATGCTGGACCTGCAGATGTTTCCTGTGATTTCTGTGTTGGGAGAAAGATGAAAGCCTTCAAGTCCTGTCTGGCATGTATGGCCTCTTACTGCGAGCTGCACCTCCAGCCTCACTACAACGTGGCTCCATTGAAGAAGCACAAGCTGGTAGAAGCCACTTCAAAGCTCCAGGAGAACATCTGCCCTCGCCACGACGAGGTGATGAAGATTTTCTGCCGCACCGATCGACAGTGCATCTGTTATCTCTGCTCCATGGATGAACATAAAGGCCACGACACGGTGTCAGCTGCAGCAGAGAGGGCTGAGAGGCAGACGGAGCTCGGAGTCGACCGGAGAAACATTCAACAGAGAATCCAGGACAGAGAGAAAGATGTTAAAGTGATGCAGCAGAGGCTGGAGGCCATCGGAGCGTCTGCTGATGAAGCTGTGAGTGACAGTGAAAGGATCTTCAAGGACCTGATCTGTCTGATTGAGAAGAAAAGCTCTGAAGTGAAGCAGAAGATCAGATCCCAGCAGAAAACTGACGAGAGTCGAGTCAGAGAGCTTCAGGAGAAGATGCAGCAGGAGATCAGTGAGCTGAGAAGGAAGGACACAGAGCTGGAGAAGCTGTCATCAACAGAGGATCACCTCCATTTTCTGAGCAGTTACTCCTCCCGGTCACATCTGAGTGAAACCACAGCCAGCAGCCATGACTTCACTGTGCAGTACTATGAGAAAATGAATGCAGCTGTGTCAGAGGCCAGAGACAAACTGAAGGCTCTTCTGAGTGACGAGTGGCCAAAAATCACACTGACAGGACCTGAAAAGAAGGTTCAACAGGCTCCAGAAGATAATGTATTTCCACTAGATGCATTTTTTTTGGACGACATTGAAGAGTTCATGTCAGTGAAAGATGAAGCCCCTACACGGTTTAATCCACAGACCAGAGATATTCGCTTCCAGAGACGACCTGCTGCAGCCCATTTTACTCCCATTACTTTCCATAGCAGACCACGTACAACAATGAGGAGAGTTTTTCAGTGAAAGAAACTCTTCCCAAATTCCCCTGAATTTACACAGCAACTGAACACACCTGGTATTATGGTGTGACAGGAACAGAAAAGCAACTCTCTGCCTCTCTGTTGTGCTTTTTACCTTTTACAAAATGTTGGAGACACTGTTGAGTTGTGCGAGTTCTAGTAGACAGGAGTAACTGAACTGTAGGATTATGTGCTTGATCATTTTATTTGTTAAATCTAGTAACAGGATGAAACTTTATAGTTGTGATTATGAGGTCTAATTTTTCTTTTGCCCAATGAATATTCAGTGAAATTGTTTCTTCTGCTAAGATATGAATCTATGAGTGATTTTTTTTGATTTGCTTTATAACAAAGGTTATATACACACTGTACCTTCTGCAGAGATATTATATAGGGAATAATCAGCACTTGCCAAATGTCTGATTTGTTTTCATCATATTTGTGAATTATATAGACTGGCAGGCTTGGGTTTTGTTGTTGCTGTTTTCCTTTTTTATGAATAAAGGTTCTTGTTAGAAAAAAAATGAAATAATGTCATCACTAGCACTAAACTGTAACAAAATCTACTGTGTCAAAGGTTAGTTTGCAGCAGAAATTTCTTCTAGATTTGTACTTGTAATTACATGTTTGATATTTTTTAAATGCATGAACTTATTCAAATATCTTTACTTTTCAAAATCTAAATCAGGAAACAGTTTTACATTATATTATTTTAATCATTTACAGGTAACCTAATTGGGCCCAGGGAGTACTCTGAAAGATAATAAAGATGTGGCAACTTAATTTTTCTGTCACTTTGATGGTGACATACTGGAAGACAGTAGTCCTGTTACTGCAGGTTCACAAGCGTAAACGTTTTAACAATGCTTTATTCACAACAAGAAACTTTATACAGGATCCAGAACTAGAATCTTCAGAACAGGAGAACTAAACTACTACTGAAACTGAAAAACAAAAACCCATCTAGTGGTACGGAGGAACAACTACATGAATATGAAAAACTGAAACTACGGTTCACCCACGTATGTTAACACCAAGGCAGGGAAACAAATGAAAACACAAAACTAAACCCAGCCTAGACTCTCAATAATCCTGAACTGAAACCCCAGACTAGTAATTATCTAATGCAAAGCATAAAATACAAATAACGTTTAGTACGGAAAGCTGACTGGTATAATTCAACATATTAACCTACACTAACTGATAGTCTGGTGATACTAGGGCTTGGAGGCTGAGCTGACTAATGGATGAACAGTCTGTGGCCTGACTTCATCTGATGCTCTCCCTCTTGGAGTTCGACATGTGGACGGTAAGTTGGCGTCTATGAGTCCAATGGAGGCAGGTATTTCTCCCAGGGTGTTTCATCCCAGATGTGGCCTGTTGTTTCCAGGATAAAGCTGGTGAGAGGCGGAAACCCTCCGGTAGGAAACAGAATCCGTGGCAGAGCGGAGAACCAGCAGACCAAGGATTCCAGGAACGCAGCAGGCAGGAATCAGCTTCACTAAACACAGAAAACAGGATTAATAAAAGTTCTGAGGCTGGTGGTAAAGACAGTTCTCCTCCCCGTACTGACTGGAGATTAGACGACGGTCCAGCTTCGCCCAGAGACCAGTCACTCAGCTCCACCTGCAGCTCATCTGCTGATTAACATGCACCTGCAACAACACACCTGCAGCCAGCTTCACCATGAACACACCTGGGAGAGAGAGAACAGGAAGCACTACCACAGTCCAGTCATACCTCTGACTTCCACTGTGTCATAATAATCATATATTTTCATACACATGCCATCAATTAGCTGAAGCAAACGATTCGAGACAGCGTTTCATCGGACAGCGTTACTTTCAGATTTATTACACAACTTTTGAACATTCCACAACAATCATGCAGGAATAAAATGGGAATTGTACAAAGCTTTACAGGCTTCGCCAATCACACCTCAGGACTAACTGGGCTTCACGTCTTCTCCAAAACACCCAAAATGTGAGGTAAGATTTTTTTCTAAATCATCATCTACAGACAAAAGACCAAATGTAGTTGGAATGCTGAAGATGGTGAGAGAAAAAAAGCAGTAAAATATTAAGAAGTGTGCTTTGGGTGAGCACTGGTTTAACTTAATCAGGTGATTCTTAGTTAATAATCCTCCCTTCACCCTTCATCCCTTCTGTGATTTTCTCCTTAGAAGTGAATAAAATTTAGAAAACAAGTTGTATTTATTCTAAAAGTTCCAACACTTTGTTCTAAAGTATTTTACGTAAGAACTCAAAGCTACATGGTGAAACAGAGAAAGAAAGAAATTCAGGATGTTGTGAGGTCAGTAGACTGTTTTTTTTCTCAGAGGAAAAGCTAAATATCTGAGATAATGTGACAAAAATAGTGTTGTCCTGTAAAAATCTTAACCAAGTTCAACAGCTGATCACATCCATCTGTAATGGTGGGTTTAAAGTATCATTTCTGGCTTCATATATACTTTTAAACAGCTTAATAAGATGGTATTTAGGGGTCAAACTAATTTAATTACTCCTATATCTGAGTGGGTTTTCTTTCCAAAGAGCTGAAACATGTTCTTGGGGATTTCTTGTCATATAATAAGACAAATAAATATTGACTATTACTGCACTGGATAGTGAAATTTGAAATTTTTGGTCAAATATATGTCACAGGGAGACCAAATGACACAACAATCCTATGCTTTCTGTTACATAAGGAGGAAAATTGCATTTATAGTAACGTAAATTATTTAAAGTCGCAGCCTTGTGACCAGGATGGCAAAATTTATCCACTTGATCCCATTTTAGAATCAACCATAGACCTCTGCTTTAGTTATCGGTTTCCATTTATGCCCTTATAATGCAAACTTTTTTGTCATTTTGTTCCCTGAATCACTAAACAAATCTGACACAAGGGTTTGAATTTAGAGGTCTGGAGCCGGATTGGGTTTTTCTTTCATCTTTAACCCACTTAACTAAACATAATATTCCATAAGGCAAAGACCAGTGTGTCCCTCTGTTGGAAAATGTCACATTAATCATTTTTATAAAATAATTACTAGTACAAGACCAGTTAGCTGAGAACAGGGGTGTCAAACATGCGGCCCGCGGGACAAAAGCGGTCCTCCAGAGGGTCCAATCCAGCCCGACTTTGTAAAATGTAAAAACTCCAGAGAAGACATTAACTGCAGATTGTAAATTTGTAAAATTCAGTATTTAAAATAATTTCCAGATCTTGACAAGTTGTTTTGATCATGATCAAATTTTTTTCTCTTTTTTGTTGTTTTGTCTCATTTTTTTTGTCATTTTGTTTCTCGCTGTTGCCATTTTGGGTCCTATTTTTGTTTTGTTTTTCTGACTTTTAGCGTTTATCCCATGTTTTTTGTCGTTTTGCTTCTCGTTTTTGTTGTTTTGTGTTTCCTTTTTACCTGGCTTATGTTTTTTGTCTTCCTTTTGTCATTTTGTGTTTGCTTTATTCGTTGTTTTATGTATCGTTTTTGTTGTTTTGTGTCATTTGTCCGTTTTTTATGTGGCTTTGTAACTTTTTTGTCTATTTTTTTGTGTCTTGTTTTCAGGTTGTTCATAATGTTTAATAAAAAAAGATAATTCCTTATATGTGAACATTTTCAGAATGTACTTTTTTGCACTAAAACAAAGGAAAAATGTGTTGTTGTGGTTATTTACAGGTTGTTCTGCTGTGATTTTACTGCTCCGGCCCACCTGAGATCAAATTGGGCTGAATGTGGAACCTGAACTAAAATGAGTTCGACATCCCTGGTTTAGAAGATGGAGAAACATGTTTCAGCTTTTCAGTAAAAAAGTCCAATTAAGTTGGAGATGCTAATAAACAGTGGCTACCTAGAAGATGGGGCAGGAAAGACAAGACGTCTTTTTCACAGAAAACATTTGGATTTGTTATGGAAATACTAGTTACTAGTAAAATTAGCATCGGTTCAAATGTCCAAATTATCCCCTAACAGTGTGACAGACAGCAATCGTTAGTTTTGCTACTTTCCACTTTTCCTCGCTTTAAAACATCTGCTAACAGCAAGCAAGTTTGTCCTATCAGGGTTTCTAACAAACATACAAATCCAGCTTCATTCTAACACAAACACTGTGTAAAAAACAAACAAACAAAAAACTCACAAATTTCAGAATGTGTGACAACCAGGCACCATGAGAGCCTCAACAAAAGTTAAATATCGAACATGGCTACATAAGAGTTATATATGAAGAAAGGACACTACTGTCAAAGCAGAGAAACAGATGGATGTAAAAACGATGGAACATCAGTGTAGAATCATTTACAATGCATTCAATAAACCGCCGTTTTAAGCCTTTACACCATGAAAAGCATCAGATGCAGCCATGGAAAGGTCCTAACCCAAACAATCATACTATCTTTTACTGGATAGTGGACTTGGAGTGCTTTTTTTTTTCATTTACATTGTACACAGTAACTTTCATGCTAAGTTTATGTTGTGAGATGTTGGAGTAGTTCTAAATCAAATAGCATCTATGGTTAGATAAGATCGTATTCTTTGGTAAATTAGGGCGAAAAGGACGTTTTGTACGCGACATTTCAATTATCTCTGCAATAGCACTGCACACGTCAACGAAACAAGTGATAAAAGGCCTTGTACACGAGTTTAAAAATACGATAATAAAAAGTGATAGTATCAAAGTTTCCACAGTACAATACATACAACATATTATTGCACCAGATTTAACCGCTTGTAATTTAGTCAAAACTCAGTGAAGTCGCACTGAATTCCCCTCTAATGAATAATAAACCAACCTAATGGTCACTAGGGCAAGATGAGAGTTTAACACTGATTAGAACAAATAGTTAAATTCTGGATCAGGATCATATCTGACTAAATGTGACATGTGCTGTATTTACTGAGCGACTTATGACGTAACTATTAAACCAATAAAACTAGCTTATCTCCGCATTTCTTTCTAAATTCTTGTCCATTAGTGTTTCATAAAAGCTGACAGTCAGTTTCAAGTGCTTTACAGGGCAATGTGTGAAAGAAAAAAACAGAATAAATAGCAATATTAAAAAATAGATATGATTGGACCTTGACACTGGTAAAAGGAAAAAAAAGATAAAGCTTATTGTTCATTTGAATGTAGTAATTTACACATTTCTATAAATTCTTAGTGTGATCACTGTAAACAAATGAGGCCACGATTGAGATGATTTGTCTCACACTCTTCAGCTTCAACAAATGCGTTTTTTTAGTTGTTTCTCTGCAAATGGAGCAAAGGACGTTTTTGATTCTATTTCTGGAGGAACAGCACCCTCTCTCTGCACGTTTCCCATAAAAACACAAGCCAGTGGTCCAATAAAAGTCTGGTCGGTGATGGTCTCATTTGTTCACAAAATCAAAAGTTGTGTAAATGTCTGTCACATAATTATCACCTCAAATTTAAAGACATTTTGCAAATACAGCGTCCTATCATTCATCGTCAGCGCATTCAGCAACACATTCATCAGAGATTAGATTAGATTTGCTCGTTGTTCTGGGACAAAGGCAACATTAAAGCACAATATTTGTTAATTTAGACTTGAATTTTGATTGTTAGCCAAGATTGTACCCTTGTTCAGAACAAAAAAAAATGCATCTTGTGGTTTAATACAGACTTTTTGGGTGACAGACTTTACCGGAAATGTGACAACGATACAAGATGTCCCCTTTTAAAGTGGAACATGTGCTCTTCCTCTCTAAATAGATGCAATAAGACAGTCACTAATGTTTACATTGCACCACGTTTTGCTGCAGGAGATGGGAATGTAACGCAATAATTACACATTTTGGTCAAATTTGATAATAGCCACAAAAGAAAGGTTCAGTGCAACAGCAGGAGAGGATTAAGTGTTGAGAATGGGAGTAAATTTACAGTACTTTCTGAAAACCAAATTGATTTAAATACATTTTACTGAAGAAAATTCCTCCTTTGCTACTTTAAGGTGAGACAAAATGAAACATGGAGGCTGTGTAGAAAAAGTGTTTTATAAAATGTATAATTCTGGTATTTGCACCAAAACACGGATCAGGAATAATAATTTGAAGGCCTAAACAAGCCGATGAAATCAGTCGTAGAGAAACCGGTTAAACTATCTAGCGATCAAGATGAGCTAAGTCAGATTTTACCGTCCTGAAGAGTGATCCAGTACCGAGCAGCATAGAGAAACTTCTGTATCTGATGGAGCAACACGGCGACCATAGTCCACGCTAGTCAACGTTTAGCAGGCTGTAAGCAAAGTGGGAGGTGAGCTGAGTTTTTTTTTTTGTTTTTTGCTTTCTATGTACTTTCTGTGAAAAACATTACATTACAAACAGAACCTTAGTTCAGACTTGGATAACGGCGTTATGTCAAACAACAATCTGCAAGTCGAGTCGTTTTGATGACATTTGCATGCAAGTAATATGTAGACGTTTTGTGAGGTGACGTTTAGAGAACGGAGAGTAACACGTTTTAATTGGGTTTACATTTCAGCTCTGGGGTGCTGTTAGCCTGGACAAATATCTGGTTGTGTATCTTTATAGTGCCACTGAGCAAAGCACTTGACCACCAAGCATTCCTCTGAATTTCTATTTCCTACAACCGTTCTCCTTCTCATCTGTCCTTTTTGTTTGTTGTGTTTGTTTAAACAGCAAGAGTGAAAATCCAACAATATTAGCTGTATAAAACTGTAGTGTGAGAACATTTAAAAGTTTGTCCTTGTTTTGTAGCAGCTCAGCAGATTTCTGACTTCTCAGCAATGGTCTCCTTTGTTTACAGTCATTATACAGTAAACGGTATTATTAAAATGAACGGTTCCATCGTTGGTTGGTGTTAAAATGCTACATATAGCACATTAAAAATTAAGCTACCACTACGGTTGTTAGATAAAAGCCTTTTCCTCAAAGAACATCTGGTTTTTTCCTTTTTTTTCCCCAAGAAAACAGACACAGCAAATGTAGTGTAGTGAAACCTTTCACACACTATAGATCTCCAGCAGTAGCACTGAAAAACTAACAGTAATATTATCAGGTGGCAGGCACACAAATGACACCAACACGAATAATAGAAAATCTCCCCTCTCAGCGTCACAGCAGACTGGGAAAGTTTACAATCGCCCCCAGTATGTGGCGGGAAGCCTGCGCATGTGCGTCTCTTGTTCCAGCGATGACGGGTGAAGTAGAAACAGGGTGGAGCCGTTACTCATTAGCTGTCTTCTCTTTGCAGGAAGGTTCACAGAGGATTTCTTTGTGTGGTAGGGGATAGGGGAAAGCCGCTCCGCTGCAGGTGCTACTGTAAGCCAGTTTGTTGAGGCGCGACAGGCCTTTGATGCTGCCGGGAGGCCGTCCGGGGCTGACCTTATACCCCGCTGCTCTGGTCGTACCCAGCGGCCGTCCAGGGCTCGTCTTGAACCCGGCGGCTCTGGTGGTGCCGAGGGGTCGCCCCGTGCTGGTTCTGTATCCGGCTAGCTTGGTGGTTCCCAGAGGCCTCCCGCGCCGACCCGTCTTCCCCACAGACTTGCTCTTCTTCTTGCCGTCGTCCGGCGCTTGATCGCTGCCTTTTATTCCTGGTATTTTCCCAGGCGAGCGGGGGTCGCCCCCGAGGACTTCCTGTCTCTGGCACACCATGGGCTTGTGGCTCTGGGTGGGTAAAGCCATGGGGGCCAGCGTCATCTGGAGGGACGACGGAGGGGGAGGAGGGTAGAACTTGCTGGCCTGTGAGGTGCACAGGTCGAAGTGGGAGGCGGGGTGGTGGCCGTCCTCTGCGAGGCACGACGGCCTGCTGTTCATGCAGAAGTCGCTGCTGGTCACCTGACGCATCATCTTCTGCTGGGAGTCAGAAACAATGTGTTAACGCCACACAAAGATACTGAGCTGACATCTATTTATGAAGCTGCTAATGTTGTCTCATAGCACAACTGTAGGTGAAACTAAAAAGAAACTGAAGACAGCATTCAAATGGAATCATCTCCCCACTGAACTACAGACAATAGCTGATTTTAAAGACTTTTCTAAAGAATCTAAAAAATGGATCTGGAGAAACCAAAGCTGTCAGCACTGACAGTCCTTGAAATGACTTTTTTTAACTGTGTAAATGTGAGAATATGAGCTCTTTTTTTAAAAAAAATGTGATGTATTGCTTTTTCTCTTTATTTGTTTCCGTCTTCCCTGGGTTAAGAAACTGTGAACAAAGAATTGCAAGGTTCTTTCAACCTGCAAGCCAATTAATCGATTATCAAATAATAATTTGCACATTGACAACTAAACACTTCATCACTGCAGCTCTACTTAATGCTGCATCGTTTGAAATCTCGTACACAGTGAATCTTGAACTGAAGCTGGACCTAAAGGTCACCTTTAGGTCACCAATCAAACAGGAATATCGATAAGAAAAATCTACTTTTTCCCCGAACAGCTCAGCCCTAAAATCTAAACTCAGAAATTATGTCTGTTTTCATCTGTTTACATTCTGACTCTTTACAAGCTAAAACTAAAAAGAGGTCAAAAAGTGCAAATGTTTTTAAATTAGACCATGCAAAGATGTTTTTTTTTTTTTTTAAAACACCCAAATATAATGATATAAATGTTGCATTAACATGATGTAGGTTTTGGAATGTAGTCATCCATCTACTGTCAGTTTGTCAATGACCTTCAGAAGAAGCTTAAACTTCACTGAAGTGGTGCTGAAGTGTTTTTGTAATTACTGGTATCACAGTCAGTTACCTAGTAAATAACATTTGTCAGTTTAATCACTCTAAATTCAGCAGTATGAAGCTTAAAATACCACTATCAGGGTAGGAATACTTACTTTTAGTTTCTTTTTATCACTCTGCTGTTTTGTATGGATCAGTTTCTTGATTTTACTCAGTTTTCAATAGCAACGCTGTTAGTATAGTTACCGAAAAATGTGCTCAAATTTTACATGATTCTTGTCACTTTGTCCATACATGCAGGCCACTATTATAATACTTCTTTCTCCCTCTGGACCTTTCTGCAGGTATTTTTGGTTCTGGTGCTGAACAAGCCTGATCTGCAGTTACACATCCCACCAAGTGTTTATATTCTTTCGTTGTTGACTTGTTTGTTTGTTGATTATTTGTTGTTGTTATTCTTTTCTCTCACCCCACCCCTGTGCCTGGTTCTGCCGCAGGTTCCATGTATAATTTTGCAGTGCATTAAATTTCATTTTAAAATGACTTCGGTCATTTTGTATCACAGGCTCTTAAATTTAATATTTAATTTAGTTATCTTCATCTGTATTATTCATAATGTTGCAGGCTTTTAACCTTAATGTTTAGGAACCAGGCCCCCTTGGAAGTTTTTAAGAGGAAGCTGAAGATTTGTTCTCCCCACTGCATTTATATAATTGGTATTATTATTATTATAAATAAATAAACTTACTTGTTAGTTTAATTTGTATTATTAATAATTTGGGGGGTCTAAACCTAAATTTTTCAGTTAGTCTGATTCATTTGTAGTATGTACCATATTGTTAGGGATTCATCTTAATATCTTAAATAAGTCAGATAAATCTGTACAATAAATAATATTGTTGACTCTTAACCTTAATATTTATGTCAACCTGGTAAATCTGTATGACACATCAGATTGTAGGGTCCTATCATTATTATTTAAGTTAGTCAGAGAAATCTGGATAATAGATAATACAGAAAAATGTGTATAATAAATAATATTGTACAACTGTACACTTATTGTTTATATGTGTTTGTTTTTTTTGTACAATACTATATGGTCTTAACATTCAAGTTAACATGTTAACATTAAGTTAGTCAAGTTAGTTTGTAAAATAATAACATTTTTTAGTCTTAATCTCAATATTTAACTGTGTTATGTAAGTCAGTATAATAAATAATATTGTTAGATCTTAATCCTAATATTTAAGTTATTGTGGTTGCTTTGTGTCATACAAAATATTGAAGGGTCCTGATCTAATATTTACATTAATCAGGCATATTTGCATCATATTTCATTTTGTAGGGTCTAAACCTTTCCATCTAAGTCTGTATAATAAATAATAGGTTCTTCACATTAATGTTGAACTCAGTCAGACATTTCTATTTCAATTAATTTTGTAGGATCTGAACTTTAATATTTAAATTCTTAGGTAAATTTGGAATGTTAAAATGATTATATATTACAATATATTACTTATTACTGTGGCTCAACTTTTGTTGTTGTACATGTGCTATAAAAATAATGGTGACTCGTTTTTACTAATATTTCGTTTTAAATTTGCAGTTGTAAACTCTTGTTTTAAAATGTAAATAAAGTTATTATTTCTGGCCTCATCACCCCCGTAGGAATATTCTGCCTCCGCCACTGGATCTAGGTCCCTCTTTAATATATAGTAGACCTTGAGAAGAGGCAGAAACCTTCACTGAAGTGCCTCTGAGCAACACCCGTCACCTTTAATGCCACAATAAAACACAACAAGTCACCACTTTACTGCTTACACACTTTAACTTGAGCGGTGCAGTTTTCCCAACGAGGCTGTAAACAGTGAAGCTAACGGACGGAGCGCTGCTCGGTGTCTGCTACAGCAGGGAGGTGTGGACTTTACTACCACATACACGGTCTGGAGGGATGTTCATTCACAAAAAAAAAGAAATCGCATCTTCTGTGTTTTTTTGTCGTCCAGACGACAAACCCTCCTGCTTCCTCCGTGTGTCACTTCAGCCCCGGTTAACGGGCAACAACACCAACGGCTCAATTTAGCCTCGTTCCGGCCCCGGATAACGGTTTAGCGGAAACACTTCGGACAACACGGCAGAAAAGCGGCCACAAATCTCGATTATAAAAGCTCACATTTAGGCTCAATGATGAACCCAAACACACCCTCCGCCTCCCGTTAGCACTAAGGTTACTGTACCTCGATTGTTCGGCGGATGTCGGAGCAGAAAGGGTTAAGGAGAAAAATGATCTTTCATCCCTTCAAAGCGCGAGTCGGTCCATTTCCACGGATATTTTCGCTCCACGGGACGTCGGCTCGCTCGTATGCGGTCACCACATCGGTTTGTTTCGGCCCGGGAACGGCGACGAGACGCGAAACGGTTCGGCCGGACGGGTTCTTTTTTTATCTGGCAGCTCCAGCGGTTTGGATAAGAAACGCAGCCATTTTCCATTAAAAATTAATAAGACGGGAGCGCAGTCTGAGCATGCGCAGAGGAGCCGATTCTCCTTCCCCTCCTGAACCGCTGTCACATCCAAACCCGGTTGTTATTTTTACGCTTTAAAGTCCCCCAAAATGCACATTTGCGCAAAAAAGGGGCAAAAAATCTGCTTTATTTTTCACGCGGTTACCTAAAAATCGAGCCACAATCCGTTTTTAACGCTTACCAAAACAAGACTTCCCACTACTGATGAATAATAAAGGTAAAGGCTACTGAATAATTAACATTAACAGTCAGTACAAACACACGGCATCTTTACACATTTTGATAATTCCAAATTGTTGGTTTTATTGTGAGGAAAAGTAAAAACACCTTCCACCTGAGGCTCTGCTCATGAAGACAATCGTGCTTGTACATAAATCTGACCAAAAACAGAACTGTCTCAAATATTTAAACGTGTATTGCAGACAGCTGGACACAGACATTTTGGTATTGAGGGAGATTTTAGATGTAAAAATCACTGAAAAACACAAGCGAGGAGGGTAAAAAGAGGGAAAAATATACAAACAAAACTAGAAATTAACCTTAGAGAATTGAAGGGAACATTATTATAAAATATAGACTAAAATACTCTTCAACTACTTTGATGAAACTGTCGAGATGACGGTCTGTTGAGGGATGGAAACTCCTCCAGCGAGCCTCAGTTCCTCCTCTACAACACTTTGTAGCGGCCCTTGCTCGTCGGCTGGTAGGAGTTTTGCTAAAAAAAAAAGAGAGAAAAAGGATCACATTAAGCGACATATTTCATTTTCATCCTTCCTTCCTTCATAACAAACACATGATATCCAGCTGCACAAGACACTTACTAATCTGATGAGCTCTTCCTTGATTAGCCGTGTAATCTCCGTCTTGGCTTTCTGCACGGCCAGTTCATTCGCACCTGGAAAACAAACATTAAAATTCAGCGATGTGCAGTTTTATGACGCACAAGAAAACAGGACACTCCATTAGAAGTGAATTCATTTCCCCGAGGTAATTAAAAGGACAGTGAAAGAAAGAGCGGCTTTCACAAGAGGCACTCAGGTCGCGACCACGACAAAAGATTTCATTTTAGCTCATTAATGTGGAAATTTATGCTGCGAGGTTCTCCAAAATCCTATCAGAACATCTATCCCATATGGGGCGGCTGCATTGTGAGTATAAAGTTTCTGTTATGTGCATCTCCTCAGTTATCTTCCTCCCTAGAAACAAAGCAACACTAAGAAAACAACAGGGTGCTCTCACAATGTTTTATTGATAACTCCCATGCTAGTTCTGATCAAAACACCCCAAGAAGATCTTATTGATCAAAACATTGCAAGGAAATTATTAATAAAACATCGTGGGAGCACAGCAGTGTGCGGACGCCGTCTTTGAAGATTTCTCTCTTCTTTGGTCCGGCAAAGTTTTTTTGGACTGAGCATCCTTTTATTCTCCCAGATGAGAGGCATCGAGACGGATTCTAGCAAGAATACATTATATCCTGTTGGCAAATATTCCCAAAAACACAGCATGTCTCTGAAACCTACTCTCAATAGCCAGATAGATTTTGCGTTCTCCTTCCTTGGGCTCTTTCCCTGGAGGGAAATAGGTTCCTCTGATGGTGATGGCAGCCTCAGAGTATTCACCGATCCTCTGCAGAGCTTCTTTAGACGTCACCTTCCACCTGGCCGTCTGCAACAGAGCAGAATCAGAAACATGTTCTAAGACTGAAAGTCTCTACACGCTGTGTGATTTTAACAATCTTTCCAAATTCAAACAAGAGCCAAAAATAAAACACGAACCAGCTGAATATTTTAGTATATTTTAGCTCAGCGCTGCGCTGTGTGCTGCTGACCTGAGGGAAGTCGTTGATCTCCAGCTCCTCTTCATATCTCTTGACAGTCTCGGCCTGCTCAGCTGCCTGCCGCTCCTCCTCCAGCTTCTCTACAGGGGTGTAGTTGAGTTTGGCATTGATCTTCTCCGCCAGCTGTTCAGCGATGGTCTTTGCAGACACAGAGGGGGTCATGATGGTGCCGCCTCGTAGGATGGCGTTAGTGGCCTGCTGCATCACATCCTGTCAACAACACAAAGACGCTTTTTAAAAATCCTAGATTCAAGACCTTCATTTATCACAAACACAATTATACATAGTACAATGCGCAGTGAAATACATTGTGCACCTGTTCCAAACCGAGACAAAAAGAGTAAAGAATAAAAACACACAAGAGATAGAGATAGATAGATATAGATAGAGACAGATAGATAGAAATTAGTAATATAATTATTAAATGAATGAAATTTGTTTCATATGAGGAATAAGAATCTTGACAACAAGTTAAACATAATGAACAAAACTATGAAACTACTTCAAATGAAGCAATGAAGAAATATGAACTGAATGTCAGATGATGAACAAAGAAAGGAGGCGTTAGCTGAAGAGCTTCTGGCATTTTTACCGTCAGTAGAGAAAGACTCATGGCATTTTTGATTCAACTGACCAGCAACCAAAAACAAAATGCAAACAAACTGCAAACATGCATTTGTACTGCCCAGATTAAGATGAACAACATTAAGAGTAGGAAGTGATGCTGGCAGTGCTCTGTGATAATGTTTACCATGTTAGCTTAGCAAATTAGCATGATAACATTTACTCAGAGAGCGCAGTACTCCTCTAAAGCTGTTCATTCCCACATATGGCATTGTCAGAAATGCAGCATATTTTTGTAGAAATGCAGCATTTTTTATTAGTTATTAATGATCAGAAATCCTGGCAACATAGAATGTGTTCATTTAATATAGATGTACAGTAGCGACAAACAAAATGACCTTACGCTCAGCACAGGTGTGTGTTATGCATGTGTACGACATGTACGGACAGAGAATGGCGTGACTTAAGAATGTAACCGGCGGCAGGGATTGATGGAACTCAGAAACACCCCCACAGTTTAATCAACTGTTCCTTGTAATATTTCTGACCGATAAGTCCTGATAAGTCCTCAGTGGTGGATTTGTAGCAGGATCAAAATCCTGAGATCGTCAGCAGGCAGCTGATGTAGTGTTCACTTGTTGTCATGGTTACAGTGCCGCTATCTCGCAATGATACAGAAATCTTAAATAAATCCCTGGATCCAGACTATCAGCCGCATCACTGCCAAAATCTAATCACTTGGTCCTTGTGTCATTTCTGACCTTCCCCGAAAATTTCATCCAAATCCGTTTGTTCGTTTTTGAGTAATGAGGCTAACAGACAGACAAACGTACAGCAATCACCACATAACTCCGCTGCGTTCTTTTGCGGAGTAATAATTAGCACTAAACTGAAACAAGTAAAGCTGAGGCTCATGAGTTTTGCAGATATTTGATCATAAAGTCAAGCCAAAGAGTTGGATGAATTGAAAATTTAACATGAATTCTGTCTGAAAAATTCATCGATCCAGAGAGGAACATGAATGTGTGTCCCGTCATCAACCTCGCGGTGGTACCAGAGGCTTGACCTACCTGAGCTTCGGCGCCCAGGTTCTTCTGAGCGTTGATCTTGAGCGCCAGCCTTTTAGCCATCTCCAGTTTCTGGATGTTTCCAGCGGACGTTGGTCCGAGGCCGGGCAGTCCTCCGGGAGCAGCTGTCGTAGCAGTAACAGTTCCTGGTGCACCGGCAGCCGCCCCGGGAGCAGACAGATCCTTCACCCTCTTCTTAGAGTTGAACATGCTTTCGATTTGTTCCTCAATCTAAGTAGAGGAAAAGGTTCAACGTGTTGAATTATTGCTAATTATGTAACTGGAATTCTGACTATAACACTGACAAATATGCTAAAATAAATATCTGATGATCCAGTAGAACATCAATGCATTAATGTAACACTGACAAATCAACAGTGCAATGAAAAGGTTTACTCACATCCAGAGCTCCGTCCTCATCGTCAGAATCCTGCAATCCGAGAGCAGCTTTCTGTAGCTTCTTCCTCTCATTGGCCAGAGCGTGTTCTGTCTCATCAAACTTGAATCCCTTTCCTGAGAAGCCACTGCTGCTTTTAATGATCTTACCCTCCTGTATACATGGAAACCAAAAACAGAAAGAGGAAAGGGGAAAAAATACAAACTATAGATTTAATGTTCATATTTTTAGAGCAGCTCAACATTTTCTGTCATCATGTGTGTCTAGATAATTTTGGATTTCCTTGCTAATTGAGACACCACACACTGAACTCATTTCTTAAAAAATCTATTTAATACAAAGCAAATCACTAAAGAATGAAGAGTGAAATAGGAAAAAAGCAAGCTAGCATTGTGAAAGTGTGAATAAAAGCTGAACTACAGAAGGAAGATGACAATTATGTCCTTTTTTAGCATCAGAATGCATAACGTCTAGGTGAAGACATGTTGTTAAAATTTCATAAATTCATATCCCATTGCCAGTAAGTGCTGTGGAATTATAGCGCTGCCGACTGTGCCTTTATCTCACCGCTTTCTGCTGGTCTTTGAAGGAGCCCCAGAGCTGCTCCAGTTCTGGGGGGACAGGAGAGCCTGACAGCTCCAAGGCCTTGATGATATCACCAGCATAGCGAACCTGATCCTCTGTGATGAAGGTGTAGGCGTAGCCCTGGGAGAAGGAGCAGGATGCAGAGAACAGCACATGATTTAAGATCTTAGGTTTAGGAATAAGGACTAAAAACTCAAGGCAACTCCGCTTTAAAAATATCCCAATCTAGCACTGCACTTCTGTAGCGTAGTTAGACTTTATGAGCAGGTAGAACAAACCAGACTAATGCAGCAGAACTACAGTCTTTTCTTCACACGTTCTTCTTCGGCTAAATTACCTACAGTTGTAAACAAAAGTTTGCATACACTATTAAAGACCATGTGTATCACAGCAGCTTTGAGTTTCCAATGAATCTGAAGTTTCTATGATGTAATGACTTAAACACTGTGTCTTTAGGAAAAAAACAAAACAATCATGCAGTTTGGTTCTTTCTAGGGCTCGACTGACTGATGGCCAGCCAATTAATCAGTTGATTATAGCCCTTTTAAAATAATCATCATCAGCCGGAGTTTTGCCAGTTAAACACCAATATATTCTTAATTTCTCACAAAACAGTGAATTTTTCCATTCAGACGGACCTTGTTGCCGGCTCTGCCTGTGCGTCCGGCCCTGTGGACGTAATCCTCGTAGTGGTTGGGACAGCTGTAGTTGACCACCAGGATCAGCTGCTTGACGTCCAGGCCTCTGGCTGCCACCGAGGTGGCCACCATCAGACGACATGCTCCGTTCTTAAAATCGTTGATGATGCTGTCTCTGTCGTACTGGTCAATTCCTGAGAGAACAGCAGGAATGAGATATGTAAAAGATCAAATACGAAGGATTACATACTAGATGTAAGTAGCTGCTGTGATGGTAGCTCAGACATGTCTCCTATTAAAAGTTATAACTTACGAAACAACACAGAATGACTGTATATTCATGATAGGCTGCCAGTAACTCAAAATAAACATCTCTAACATCTATGGTACTGAGTGATTTGCTGAAATTTAAGTAATAGAGTAACTGGACTAGATCATCCCAAATATATTTACTACATGCAACAGATATGTGTTCATGAAAACTGTAAAACAATGAGCGTGAACCAAGCAGTACCTCCATGTAAAGACATGCAGGGATACGAGGCCTTCATCAGGTCTTTCAACAGTCCGTCTGCGTGCTCCTGTTTGTCCACAAAGATAATGACAGAGCCCTTCTCCTGATAGTGACCCAGGATCTCCAGCAGCTTCAGGAACTTCTTGTCCTCATCGATCACAAGCTGCAGGAAAACAAAATAGACGATGGAAAGATTTCATCTGAATCCATCTTACTGAACAAACAAACCAAATTTATTCTTAATAATATTTATTAGTGACAGAGATGAAATCTAGATGGTTTACCACGTGTTGCTCCACATCCGAGCAGACGACACTGCGGCCTCCCACCTGGACCTCAATGGGCTTGGACAGGATCCTGCGGGCCAACGCCTCCATGGCTCTGGGGAAGGTGGCTGAGAACATGACCGTCTGACGGTCGGGACGCACATTGTCCACAATACGCATCACCTGGTGGAGACAGGAGACACCTGAGGCTTACTGACTTTCTGTCAACTCATTCATCACTTTTTAACCTTATTTACTTCCTAATTTCTACTGGTTTTCAACATTTGTGCCCAAACATACATTGCATCAGAGGGTTGCCAGCCTACTCTTCTTTTGCCTGTTCCAGCGAGCTTGTTTGTGCTTGTGGGTGATTCAGAGAATCAGAAACTCGTCTATGTTTATTTTTAAGAGATATATTTGATTTGAGAAACATCTAAGCACACTCGCATGTTTATTATTTTATGCACTATATATTTTTAGATATTATTACCTTAATGTGAATAGAACGTACTTGAAGGATGTTGTTACTCTATTACCCTTGAGCTCAAAATTACTCAGCTATATATACACTGCTCAAAGATTTTAAGGGAACACTTCATTCTCAATAAATTACACAGTGTAGATCAATGATTGGACAGCGGAAAACAGAATTATTTACCTACTGAGGGAGGCATTCACAGTCATTCACACTTCCAACTGGACAGACCAATATCTCAGAATTTTAGTTGAATTAAAGTTATACTGTGATGATTAAGTGTTCCCTTAATTTTTTTGAGCACACAACTGTTCAAACATTTGGGGTCACTTAGAAATGTCCTTATTTTGAAAGAAAAGCAGTTTTTTTTTCCAATGACGATAACATTAAATGAATGATAAATCCAGTGTAGACATTGTTAATGTGGTAAATGACTATTGTATCTGGAAACAGCTGGTTTTTAATGGAATATCTCCATAGGGGTACAGAGGAACATTTCCAGCAACCATCACTCCTGTGTTCTAATGCTACATTGTGTTAGCTAATGGTGTTGAAAGGCTCATTGATGGTTAGAAAACCCTTGTGCAGTTATGTTAGCACATGGATAAAAGTGGGAGTTTTCATGGTGACCCCAAACTTTTGAACAATAGTGTATATATACATACATACAGTATGTTTTTTTTTAAAGAGATATCATGAAGGTTCTTCTTCATGGCAACACACAAATTGGAAATGATTCCTGCTTCTATTCTGAACGCACCAAACATGCAACGGTCATAATTTAGCATTTGACAACAGTAAAGTTAGAGAAGCTGTGCACGTTAGGGTATAAATCTAAACGACATCCACCTGTGGCTCGAAGCCCATGTCAAACATCCTGTCTGCTTCGTCCAGCACCACATACGTAACTCTGCGCAGGTTGGTTACCCGACCTGCACATCAAGGGAGAGGAGCACGAAGAAATCCGTTAACTTTGAGAAAAGTCGAGTCCTGATACGCATCCTGCCTTCTTTAAAACACATCAAACTAATCTAACAAACACAGAAAGCCTTTTTCAGACTAAGACTACTTGACATTACTGAACAACAAATCAAGGCATCCTAATTTCAGCACATTTCTCTAGTGGCCAGAGTGTTATTTCATTGGTGTTCTAGACTGTTCATGTCTTTGCTTGTCTCTGGTCTTGCGTACCATCTTAGGGGCATGAGGGACCTGTAAAAGTCAGAAAACAGCCTCAAGATACAATACAAGAGATGGAGCCCCATCAAGCATTATCTGACCGAGCGCCTTTTCACCTACAAGGGAAACATATTAGAGATTACCTCGCATGTGTGGAAACAACAAAAGACCTCTCCAATTAAAATAGCTGCTCAAGAAAAACTTACATAACACACAATTAAATTATCAGCAAATCTAACAGTTACTTTCTGAATATTTTAAGCAAAGGCTCAGTGCTGCACAGGGCTTTACAGAGACATGTATCCCCAAAAGAGCCCCAAATTAGAAGTCATTAGCAAGACAGACACTAATATGGATGCATGATATGTGACAATAACTGGAAAATCTGACTGTGTGCTTTGAATATCAAGATAATACTTTCATGAAATACAATAAATTGCACATCCTGACCAACCTACAGACATGTTACAGTGTAGTTATCAAACATTATGGGTGTTTCCAGCTTGCAGACTGAGGAACCGTGGAGGCAGCACCAGGTCCACCTACCTGTACTTGACCTGATCTTCAGGAAACACATCACTGTCTTGTAGATCCCAAAAGTGGCCAAATAATGTCAACAGTTTAGTAAGTGGTACTGGCTTGGTTCATTATTATGTACTTTATTATAGTGTAACATTTAATCCATGCAAAGTAGTTAAAAAAAGGCATCAAAGTGTTTATCTTTTTAAAAATGTCCGATTAGAACAAAGAAGTGAGAGGGTGAAGGCGGATGAACTCACCACTGTTGGCCCCCAACATGTCGATCATTCTTCCCGGGGTGCACACGATGATCTCAGCTCCTCTCTTCAGCTCAGCAATCTACAATCCAACATCAATTAGCTGTTAATAAAAGAACACCATCATTTTCAATCTACATTAACTATTTACCATTTTCTTGAATGATAGATTCATGGTTCCATTTTAGAAACACCAAAAATAAGTAGAAAAAGGTTAATTTTGTGTACACGAGGGCATTCATACCATAGTCACCGAAATGCCTTGAGTCGCCTAAGTGTTATTTATGTGTTTGTTTTTGGTTCCATTGTGGGAACTTTTGAGTGAACAAAATGGCAGAAATTCTGCTCTTAAAAAGCAGACACTTGGTTTAAAAGGTGAAACATTAATGGGTCAGAAGGAAGCACTAGGAGTTCACCAGCAGCCTGGATTTGGATGTTCTAGCACCACGTAGAACCAAAGAGATTGCAAAATATTATTCACGAAAGTCAGTTTCAATGCCAAGATCTTATATAAGAAGACACACAAAACAACCAACTACTGAACACCAGCAAAACCAAGGAGCTGACTACTGATTTGAGATAATAGGAGGCAAAAGACATACAGCCCTGTGTAGAGGTTGAAGTAAAGTAGA
Source organism: Amphiprion clarkii (assembly GCA_027123335.1). NCBI lineage: Eukaryota > Metazoa > Chordata > Actinopteri > Pomacentridae > Amphiprion > Amphiprion clarkii. The sequence continues at coordinate 31,876,458 of CM049581.1, read as the reverse complement.
TATTAGTTTTAGGTTCCTGTGTATTAATATCAGAGAGCTTCTCACAGTCATCACACATCTCTAACCTGATAAAGGAAGCGCAGAAACGCCTGTACTCCTTAAAGACACTTTAGAAAATTAAATCTCATCACCACCACACTTCAAGAGGGACTACATCTGTAATTTCATGATATAATCTTGTGTTGCATAACGATAATTAAACTGAATCATGAATCTTCAGCCTTATATGTCTTTATTTTAAAAGGCACATCAGGCTTTTATGGTTGCCAATTATATGCATTCATTTGGTGGCAGTTAAGACATGTCAGCGCACAGATACTCTGATGTAAGCAGCAAAATACAACATAAAGAAGTTAAATCATAAGTTGAATATATCTGCTCAATGCTGCTGCGGCGCTACATATACTTTACTTGAACAATCAGATTACTGTAATGATCAGACAACATAACTGCATGCTTACCTGTTCGCTGATACCTGTGCCTCCATAGACACACACCACCCTGAGACCCAGCGGTTTGGAGAACTTCTTGCACTCCTTTGTGATCTGCAGAGCCAACTCTCTGGTCGGAGTCATGATCACAGCTGTACGAGAGGCAGGAAAACAGAAGGAGACAGATAAAGATTTAAACTTTTTAAAGTCTGACAGTGCATTTTTTCTGTTTGACTTTGGTCAACAGAAGCAGCAAACATCTGTATAAATGTTAGAGTAATCCAATAAAAGAAGTCTGTTGCTTACAGATGGGTCCCTCAGACTCCTCCAGAGGCCGCTGGTCCATGATGTGTCGGAACATGGGCAGCAGGAAAGCGATGGTTTTTCCGCTGCCGGTCTTAGCAATGCCAATGAGGTCTCTGCCTGACATGATTGCAGGGATGGCCTGAGCCTGGATGGGTGTGGGCTTCTCATAGCTGTGCCTGTGTTATAAGAAAGATATAAACCAGATGTGTTCATTTCTGCTCAAAAAATAAGTAACCGTCATATGTACAGCACAAATACGATTTCTGGCTAACCAGGGAGAGGGAAAATGCTTTAAGTTTTTGACACATTTCTAAGAGCAGACTAGAAATGATATTAGAGGTTATACTAAACCATTTGCTTTAGCTATAAGTGGTGTCATAATATTTGGCTGAGTGGGACATTTGATAACAAAAGAAATGCATGTAACTATCACTCGCTGCTTGAGTCATTTACTCACAAGCTGACTACTTAACTTCAAGAATCCGATCATCTTTTTTTCATTTTACGTGGTCAAAAACGTTGCAAAATTACTACATTTCCCCCAAAAAGTTGCTAATCTGTCAGATCAGCGGTAAACATCGGTCAGACTCACTTCTTCAGGGCGTTGAGGATCTTCATCGACACTCCACACTGGACCCAGGTCTTAATGGGTTTGGGACAGCCCTTCCCTTTGACTGTAATGCCCTCCAGCTCCAGCCGGTGTGCATTCACCTCTATGTTTATGAAAATGAAAAAAAACAGTTGAACAGAGAGATGCAGTGAGGCAGTAACATTATTTTAAAGACAAATAACAAGAAATATATATCTGCTAAAAAAAACACACAGTACCTTTAAGCATAAAGTAGCATCCAGAGCATTGATAGTTTATGAATATGAGCCCCCTAAACAGCCAAAAGTGCCACTAGTAAAGTGTAAAAGCAGCTTGTGCTTTGTTTACTGACCATCTGTAGTCATCTTGGCCAGCTCGGGCACCTCCACGTAGAAGTTCTTGCGGTAGGATTCATACTGGATCTTCCCGTGATCAACAGGCTCCAGGATCTTCCTCTGTTTGGTCTGGAAGCCTGTCAGAGCTGTCTGCAGATCCACTTCCTCCTCCTCTGAAGAGTACTGTCAAACACAACGGCTACATTAGCAGATAGCTAGCAGATGATCCTATTAGGAGAAAATTAATGAGAACGTGCATCTTGAATTCTTAATCTTGATTAGGAGCTCTGTTTTGTTCCTAATACAACAGTGAGACTGAAATAAATTGACAAGCAGAGAATAAAAACAAAAGAACTTTAGAATTGAGAAAGTAAAAAAACAAAACACACACCTCCATGGCATCCTGGTCATTCTCCATCAGCTCACCCTTCTTCTTGTGCGTGTGAGGCCCTTTTTTGGTTTTTACAACTGTCACCACTTTGGTTACTGTCATCGCTCCTTTCTGTTAAAGATGAGAAAACACACATATCATGTAGAAACCAAACGTAAAGCGTCCACAAAGACAACATCTGATCCAATAGTAGTTGACAAAACATGATGGTAGCCAAGACTGAAAAATGAAAACTACAAAATTAGGAAAATGACAGCAAATAGTCCTGCTTTTTGATAGTTTAGAGCAGAACAAAAGCCAACACAAGGCAATATATGAGGCTTAACGTGCTGCAGTATTCTGATCTCACCTTATCGTTTCCTTTCACGCCTCCCATGTTGAACTTTTTCACCTCCTGCTTGACCTCCTCCATGTAAGCGTCCAGAGGATCCACGTCGTCCTCCTCAGTCTGCTGCTCCATTGGAGTCTCCTTCTGCTCACCCTCCTCCTTCTTCTCCTCCTTGATGTCCTTGTCTTTTCTGTCCCCCTTCCCGTCTCCGTCTTCATCATCGTCTCCCTCCATCACAGCTGAACCATCCTCGTCATCATCTGAAATGACGAGGAGATAAATATCACGCTAAAACGAAAGTTCATCAATTAAATATTGGTTTGTCGGGTACAAAACATTTGTTGGATCAAGTTTCCCAATGAAAACAATGCTTTCACTGTTTAGAATCATTGCAGAACCGATCATAAAAGTCTACGTTTATTTGCTTGATACTAAAATAAAAGAAACAACTTGTAAATGCTTAAAGTGGCATTTAAAATCAGGTTAGTTTTCAGTTCTCCCTCACCATCATCATCCTCCAGGCTCCACTTCTTGCCCTGCTTCATCTCCTCCAGTTCTTTCTTGATCTCTCCGATGTTTTCGATTGCCTTCTTCCTCTGCTCTTCCCTCCACTTCTCCACACGCTCCTTCCTCTTCCTCATCTCTTCCTCCAGCTTGTTCTGGTCAAAGTCTTGTTGCTTCAATGCAAAAGAAACATCAGACAGATTGTTTTCCTTCTGCCATGTGGTGAGGCTACTGTATTTATGACATATTTAAAACTCAAAGTGCTTTATAAAAGGCATGTTCGTAAAAATGGATCATATGTGACTTACATCCTCAACCTTCTCATCTTCTTTCTCCTCTTTAGCCTTTTTCTTGTCAGATAAGGGATCGATGGTGTCTTTCTCTTTGCTCCTCGGCCTGTAGGGAAGATAATATTAAAGAAAAATAAGGAAACAGCAGTCAGTGGGATCTGGACATCATTTAGATCAAGCTTAGTAAGAAAAGTGACCATGATCACAAAGACATTTTAAGCAATTGGCTTAATTTTTCATCTAGTGGACAGTTTTGCTTTGTTTTTTGTTTGATTAGAAGGGTGAACCACCTTTGTTGCCTTTGTGACTGTATATATTGTACCTCAGTCTACACCAGGCTGGTTTAACACACACAAATCAACACGATTTTCTTTTCTGACCAAATCCTCACTTTTCATCTGTTTTCCTGGCCTTGCTGGGGCTGCCAGATCGGGACCTCCGGGCTCGGCTCCGGCTGCCTGACCTCCTTCTGTCTCGGCTTCTGGACCTCCTCCTGTCTCTGCTCCTGGAGCGCCTGGATGGCAAAGGCAAACATATCAGATGTAAACACAATGGAAAAAAAGAGAGGAAGATTTTGCAGTTCTGTGTATTTCATGTTTCCAAGTTCTCAAACTGTATGACAGATTTTTAGCACAGATGATTACAATTTCAGATCATCCCAACATAAACAGCAGTTGTTTTACTAGGAATTGTGCAACAGTTAAAGCAAATTTGTTGGTCGTGAACACAAACATCTGTGAACGATCTCGGTATCACAGGTTTTTCCTGCATTGAGGAATTTTTGGTTGTCCTCTGAAAGAAGCTTAGGTGATGTCAGAAGAAATTCACTAGTGCCCAAATAGTAGTAGTGATGATTGAAAGCAGTCTATAGCATCTATAAAATTTCTTACATTTTTTTGAAATCAGTTTTATCAACTGGGGTGTCATGTATTCCAGCATAACATACATTTTTGTTGATCAAATGGTCATAAAAAACAGGGAAATACATAGATAGAGTCAGTCAAAATAATGTATACACACACCAGGAAAAGAAAAACTTGCATAAATATTTAATTTGGATAAGTACACCTGCAGACTTTCACCTATGGGGGACCCTAAAGGATGTTGTGTATCGCAGGAAACCGACTACATTGGTGACCCTTAGACAAGAAATTGAAAATGCATGTGCAGCAATCCCATTGGACACTTTGGTCAACATTACCCAAGCAGTAGTTTGCCATACACACAAATGTCTGGAAGCCAATGGCCTCCACTTTGAGCACCTCTTGTAACTGTAGAGGCCAAAGGTAACTTGTATTAATCTTGTGATGTCTGAATAAATTTGGTATTGAAATATTTATGCAAGTTTTCTCCTTCCTGATGTGTGTAAACATTATTTTGGCTGAATCTGTACATAAAGGAAGGCAACACCAACATATTGCTTTTACTTTACACAGACCAATTCTACTATCATGGCTAGTAAACCTCTTAAAGGCCCCATTCTGTACCAGGAAAACCCAGCACACCTCCATGTATTATATTAACTTATGTGTTATAACTTCACATCTATGGTAAACTGTATGATCATGCACGCATTTAAACATACAGGATAAAATACATACCTGGCTCGTTTTCTGTCTCTGGAGCGGGACCTGCGGCGGTCTCTGCTCCGGGATCTCTCTCCTCTCCGGCTCCGGTCTCGGTCGTCTTTCTTGGAGCGTTTGTCCGGAGAGCGACTCTTAGATCGGCTACCTGACCGGCCCCGAGACGCGGAACGCTTTCTGTAATGTCTGCACGTCAAAACATATTATTTGATAAACTGTGGAGGGAAAACACGTCTTATAGAAGTGTTAAAACGTTTTAATTCACGTTCAACAACCATCGTGACGTCTCCAGCTAGCATGCTAACGCTAGCCATCGGAATTAAATCAGTTTATCGACAACAGGAGTTCGTTACAATCGATTCAACAGAAGTCTGTTAACCTGGACATACCTGGACTCGCGTCCCATCGCGGCTCCACAAAGTTATATCCCGTAGAAAGTCTAATTAGTTCGCAGAAAATAACGAGTTCTGCGCGTTGGACGGTTGTTTGTGTCTTTAAGCGTCATCAAATTGCGACAGTTTAAACAGGTGGCGTGAAGAAGTCAGAGCGCCGCCTGGTGGCGGGAGTTCAGAACAGCGACTCTGAAAATACACAGAAGACACATGGAGCTGCTTATTTCTACATAAAACAACAGAAACAGACGCTTTACAAGCACTAACCTCTATTATTAAATTTGATACACAACATTGGAACTGTTCTTTAATACTTATATGTTACAAATAGTGTATATTGTTTTAATTTTAAATGCTTCAATCTAGCTACTTTTTTCAATCAATCAATCAACCAATCAATCAATCAATCAATCAATCAATCAATCAATCAATCAATCAATCAATCAATCAATCAATCAATCAATCAATCAATCAATCAATCAATCAATCAATCAATCAATCAATCAATCAAAGATTATTTGCATAGCCCTTTACAACAGCCCAAAGGGTGACCAAAGTGCTTAATCTTTAAAGATAAACTTATAACCTTCCTCTTTAGCCTTGGTTTTGATTAAGTATGGTTCAGATAATTCTTGCTTTATTTTATTTATTGTTATGTTGTTAATTTGTCTTCTGCTGTCTTTCATTGTAATGTTTTTAGGTTTTAATGTAGTTTTTTTTATTAAAGTATGCTTTGTCTTTTATTCTAATTTCATCTCGTTTGTATTATTTTATGTCTACAGGTCGTCTTTTTAATCTTGTCTAATTTCCCTCTCTACTTCTTCTTATTTTCAACTAACTAGTTACCCGTGAAGCACTTTGACCTGCACTCAGCTGTACAAATGGTGCTATATTAAGAAAGATTGATGATGTTAAAGAGGACTGGAAGATCTTTTTTAGCATTGATTTATATTTTGATATATAAATTGTGTCCAAAATTACCAGATTATGCAAATTTAGTTCATTTTATCAGACAAGATACTTCAGCATGTGAAAGAATAATGCATGAATGATGGGAAATCCAGACTTTCCTGAGGTATGACCTAGAAACTGATAGAAAACGGTCACAGGAAAGTGTGTTCCACCGATTAAATAAAGCAGTAAATACAAAAAAGGGCCAAAACAGAGTAAGTCACACAAGTAGTATTTATTTGGTATGAACTGTCCGGTTATTTGTTCCTGTGTACGTTTGGAAGCAGAGACCGTTTACATCACATCAACACTGAATCAGTTACTGAAGTTCAAATACATAAGAGCCATTAAAAACTGTTTTTTCTGTAAATTTATCAAAAACAATCAAGTAGGTCAGACAAAGTCGCAGGAGAAATCACACCAAATTCATTTACAAGAAAAATATTCACATTAATAAATTAATCTGGATAAAGTAAAAAAAAAAAACCAAACATGAAGCAAGGACACAAAAGCACATGAGCAGAGAGTTTACCGCCTATAATGCAGGTAGAGCAGGACACGTCACCAGATTTACTCGACACAAACAAGCAGAAGTGGCTCATTTTAAACAGTACTTTCCAGTAAAACCCACAAAATTCTCATCAAAGCTTACTGCAACTTTAAGCTCACAGCCGTGCAAAACGATCAACTCCACATTCAAGGACTAAATGCTTCTTTAACTTGAGTTAAAACAAAGGAGGAAACTTGTTCGTAATGCAGGTGGACCCTTTCTGAACATTGGAATATGAGCTGAAGCGAGGAAATCTGTTAACACTGATACAAACGATTTAAATCTATGGGTTAACGGAGAGTTCAAGTTCTGAAGATGCACCGGACTGCTGTGGCTCCGTCCAAACAAACACGGCTGAGGGAGGAAGCTACGAAAAATGTTGCTTAAAATGTTCAGATTTGAATCTCCAACTAACTGAGAGCTGGAGAGGCTCATTTCTGAGTCGGAAAAAGTGTCATTTGTCCTCATTTATTTGATTCACTCAGTGTAGTTTTGACCATTAATCTCTAAACCTTGTAATCCAAGCTGTTTGTCATCAGAAAGTAGTCCGGACTGTATGATGGATTAAAAGACTCACAAGGCTGTTTCTCCTACAGTTAGATCATTAGTGTGTTGAACTAATGGCTGACTGCATTCAAAGCATTTTCTAGCTAGGGAGGGGTGCCATAACTTCAAAAAAAAGAAGCAAGATTTCTGAGATTATTCACAGAATCTAGTCAGAAAGCAAATTTCTGAGTCTTGAAATGAATCTCAAAACAAATATCGCTCTAAAGCTCCTGAAGCTTTATGGAGTCACACTTCCTCCTGCAGAAATCTAGTTTTCTACCTCGTCTAGATGTTTTCTTAGATGCATCATGACTGAAACAAGCAGTCAACATCGTAGAGGAGTATTTTCACCCTGAAACTGTGGGTTTCGTATGCAAGAAATCTGAGGAACTGATCCTGTCAGCTTGTATGGTGAAGCTTCTGTATCATTATTCCTGTTCAGAATCAGGTTTCAAACATGTCAGGCTGAAGCACTCCAGTGTTTGTCATAGTGTAGTGTAGAGCAGGTGAGCAGGTGTGCTCGGGCTGCAGCAAATGATGGAGGAGGCTCTGTAGATTGTTCTGCCACTTTAAGGCAGGAAGGGGTTATTTTCAGAACATAAAATGATAATTTCCTGCATAAACCAAAAGTTATTTGAACTTATAAAGAATTTTGCAATTGGTTAAATGCACCTCAAGGAGATGAGGAGGAGCTTAGAGCGAGGAAAGACTTTCTAGCTGGGGAGGGGTGCCATAATTTAACACAAAAAATGCAAGATTTCTGAGATTATTCACAGAATCTCGCCATAAAGCAAATTTCTGAGTCTTGAAACAAATCTCAAAACACATATTGTTCAAAAGCTCCCCTGCCTTAAACTTCTGCCACTTTAAGGCAGGAAGGGATTATTTTCATGTAAAAAAAAACCAAACAAAAAAACTCCTAAATGTGTCACTTTGATACAGAGATGAGGTTTTTGGGGTTAAAATAAAAAAACTGACAGAGTTTACAAGAAACCTCCATGACAGTTACTCTTTGTGACACATTTGCAACATCCAGGGGTGCTTTTCCTAATGTAAAATGATAATTTCTTGCATGAACTGAGAGATATTCCAACTTACAAAGCATTTTTCAATGAGTTAAATGCACCTCAAGGAGATGCGGAGGAGCTCAGAGTGAGGAAACACAGGTGCATCAAGTCTTTTATCATTAAAACGCTGCACTTTCATGGTGGTTGGTTTGTTCTGATGTCAGAAGTTGCAGCCTTCATCATCGCATCTCTCTGACATCCTGGCAGGGAGAAGCTGAAGAAAAGACACTTCAGCATAATGAAAGCAACCCCTGTGTGGCCTCACATTACAGTCAATCAGCAGGAGAAGAGATCTGCTGTATGAGGGGAAAAGAAAACTACCAGCTTCTGTCAGTTCTGTCATTAACAGCAACCAGGAGCCTTAAAAAATGTCTCATCTAAAGGTTTTTGCTCAGTCTGCTTCCGTTTCAGTTCATTTCTGTGGTTTACCAGCTAAACTCCTCCGGCAGGGTTCATCTTTTTGTCAGCATTATTTGGTTTTGCAGCAGATTCGGAGCAGTCTAGCTGTCTGTTAGCTCATCTCTGGAGTGACTAAGAGCCGGGCGACAATTCAAGTGATCAGCTGAGAACGTCAGCAGATTGTGTTTTCTTCCTACAAAGCTCTGCCATCTAAGCAGAGACTGTGTACATTTCTCTTCAGACAAATGAGAAGCTTAATTCATAGATGTCAACGTGTGCCGTTAGTTTAGTCCAACGCACTCAGGAGGTTTTGCAGATATAGACTCAACTTGTTTGCCTCATAGTTTTAGATATTGCTGAGTAAGTTTGCTGAACTCACAAAACATCACTTTAAATGAATCATCCAAAGCAATTTGAAACCAACAGAATAAAGTGGCTCTGTAAAGAACAACCCAACAGCAGCTGCAGACATCATTGCTGCCTTTTTCAGGGTTTTTCCAGGCTCCCACCAATGACGTTTAATGTGCTCAATCTGTAGGAGTCTGTCCTGTCATTTCTGACCATTTCATAAAGAAAAATGTCTATTTTGTTTAAGTAAATGAACAAAACTGATTAAAAACTCAAGCTGTGATTTGCTTTATCAGTTCTTATCATTTTAGCGGCAGTGGTTTTCTTTTGAGGCGGGCTTAAACTTTTCTGCAAAGCGCCAAAAAACAGAATTCGATGAGACCCATAAAGGCTGTGAAGTTCTGCTTGTCAGCCTGGTGTTAGTTTACTCTTTGACTTTAGTGTTTTCCATAAGTTTTCTAATGACTGGAACAGTTCCCTGCATTGGACACAATTTGATCATCTCATATAAACTGCTGTTATGCATCAACATCAGGAGTCAGGTTCAGAAACATCAACCCAGCCTTTGAGGACTCCAGTGTTTCCCCTTCATAAGTTAAACGGAACCTGTGGTTGTTGACAAATAAATATCCCTCAGCACGATAAATGACAATAATTCTTTGCACACACAAAACACAAACTGTCCTTCTGTTTCTCTGTAACAAACACTGTTCACATGTAGCTTTAGTGGAATCCTGAAGAGCTTCCGTCCGGGTGGCGTCCAGCCCTGATCGTAAGGCAGCAGGGATCCAGACGACAAACAGGCAGAATGAGCATGCCTTGTTGCTATGGGAGACAGAGGGAGGCGGGGGACATCGAGGAGGGAGGTGGGGGGGTCGCTGAGGTCCTCGTCGTCCGTCAGGGAGTCTCTGAACCAAACAGCAGCAGGATCTCGTGTGAGAGGATGAAGGTGAAGAAGTAAACGCAGAGGTCAGCGAAGACGTCGCCCATCCTCCTGTAGGTGTCCATGGAGCGGTTGATGACCTCAGCGGGGATCCCAGACAGCAGCAGGGCAGCGGTTAGGACAGTGGTCTTGGTCTTCTTCTCTACCTGGAACACAAAAGGTGTAGAATATGCAACCAATGATTATCTTCCACAAATGGTGGAGTTGTGGACATAATTGACATGTAGCATCCAACTTTCAACAGCCTGCTCTTGTCTTTCTCTTGTCGTCTGTGGCATCGTCATGTCATTTGAATAAAGCTGCATTTCAAGGTGGCCTTCATTAGTCGCTGGTCAAAGGAGTGTCTGTATTCTGGTCACACCATCTGATCATTTTGCTCTAAGGCAGTCAATTAACTGAATTCTTGAGAATTTGTCACCTTTCTGAGCACAAAACGCTTTTGGAATAGAAATGAGATTTTCAGCTTCTTGAAAGTCTGACAAAAAGAACGTTTGTCTGCTGAGTTTTCAGTTTTTGTTGGTTTGAAAGTGATGTATGCCACCCTGCAACATTTACTATAAAGTAGTTAGACATTTGGAGAATGAATAAGGCCAGGACATGAATAAATAGTGACTGAGATGATAGACAAGAGAGACAAAAGCAGCAAATCTTCACTTGTGAAAAGCAGAGCCAGCAAATAAAACACAATTCCGCTTGAATAATGACTTAATATAGTAGCTCTGGTTTAAAACAAGGATTGTGGTTTATTTCATGCAGGTGAATGTCCCATTAATGTCACTACTGTGACTCTTTGGGTCATGCTAACTTCACTCGTTGCACCTCAAGTAGTTGATCTACACAGTGAATGAACAATATTGATCTGGCCACCTAGAGAAAAACATTTAGCTAGCTGTACTGTGACTCTTTATCCAGGATACTTGTCAGCTGATCTCTTCATCCGTGCTCACAGTTTAAATATTGGTGTGTAGTTTCTGGAAACTCTGGAAATGGCACATTGTAGTTTGAGAACTGTTTCTTGGCCGGAGACTTTGTGGTGCGTCCTGGTTTCCTGGGAACCTTGCAGTGACACTGAGACATCGCTGCCAGCTGCCTGGTTTATTTTTGAACTACATGCTAAGCTAAGCGGCTGGCTGTAGCTCCACATTTAGCGAACAGACATCTGGTAGTAGGAAAGCTATTAAACACAGCTTCCAAAAGAACTACTCTTTAAAAGATTTAGCTTCATAAGTTTTCAGTTAATCAATTAAGTTGTTCACTAAAATTATGAGCCTTTGGGTTATACAGTTTGTCAAGGATTATTACTTAGTTATGAGACGATCGGCATATATTTGTCCTTCCGTCTGTTAGTCTGTCTTTGCACAACATTACTGAACGGATTTGGATGAAATTTTCAGGGAAGGTCAGAAATGACACAAGGACCAAGTGATTAGATTCTGGCAGTGATGCAGCTTATAGTCTGGATCCACGGATTTGTTAAAGATTTCTGTATCATTGTGAGATAGTGGCACGGCGTTACTGTAACTATGACAACAAGTGAACATTACATGATCACATGATTGTGATCCTACTACAAATCCACCGCTGCCGACTTATCAGGACTTATCCATCATAAATCATACAAGGAACACTTGATTAACTTGTGGGGGTGTTTCTGAATCCCATCAATTCCCGCCGCCTGCTACATATTTATGTCACGTGATTCGGTATCCGTAACTAACGTAGACATGCATAACACACGCCTGTGCTCAGCGCAAGGTCATTTTTTTTGTGGGTACATCTAGATTAAATGGATACATTCTATGGTGCTGTGATTTCTGATCATCAATAACTAATAAACAAATGCTGCATTTCGCTAAAAAAAACGCTGCATTTCTGTCAATGCCATACAGGGGAATGAGCAGCCTTGGAGGAGTACTGCGCTCTGAGTGCTTTTCTTGTTTTGTATTTTACTTTGACCGTGCAGGATGCATGAACTGTGGTTGTAGCTACAAACACTGGACTGTCAGTCACAGCACCAAGAAGTCTGAGCAACAATGGGTCACATGGTCACACAAAAACACCAAAAATGCTGCTCTTTCTTTTTTTAAAATCAATTATTACATCCCCTTTATGAAAGGAAAACAGAAATATTATGATTGCACATCCAGGTTCCACTGTTTGGTGCAAACTCACCTTTGGAAAGTATTTCGACAATCCCATGTAGGCCAGTTCAAGGGTCAGAAACGGAGCAAATATTGACTAGAATGAAAAAAAAAAACACAGTGACAACATGCAGATTTAACACAGAGTCAATATAATGTACAACAAGCAAATCTCAAAATTTTAAGTACAGGGGTCCTCAACTTATGTCGGCATTCTGTTCCTACGGTGTGACGCAAGTCAATTTTCGCTGTAAGTTGGAACTCCAGTGAAAATGTAAACAAAGCCGCTACATGCATCATGATATTGATCAGTTTACATATTTGTACAACTACAGTAACGACAAACAGTCATTAGCTCACACTGAAACACAACTCGGTAGGAAAATACCGGCAAAAATGTAAAGTGAAAGTCTGACTTGCACTTGGGAGCCATAATGAAGTTAGTGAATGTAGCATAATCCAATGTGGTGGCAAATATAAACAAAGCCATCTTATAGCGTCGCGTGACGACTGTACATACAGTATTCATCCGCTCTGCTCGCCAACTAGTTCCACTGAACCAGTTCTAACGTAACGATGAAACGCCACACTACGTTGAACTGAGGACCAGCCTGTAATCAGTTCCGACGTAACGATGAAACGCCATACTACGTTAAATTGAGGACTGGCCCGTAATCACTTCCGACGTAATGACGAAACAACGCAAGTCGAGGACGTTGTAAACCGAGGCCCTCCTGTAATAGCAGTCAGAACACCTATATGTGAGCCCACACATTGCTCATCATTCATTATAAAATAAGTGTTTTATCTACAGCATGTCTCCTCACCAGATACTTGCAGACAAAAACCCTGACAAACACGGCGAGGAGGATGCTGCCGATGAGCCTGAAGACCCTGAAGGGATCGAACTCCTCTGAGTCGGACCCTCCGTCCTGAGCCGGCTTCTCGTTGGCCAGCTGACCGCGGAGCTTCATGGCATCGTCAAAGCGGGACAGGTACTTCTGGAGGCCTCGACGTGGGGAGCCGCTGATGTCGTCTGACACCCGCTCCCCTCTCGGCCTCTGCCGGAGGCCTCCCAGCTCGTCCTCCAGAGAGCCTCCGGGCGGCTCACTGCAGTCTGGCAGTGGAGACCCCCTCCTCTCTGGGGTGGCGCTGTGGGAGCGGCTGCCGAGTCCCGACGTCTCTGGCAGGAAGGGAGACGGTCTCGGGGAAGAGGAGGACGAAGACCACGGCTCTGTTCTGTCCAGATCGAGGTGGAAGCGAGGTTCTGTTGGACGCCGGGACGCTCCTGCTGAAGAGAAAATGTCATCAATTATACCGCATTTAGCAAGTGCTGACGAAAACTAGTAGATAAGTTTTTATTTATGTTCAGTCCACTTGCATCTTAAATTACACCTCATGGAAATACTGGGATACTGTTCCTTATCACTCCACCAAGTTATGTGACAATCGGCGTCTGTCTATGTGTCTGTGCACAATATTACTCAAAAATGGAATAATGGATTTGGATGAAATTTTCAAGGAAAGTTTAGAAATGATGGCAGTGACATGGCTTATAGTCTGGATCCACGGATTTGTTAAAGATTTCTGTATCATTGCCAGATATCGGTACAGCGTCACTACAACCATGACTACAACTAGGTTTACCATCATTCTTATGATTGATACTCCTAAAGCAGAGTTTTTTAGGTCATCATGGAATCTATAAGCGGCAGAAGAAAACTGTGAAAATGCTCGTCAGATATTCTCAGAGCTTAACTTGACATTTTCAAATTGTTTGTCACAGAGATTAAAATCCTGGAAGACCGAGGTGCACAGGATGAGTCATTTGGTGATCAGTCTATCATAAAATATTAGCGTTTGATGAATGTGGCCGTATTTTAACCCTGAATGTTTGGGTGGGATGATGAGGGAGGTAGATTTACACAAAGCTGTGTAGGACGGATTCATTCATCGTGATATTTGCTGAACAAAGAAACAAACCGGGATCACCTGAGTGAACATTTTATACTCATTTTAGTCTGAAATAATTTGAAAACTGTGCATTATCAGGTTAAAATCTGAAGCTTTCTGGGCTGAAACCTGCCAACGCCTCTGTCCACCAGAGCCTCCTTCCAGTCTCCCCCAGCAGCTCTGCAGCATAAACCCGACCAGACATCAGCCATACCGTTATTTTCAGCCTCGGTTTTAGCGAAGCCTACGATCCGGTTCATGCGGTCCTCGGAGTTCATCAGCAGCTTCCTCCTCCGGATCTCTGCCCTCCGCTGCGCCGCCGACACGGAGCTCGTCTTCTCCTCGCTGGCCTCGCCCGACTCCATGTCAGAGAACGGAGAAAAACCAGCGCCGAGGTCAAGATGTACTCAGGGAACAAACAAAGAGCGACTCAGCAGCGTCCTGTGCGCGACACAAACGCCTCAGACCTCCGAATCACACGGTAAACGGTAAACATCCCGGAGAACAGAGCGCTGTCTGAGCTGACGACGCACACTGATGATGTCACAATGAGGATGACGAAGTGTTATTACCGGGTCTTTCAGCCCTCAGTTCTGCCTCACAGGAAGCAAAAAGCTTTATGATTATGGGGTTTTTATATCCATAAAAGGCCCACTGTTGCAAAAATACATCAGCTTTAGTTATTCTAAATTATTATTTTTATAGATAGATAGATAGATAGATAGATAGATAGATAGATAGATAGATAGATAGATAGATAGATAGATAGATAGATAGATAGATAGATAGATAGATAGACTATAGATAGATAGATAGATAGATAGATAGAAAGGCAAAACGGACAAACAAGACAAAAGGAAAAACAAAGGGAAAAGGAAAAAGCAAAGCAAGGCAAAATTTAACCTTTATATTTCCATATTTTTTTAAATTTTTTATTTATTCTGTCATTTATTTGTTTATATTTTCACGTTTTTCCTTAATTTTTTAAAAATTAATTAATTTATTCTTTTATTTATTCCTCTTTATATTTACACATTTATTTCTGTATTTTTTAACTGATTTATTTATTTATTCCTCTTCATATTTACACATTTGCTTCCTTATTTTTTAACAGATTTATTTTTATTCCTCTTTGTATTTACATTTATTTCTTCATTTTAAAAAAGATTTATTTATTTATTCCTCTTCATATTTACACATTTGCTTCCTTATTTTTTAACAGATTTATTTTATTCCTCTTTCTATTTAAACATTTCTTCATTTTTTTAAAGATTTATTTATTTTATTCCTTTGTATTTACCTTTATTTCCTTATTCTTCTGTATATTTACACATTCATTTATTTATTAAACAAATTTATTCTTTTATTTTTTCCTCTTTATATTTACACATTTATTTCCTTATGTTTTAAACAGATTTATTCATGTATTTATTTATTCCTTCTTATATTTAGACATTTATTTCCTTTTATTTATTTTACAGATTAATCTTTTATCATGACACTCCTGTGATTCCATTTTGCTCATTTTTTTCTACATTTTGGTTTTACAGGGTTATCCGCCACTGAAATTTGATGAGGTCTGGTTTCACGCTGTTATTCTAATTAAATTAATAAAATAAAAATCCCCAGAGAATTAAAATGCAAAGAAAGGCTTGATTTGAAAAGTCAGTTTGCTGTAAAAGTTGTATTTACTTCTTTTGCGTTTAAAAATCAAACCCAAACAACCTTATTAGTTTCACAATATTTAATTTTCTTGTAAAATTTCAATTTTATAAGCAACAATTAATGATGTGTATTACTTCAATATAATGTACTTTTCTTAGTTTCAGGCATAATATTTGTTTTCATGTGCAATATTTAATTTTCCGGTGTAATATTAGATTTGTGTGCAATATATTTAAATTTCATGTGCAGCCGGTATGTTAGCCTTGAGCTGAATGTTTTAACCTTTTTTTTACTGCAGTGACTGAAAGCACATCAGCCAACCGGTAAATGTAAATTTGATTCTTTGCACTTTTAAAAATAACTTTTGAAGTCTAAATGTTAAAATGTCCAGTAACTGCAAGTCCAGAGATTGATTTGATGTTATTTAGTTCATCTGTGGACAGGTGCAGTCGGACATCATTAAAGTCTTTATTTTGTCGAGTCTAAAGGTTTCAGAATAACGACTTGAATCAGCATCTAGTGACTCTCGTCCACAGTCTAGTCTGTACAAAAACAAAGCTATTTTTATTTATGAAAGACAATTTTGTGCATGAAGACTAAAACATATTTGTCTGTTCCTAAATACATATTTTCTTCTATATTACATAGATTACAACCTGTATGAAATCAGAGGAATCTCGTCGACGTTGGTCCGTATTCAGAGCAAACACTGCTCACCCACCAAAACACAAACTACATTTAAAAAGTCCCAAACATTTTATTTTCTTAGCGTCATTTCACCTTATTGTTTATACTAAAATCATCAGCATTTCTTTACCTTTATATAATGCAGTCTTTTCAATATACAAGTATCAATAAGTATGATTAAAAGATCACAATGGCTTTGTTACGTCTGTGTTAAAGAATTTCCCATATCCTATTATATTAAAATATTTCATATATAGAGTCTGTATTTAAACAGAGGTTTAATAATAAAAAGTGAGTTCCCATACAAGGCAATTATAGAATTTAATCAGATTGGGAGTCTCATAAATTAAACAATCAGAAAAAAAAGAAATAAACAAACAGAACAGCGTCGGAGGTGTTCTAAATGTCCACAGAGGGAAAAGATGACGAGAATTTCTGAAGGACAGATCAGATCTATGAAACGACTTGTCGCTGCCAAATCCACACATTCGAGGCAGCGAGGACAGCGAGGACGATCCGCCTTCAAAGTTAAAATTTAACAACAGAGTATGGATTTGTTCAACACACAAATATAATGACGGTCAAATAAAAAGCAAACGCTCTGTCCTTCAGGTACAATATTAGAGCTCAGGTGTATACAAATACTCCAAGGAACACCCAAAAACAGTCTTTGAGCGCTAGCCTTCCTCGTAATCACACATACATACATACATACTGGACTTGTGTTAGTAAAGACGACTGTGCTTTCTGAACGAAAAACACTTCTGCTCTCCTGTACTGTATCTGAACGATACCTCGGTTAGACAGCATTGTTCTATGAGAATAAACACTGATTTGCTCGATCATTGACATAGTTAATCACACATTTCTTGCAGTTTTTTTTTCCTCTAACACTTAATTTCAGCTGGGTAAAAAGTGCCAAATGATCGACTCTTCACTCTGTCCGTCATATAATTTGGTTTGGCCGATGCCTTGTGTTGGTTTCGGCTCAAGTTTTCCTCGGAGATACGGTGAACCACAGCTGCAGATGGAGCAAGAAGCGTCCTTGAGTTTGCTTCTTGCTGTTTCCACGCGCACACACACACTCATTCATACACACACCCCATATACATATATACGCACACACGTATGCCGATCCTCTCTTAAGTGTTTCCTCGTCTCCACAGTCCCACTGGTGGGCTTTATTTGGAGATTTGCTGTTGGAGGTGGAGGAGGAACTCGTAGTACGACAGGGCCGACGCCGTCCGGTCCTCGATCATGTTCTGCATAAAGTTGGCTTTCAGCTGGCTCTCGTCCCTGAGTGAGATTAGAAAAGATGGAGAAAAAGGAAAGAGACATCAGACATACAGGCTTTAGCTTTATGATCAAAACACAGATTCTCTTATAGCCCATTTTTAAAACACATTTAATCCAACATGGTTAGCATCTCTGAGAAACCATTTGCTCTAGCCAGATCATCTTAAAAAAAAAAAAAAAAAAAAAACACACAAAAAACTTTGGTGCTCCTCTGAGAAACTGAAAAACCAAGAATAACTCAGCAGTTGTGACAAAAACTCAAGAACTGCAAGCAGTGTTTACACAGAGCAGATACGATCCAAGTCTGGACATAAATAAAAATGTAAGCAGTAAAATATCAGTCCTATGTAGATTCATTGTTTGTTTTTTTTTACAGTGTTGTATCACCTGTGGGCACTTGGAAAAGTTACGTACATGTTGATTCCAGGCTGTTTTTTCCAATTGCAAATAAATAAATACAAAACAGACTTTACTTTTTAAACAATATAACGTATATGACATAGCTCTGTCATCCTGCACAAAATACTTTTTTGACTTTCTCTCCTTCCAGCCATGCTTCCTGAGGTGCAGCACTTTATATTCGAGTGAAAAAAATGGCTTCTAGTGAGTAAAAAATGTGAGAGGAGCAAATAAAATGCCCAGAAACCTGCGTTTAGAGGGTTATACTGACTGCAGGTATCTGGCTCATGACTAGTCTCACAGCCAAAGTGATAATCTACTGGCAGTAATCACCAAAGAAGAACCCACACTTTACTCATTCTCCAACATCCCATAAAATGTGACGCCCACCTGATGACGTGCAGTGAGGGGTAGAACGGCCTCTGATCCCTCAGCCAGCCAACGAAAGCTCTGGTTCTCTGTGACTCTGCAGTGTCCAGTTCTGGGAGCAGATACTGTGAAGAGAGCGGCAGACAAGTTTTTACCATCATCCAGTAGGCAAGAGTGTGACTAAACAGATGATAGGGAATGTGTAAACAGCAATATGCAGGTGAAAACTGTGTCTGTGGCAACGTGAAGTTTTCCTACCAGGTTTTCAGGCACGGCAGCGTAGTTTGGAACTCCCAGGACTTGTGTGAGAAAGTTGGGATGGCAGTTTCTTCCGATCCACAGATACATCACCTGTTGGGGCAGAATAAAGTGCATATTAAAAACGATGTACAAATAAATGTCATGTACTGCAGTCCAGACAGCTGTCACTGCGGACAACTAAAGACCTCGTATATGGGCGCTTGTAATTCAGAAGAATATAGCCAAAGTCTGTACTGATAGAGTGCAAAATGAACTGTCTACTTTATACACGCTTGTCAGAAAGCTCGATGATAGTGTGTAAGGTTTTGTTACCATGTTGTTCATTTTTACATGGTTAACTATCCCATGCGCAACAGCATCTAATGGAGACTTGTGCAGCTAAAAATTACCGGAGGTCCTCGGTTTATGACGTCCTCGACTTACAGCATTTCACTGTTCCGTTGCAACTGGTTCAGTGGAACTAGTTGGTGAGCGGAGCGGACGAATATTATATGTAAGTTGAGGACCCCCTGTATTTGCACATAAAATGCACGAAGCAACGGTGTTTACTTTTCCACTCTTCACTCTGCTCTTATTGCCATTCTTCTGTTATCCAGACGCTGTATCGACACGGTCACCAAAAGTAATTAGGGAAAATGTAGTGAATCGTTTAATGAAACAGCCAGTGATGGAAGGTGTATTTTTGACCAACATTTAGGTTTCATTCAAACCAAAACATTTTCATTTTAAAATGTATGCTATCTGATATGTTTGCTATTTAGTGTCCACACGACTGGGGAGTTTTAGGATCCCTAAAATAGAGATTTTTGGAAATGATGACAGCCATGTTCTCTGTCTAATAATATCACTTTGTCTGTTCCTAGATTCAACACACTCCTGTAATGTGACCGTTTTCAGGAGAAAACAACATCAGCGTTGACCACCAGTGGTTTATTCAACAGGAATAACAAATTAAGTCTTCATTACAGTCACATGTGCACAGACAGCAGCAGATAAACACACCGCTGTCCATCTCTACTTTTTTCTAGTCTGCTTAGAGGAGTCAGTTCCATACATGTACAGTAACTTGCATCCATGTGTCATGTGTCTGCACACGGCTGGCCTTGAAGCACAGCTGCTACATTCAGACATCCACACTGACTCTTACAAACTTGAGGATTTGACAAAACTTACATCTCATAGACTCTAGCAGACTCATAAAGTGTAACGCTGGCCTTAAGCTGCAGGTGCTGCTGTGTTAGCAGCTGTTGTGCAGTTCAGGAAATTGCTGAACTTCCTTTTTGCCATTGCTGTTTTACTTTTGCAGAATTTTCTACAACTAAGCAACCTAGTCTTGACTTCATGTTCACACCAGCACCTGCATGACCAACGTACACAAATGGTTGTATGATGTCTTTTCAAGCATGAGAGTATACACCGAGATTGTGTTTGAAATTGAGCTAAAATGCGAGTTTGGACAGAGACTGTTTTTTTAGTGAGGATGTAGCCTCTGCCAGATTTGAATTTGTTAGCTTGCTTATATTTAAAGACTTACGGTTCCAGTGTCCATGAGGAAAGCTCCCTCCCTGCTGAGCTTCTCCACAGACAGCTGCAGCACTCTGGGCTGTGGGATGGTCCGCTCGTTGATGTTCAAAGCTCCCTGAGGAAACAGAAAAGACAAGAAATGACAAGATGAGTACTTTAATAATAATTTATTGTCAGATTACGCACACTGACCCACAAAACTTCACCTGGGCTGAATGTATAATTTTACAAAAAAATTATTTTAAAGAAAAAGTGATTTAACTTTATTTCAGAAACAATGTTTTTTCACTAAACATGGATTTCTACACCTATCAGATAATCGTAATCATTAACAAAACACTACAATGTTTTCAAAAACACGACAGACTTCAAGGAAACTCCTTCCAGGGTTACCACAGCATGAACAGAAATCTCAGGCCCATCACCTCATCGGTCAGATCGTCGACGCGGTACAGAGCAGGATGGATCATCAGCATGGCGTAGAACAGCGGCTGGTACTTCAGCTGACACATGGCGAAAACTCGGTCATCCAGCCGGGTGCTGGTGCCTGTCCTGAAGGCTTTCTGCAAACACAAACACATGAAACCTGATCAATAACGGCTCCATGATGTGGTTTCTAACACTAGATCCTGGAAGTAGAAGCACTTTCTGGAGAGTTGGAAAAAGTTGAATAGTTACACTCCTCGACCTACGGCGTTTCGTTGTTACGTCTGTATTTATAGGCAGGTCCTCGGCTTACGACTTTTCATCGTTACTGGTTACGTGGAACTAGTTGGCGAGCGGAATGGACAAATACGTCGTCAGATGGCGCTATAAGACGGCTTTGCTCACATTCGCCGGTTGTACACCACCTTGCATTGTGTGGCATTCATGACTTTTCCAAAGAACTGATGGACATCGTAATGCACGTAACAGCTTTGTTTACATTTTCATTGGAGTTCTGACTTGCGGCGAAAATCGACTTAGGTCGATCCGTAGGAACAGAATTCCGACATAAGTCGAGGACTCCCTGTAGTGTTTAACTAAAAAATTATTTTTCTGCTACAGTTACAGTTTGTGCAATTTTTTCCAGCTTCTCAAATTAATATTTTCTGGTTTCTTACCTACTCTATGACATTAAACTGAAAATATTTGCTTTGTGGACAAAACTAGACATCTGACGATGTGACCTTGAACTTCGTTTTTACATTTTTTAAAATATATATATACATTTTCTGTGCTTTTTAAGCATTTGTTGCAGTAAACAGTGGAGAGGAGACAGGAAACTTTGAGAAAAGAGTCAGGGAAGAACATGTAGCAAAGAGCTGTGAGCGATATTGGAACCATAGCCGCTGCGTCGGGGACTAGAGCTACTGTTTATGGGTCACCTGCTCAACCGGTTGAGCTATCTGGGGGCCCTTCATCCTGAACTTTATGAAACAGACTGATATTTTCATTGTTTTCTGATATTTTATTGATCTTAAAATAATAGAGAAAACATTCAGCAGTGAGATTAACAGTCAGCTGCAGCCCTATGAATAACTTTACTGTATTCTGTGTTCAATAAAATACCAACTAATCAAAAAGAAGCTGTAGTAGAAATCTACAGTAGAACAAGCAACTGGCTGACAGCGTAGCTGAGGTGTAAAGACTGTATGATGTAAAAACAGGCCACCTGTTTGAGCAGGGCAAGGATGTAGAGCGGGAAGAGTCTAAGGCAGGCCGGAGCCAGCAGGCCGGGCTGCTGGATGGTCAACACAGACTGCCGGTAAGACGTCAGCGAGTCGATGGCAGCGTTGGTCATCGCATCTCTGGCATCACTCAGACTGGCTGTTACCGAACGGTCCACAGCTGCAGAGAGAGATACGTTTTCAGATGTCAAGAAAAAGACTGAGGATAGTGACTGATTCTTCAAAGCAACAATGTGTGGAATTTATCATTTTCTAGAGGTAGCAACATAACAGACAGAGAAACACAGAGATCTAATCAATTATCAACCATACTAAAGCATTTAGAAAACTGTGAAAATCACATACAAGGTATAACTTTGGAAAGACAAGGTACCAGTGATGCCTGACTTTGCTAATTCAACATATTTCAAACAAGGAAGATGTGAAGAGAAGATCACAAGCTGAAAACTGATTAGCATATAAACCTGCAGGACTGCAAATTTGGGACTCCCTAAAGTGAATGAATAGAATAAATAATTGTAACCACAGTGTTGTGAGCACAATGAACAAGATTTAGAGAGACAAATGCCAAAAAATCATTATGTCAAGCCACATGGCTAAAGGTTTGAAGTTGATGGCATTATAAAGTTATGAAGTGTGCAGAAGAATTTGCAAAATAATCTGTCTGAATCTCGTACAACATTTAACCAGCAGTTACATATTCTATTAAATCCATAAGGTTGTGCTTTTACTGGCGAAAAAAAACATTGTGTCATTTGGAATACTTGGATAAAATCTGATTTTCAAGGCATATGTTGATAATAAAAAGCTGCACATTACCTAAAGTTTAGGGTATAATTAGTGTAACACATTCTTTACATGACACTATTGTGTACTTTACAGCTGTACATTTAATGATGATGAGTTTCAGGATTGCACAAACATCATTCACACCGTAGTTGGTGCAAACTATTTGTTCAAATCAGTTCTCCTCTATCTGATATCTATCATGTGATCAAAATGAAACGCACTCTTTTGTAACATGTTTCTGTTCTCAAAGTTAATGTCAGATGAGCCAGGACAGACCTGACTGCTCAGCATGCCGTGGTTGCTAGGCGACCACAGCTGTCACCACTCATCACCATCTGTCGGTGCTAATAACAGAGAAGTGGATGAAAACCCTGAAAAGATTTTGAATCAGGCCAATTAAAGGACGGTTTACTGTGACAATGAGGAATGATTTCTGAGTGATGCTTCGTACAAATTCATGATTCTCCAATATGATAAGCAACACAAACTCACGCAGAATATTCTTCTGATCTGATACTAGGGCTGCCACAAACGACGCGTCGACGAATCGCCTGAGCACGATACGTCATCAAAAGCGGAAGTGAGCGCACAATGCAACAGAAATCACCGTCCGAGCGGAGCGCGGAACACGCACGGACATCCGCGCTGTATCGTGCATATATAGTATATGCATATATTATATATGCACAATACGACGCATCGTTTGTGGCAGCCCTATATGATACAATCGAAAACCTGGAAAATGGTCACCAGCCTTAAGGCAAAACTCTCGCAACGGTATTATTACTTCACCTTCAGCATCTGGCTTAAAGTTACATGAATCAACCAAATAAAACAAAGAATAAGTTGTACCATATGAACAAAAGAAATATAGAATATAAATAGTACCGAGTGTCCAACCGGTCTTAATACAAGCAACCTATCTGATGTTACACCGAATTATGTGCTGCATAAAAAATAAGCTCTCCTCCAAGCAAAATACATCACCCTTCTTACAATTAAAGAACCAAAGTAGTTAAACTTCATCGAGCAAGTGATCATATTTGGTCACTTTCGCACACTTTAAATATGGCGTTGCTGCTGCCTCTCAAGTGAGGTCGAGGAGCATGTGGTTTTCACCCAGCCAATCAGTGAAGATCACTCTACGTTACATCACACTACATCGTGGCATTTGACCAATCAGCAGAGGCCTGGAACCTATCAAATATTCGCTTTTCTCTGAAGTTGAAAAAAGACAGACTTGCAGCTCAGTCCTCTTCCATATTTGCGGTGGAAAAGTCAGAACTAACCACAGTTAGTGGACCAAACTCACACATTTTAGAGTTGAGTAGTTGTGTGAAGTGATGATATATACGTTACTTGGAATGTTTTTTTAAGGAAGCATATATGGTAACTTCATTGACCTTTAATTTCAACACGACAATTAAATAATTCCAAAAATGTCACAAAAGTAAAAAAAGTCTTTTGTCCTCCAATAACACTCGAAGGTTGAAATATTGAATTCCAAAGTATTTCCATGAGGTTCCTTTAAAGGTTTGAGTTAACTATGCATCTAAATAACTGTACAACCCAAATGACCCGTAATCCTGAAAGTCTCATCTAACGTGTTCTCCTCTCAGCGTTATTTAGTGCAGTACGTACCCATGCAGGCCAACAGTCCAGTCATGGCTTGAACATCAGCCCCGGAAAAGATATCCGACAGAGAACTGACCACAGGGAGACACAAAGTGTGCACCCGGATCCTCCGCTCTCCTGTAAGGGAAAATACATGTTATTGTAACAAAAACAGGCAGACATGTAGTATTCTTATCGAGTGTGTGTGTGTGTTTATACCTTTGCTGGAGGTGTAAAGCAGAGCAGCCTGGAAAGAGACGACCTGCATGTCGTCCAGGTTGTCCTCGATGGACATTTGAACTGCGAAGCCGGCATCCGGGTTGACGTTGGGGAGGGACAACAGATCTGTGGAGCGGACGAAGAAGTTTCCGTGGAACGTGTGGATGGACAGACCTGCAGGGAGAGAGAGAAAGAGATAAGATATCAATTAAACTGGACATTCTGGAAGAATTAACTGCAAAAAAATGTATTTATGTTGACTCAGAGTTTAAACTTTAATGCCAAATATTCATCATGACCATTTTAATGCATTCAGAAGCTATAAAAGGCTCAACTGTTCACTGGTATTGCACAAAAGTGATTAAAATAAGAATCTGTGTGCTAAAAATTTGATGAAGCTGATTTAGGCAGAAAATCTCTATGGGATAATTCTGCTGTATTTCAACATGTTGTATTTCCCATTAATGTGGCTATAGAGGCTCTATGAGAGATCCAAACTTTGTACTCTGATGTAGAGATTCAGGGAAACGCCAACCACAATCAAGTAGAAGATCATTTAAATGACAACATTTTAGTCCAAACACTCGGTGTCTCTCAGAGACCAAGCTCTGATATCATTTGGAGGCAAGACAACACATAAACTGACCATAATTATCCATATTAAAATAGGTTTCAGATTTCAAGATGAATGAACACAGATTAAAAAGTAACAAAAAAAGGCAAGAAGAACAGTCTTTGCTTATTGAAAATGAATGAGAGTATTTCTGCGGAACAACTCACATCTGAGAATTTATTTTCAACGTATATTTAATGTCTATTCAATAGTCAACAGACCTTTGGTGCAGCGTATCCTCATGACAGCCTCAAAGCCAATTTTCCTGGTTAAATATCTCTTCAGATCCTTCTGGAAGCGTTCCACCTGAGCTGGGCTGTGCTGGTGGTGGTAGGAGGGATAGTAGTAAACGCTCCCTGCCGAGTATCTGGATATGCAGCCTGCGAGAGAAAAAGGGAATAAAAGAAGGGAGATGAAGCAATTATGAAATGTTGCTCTTGTGTTTGACTTTAGAATGCTCTGTTTACATCTGGTGTTAGAAGAAAGAAAAATCAGATGCTTCTTGTTGTGTCTTGATTTTCAGTGTGTTTCTTTCCACACAGTTTTTTTTTTGAAAACTTAGGCCCAAAGAAGTAAAGTTATCCTATAACAAATACAAATCACAATATACATATCTTTTATACTCAGTATGCTTTGTTTAATTTAAAATGAAGGAAAATACTTTACAAATTGAGTTTATGGAACAAGATTATGATTTGTATTTACTATAAGATGGCTTTTGAGGCTCCCTGCAACCACAATTTATTAAATATTTCAACATCGTTATGAACTAGATTCTCCCAGTAAACCTGAATTGAGTCAACATATGCCGCACTGAGCACTAAACATGAAAGTAAACAACAAAGGTCCGATAAACCATCTTGTTTCTCTGTCTTTCATTCAGTCTGGACTCACCGAGCGATGCCAAGTCACAGTACTGAGCGCTGAGCAGGAACAGGTCAACAGCCACCTGCTGGCCTGAGCAGTCCAGAGCCAGCTTCTTGTAGAAGTCAGTCGCTGGAGATAAATGCTGGATGTCCTGAGAGGAAAACCATGAGCACAATATGTAGCTGCAAAGCAACTTTAAAAAATAAGCAGTCAAATAATCATCACAATGGACTTATGATTAACCAGGTCTGAGGAAAAGACCAGCTGTGTTATCTTGATGCATTACATCTTCAAAAAAACTAAAGTTAAACAAGTCTCTGGTCTCTACTCTTTCTCTAAATAGCATTTTTTCTTCCTTTGGCATTGGATTTCTAGTTGTCTTTTACAAAAACATCTTAGCTGACTTCTGGCAGTATTGGTGCTCTTTAATCCTTCTGTATCCTTCCATTCTTGCCCTGGATAAAGCTCATCCTCCCAGCCCTGACCTTGGCAGATGCCCGCTGGTTGGGGTCCTCTCTGGACTGCAGCGCCCCCACACCGAGGTTGGGCAGCTGGGTCTGGAAGACAGACATGCGTCCTCCAGTGGGCGACAGCAGCTTGAAGGCTGCCTGCAGAGCTGAACCCAGGGCTGACTGGGTCTCCATCGTCTTCCCAAATAAAGTTGGCAGGCTCTTCAGCAGATCCTGCACAAGCTGAGAAAAAAAATCTGGGGCGTGAGTCTTATTTTCAAAAAGCTCCTTCATTCATGTGTAATAGCTTCAGAGCGAGGGTGATTTAAGTTCTCTATCACTAAGCAATGTAGCCACAGTGTTTATAAATGACCAAACATCCTAAATATGCAGCAGTAATCAGTGTTACTTCCTAAAATAAAGAAATAGAAAACATTGTTATAATTCAGCTTAAAATCCAGACATAATGTGTGATTGCTGAATTTCTTACCTCCTTGCATTCATTGAGGTTTACTAGAAGGCTGTCTGGTGTTGGTAAAAAGATATCTGTGGAGCACAACATTGGATTAATTAAGATAATACAGTCATATATATACACAGTCCCAATCAATCATTTTCGACCTCTTTCAGGTGTGTTTTCAGGGAAGAAAAAAGTACCTGCTCTAAACTAGGTACTAGGGATGTCTCAGGACCTTCTGAAAACACGACGGCACCTATTTGCAGCCATAATAAAGATACTGTCAAAGGTAGTTCTGGAGATTGTGTTTTCTCTGAAATGTCAGCTGTGACTTGTGGAAAAAAGAAAAACACACCTGAAAAGTTGTGTATAGAGTCGTATATTTGAGTCGATGATAAGGGACCAGATAAAAAAGTCAGAATGCAAACAATTTCCCATTTGGAACGAGTGGAGGAAACACTTCAAAGTTATCTAAGCAGCTCAAACACACAGATCTGGACCTGTACACAGAATTCAAGGTGAGAGTTTCAGTTCAGTTACTGTTCAGTCTGCTGACATACAGCAACGTAGGCTTGTGTGTCAGCGTGCAGCAGCCTCTGGTTTTCCTAATCGTCTTTTTACATATCAAAACAAGAAGGATGCTGAGCAGGAGAGACAGGCACAAAGCAGAGCCAAATACATCCGAAGCTTTTCAGAAAAGCGCTCAGAGGGAAACTGGATGAGTGAAGTTCATAGCACAGTGTGGTTTGTTTTAAATACTTTATGATCATTTTTAATGTGCATTCTTTTATTTATATATCAGGCACTTGGCCACTGCAGAAGAAATCCACAGAAAGCAGAAAGTGATACAATTTTGCTATTGCTACCGACTAGAAAATTTCTGGTATAATGACATTTCTGGTAGGTACTTTTCAGTGGCCTTAAAAAACTGCTAGGTGAAGCTTGCTGCCGATTGATTAAACTCTGAGAAAATTAAACTACAAAAAGCGCATTTTGTCTTCTCATAAATACCACCATCAATAGCATAATGCTTTCCATATATGTAAAACAGCAACGCAGCAAATGCCTCCATTTGTTATTCAATTTTGTACATGGTCATAGGAGTGGAGTTATGTCCAGTAACTGCTATTTGTCGGTGTTTTGGTGTGCATGGAATTGACATTGTGGTTGAAGCAGTTATAGGACCATTCCTGTAAATGTTTGCATTGAATTGTCCAAAGTTCCTGCAGTAGAAAGGCTCCTCATGGCAAATTTCTGTCACTGTTTTATATGTTATATGAAAACAAAAGTCAACTTGATGGTTTTTTCCTCTGCTAACTTTTGAACATTTACAGATTTGAAGGTAAATGCTTCAGAAGATTAGCAAAGTTTCACCTAAAGCACAAGTGAACAATTCTCAAAAACGTGGCAGCAGTAAATGTGTCACATCGTGTCATGGATACCGACCCAGACAGTTTGTGACCTTATGCATTTATCGGTTCTAAAGTCCTGCAGTCAGTCTGCAGACAGCTGATGTCAAGTGGCTGCGATAATTAAGAGTGTGGCCTTTGCTGTCGGCTGCGTCTCACCTTCGATGTCAGACACGATGAGCATCTGAGGCTGAGAAAGTCCCTCCTGGAGGTTGTAGAAGTGGATGGTGCTGTCGAAGGTGATGAAGCCTACCTTTGTCCTGGAGTCTCCAGGAAGCCTGGGACACACGGACACACACACACGGACACACACACACGGACACACACACACTCTTCAGTAAAGCCTGCACTCAGGTGACAGACATGACCTACTTTCATCCATATTTACAAAGCCCCATTTTAAGCTCCTTGCACAAAGACATTATGCTATGTTGGATTATGTTGGTCCACATTATGGCATTAATTAAAACGATCCAGTATCTCATAGAAATATATACATCGACCAACTGCTGAATGAAAACAGGAAAAATCTACTTTGATTTATAAATATATCTTGGTTTAGGTCAGCCGGGTGTACATATCAGCCCTCCATGTAGTTTAAAAGTATAAGGACAAATTGGAATAAAGGCCATTTTTTCTGAAGACCTACAATAACTTAAAACTGAATGTTGTACATACGCATTGATGTTGTCCAGCAGTGACTGACAGAACACATTCAGGTAGCCCGTCTCCACTGCATTGTGGGATACGTCCAGAACAAAGAGGTAAACGGCCGGCTGTGGTGGCCTCAGCTACACAAAATCAGGGCAAACACAAAACAGCAAAACTACAATCACATATACAGATGACTATACAATTTTTAATACTAACACATGTAATTTAGAAAGAAATTTAGTTTAGTTTACTTGTAGCATGTAATATCATTTCTAAAACAGCACGCAGGTAAATGATTCTACCTTTCACAGGTCTATAAAGCTCCTGAAACCTACCATGTATTCTGAAGGAGCAATGAACTCAATGGTAGCGTTCTGGACCTCGGGCCTTTTGTGTGGTTCTCCGTATGATCTGCTGACTGGGTTGTACATAAACTCCTCTGGAACTACACACACAGAAACAAAACATGCAGTGAGGTTTTAGTATTAAGTATATTTTCGTAACTGTGAAGCAAAAGCACGACGGAAGGCTAAAATGCGTCCCTTTATGCAACGTTACACTATTACTCTGCTGTTGTCATAATAAAATCATGTATTGTAGTCGGTGTTTCTCCTTAATCTTGAGATTAAAATGTCTTGTTGCAGAGAGAGCTGACCAAGAAGGCAGCATGAAAACATTGCTACGAAATAATAATAACATAGATAGGCTAAGACATTCTCCAAAAGATAACAAATAATACCAAAGTGTTACATAAGATGCATGAGTTTGCATTATTAAATTTTTTTCCATGTGTTACTTCATGGAAATAAATGTTTTTGCTACGCTGTGATAGTTTGGACTCTTATCAAGCACCTCCACTGTCCTCCACACAGTAGCTCTTTCAAACCTTCCTCTCTCTCACCACTTTCCCCGTTCTTACCGTCGTTGACCCGATAGCACAGGTTGCACTTCCACCTCCTCTGGTCCAGGAAAGAGACGAAGGGGTTGATGTAGGTTCTGCAGGACCGACACCTGACAATGGTGCTGGATGTCACCACGGGAAGTTGCTGCAATAATAAAACCACAGAACAAAAGCAACCTCTGTGAGACAAGCCCCTCCAGGCGAACTCATTTTCTTCTTCGCAGCTCATTGTGACTGGCACCTCAATAAAGACCGTCTTGTTGCTGTTCAAGTTGTGCAACGTCTCTGCTGTTCGGCCTCAATTAACATGGGACCATATAAAACTAACTCGCTGTGGCAGATTATACCCACAGGTGAATTTAGTCAAATCCTATTTTGAAAAACAGCGATAAGATGAATCTGTTTAATCAGTACTAATCGAGTGTAGCTAGCGTATCTAAATCTAGGATATAAAATGCTTAGTTGAAAGTTATAATGCTAAAATTCTCCTGCCATGACGTCAATTCACATTAATGAAATAAAATGAATACAGATTCATAGTTATAGTGCTTGGAAAGTGAAGGAGGAGAGACAAACTCATCAGAAAATGGCTCTGGAGCGCATTGCTTAAAAGTTAGAAGAGACTACCTACGGTTAAAGGCTCATACTATCAACTTTTCTATATTATTAATGTTTTGTGAGAATTTGGTTCACTGAAATAACTGCTAGAAGCCATTCACAAAGTTTAAATAGAAAGAAGGTCAGTTCAACAAATTGTTAACCGGAATTAACAAACCGCAACTTTGGAGACAAAGAGTGAAAATATTGTACTGGAACTGAAGACTCTCAGTTGAGCTTGTGAATAGTTGAAAAAAATCATTGCAACAGGTAAATAAAGAGCAGAGCCTCCATTTTGATCCACCTATTTATATCTGACAGTTTGTCTTTAAAATCTGATGCAGTACTGTCAGTATGAAGTTATATTTTACTCAGTGTAAAGCACATATTCATCATTTAGCTGCTTTAATTTTCTTACTGGATGATATAGTGTTAAAATATGCATCTTTTATACAGTAACTATTCAAATATTTATCCACTTGCAATCTGACAAGGACCAAACCACAACTAAAGTTGATAAACACAGTTCAAAATGATAAAATGTAAATGTTATTTATAGAGCGCTAACCTTGGAATCTGACCCACTAATAGTGATATTTTGGATTTGCAGTTGAATAAGTGCCAAGGACAGGCGTGTTATTAATCAGTCTATTTTACATTTAAAATCAGTTAAGACCATGCGTGTTATATTTAAAAACTAACTTTGAAGCTACGTTTAGTCAGGCTTTTCCAGCTGCACTACAGAAATATTCACATCAACTGACATGGGATGATAATATGACAGCAATGTTACATCATGTGTAAACAACACATGATGTTGTGCATTCGCAGAAATACTTTCCCTGTCTGACATCTTTCTGTTCACACTGTGAAAGCAGTAAGGAGTCTGGTTAAGCTGCTGTGTTTGCCGTGTTAAGCCTTTAAACTAACTTAGCAACGCTGCTCTCATGTTTACACAAGATCTAAGAAAGAAGATTCAACAACTCAGAATTACACGAATATGTCAGTTAATACAAACCAACTGATGGAAAACAAGCAATAAATATGGAATTGAGGCATTACCGAGAGGTCTTTGAAGGGGTGGAGCAGCAGGCCCAGCGGCATCTTGGCTTTGTTGAGCAGAGACTGAGTCTGAGGGATGCTGGTCAGTGTGCAACGGAAAACCCTGGAGACACACAAACAGTGTAAACAGTGTGTGTACAGATGAAAATCTAACCGCAGCTAACTATTTGCTTTCACTGTAAGCACTTAAACAGGATTGTAAAGCTACACTTTGGATGCATTTTAGTACAATTTCCATGTAAATTTAGTTTGAAACAATTAAAGAGTAAATATACGTCAGTCACAATTTAACAGGATAACAACATAGTCAAATCAAAGTCACAATAAATGTAAATATAATGCTGTTTTAGTCCACCATGACTCACTCCGGGTTGCAGTTTATCTTCTGCAGGTCCTGGGGGAGGCAGGGTGTCGGGGCAGGGACTGGGGTGGGTGGCAGCAGGTTCCTCTCCTGCAGCAGGTTGACCACTCTCAGGGCCTCGGGGGTGCTGGACTGGAGGCTCATGGCTGCCAAAGACGGGCTCAGCTGGGCCGGACCTGGGCCACCAGGTGGCTGATTGAACAGAAACAAGCTATTCAGTTGTGAAATTTACTAAAATTAATGACCACGAATTAATTTAGCATGGATGATGACTCGTGCTTAGACTGACCAGTCTAATCTGACCACAAATATTTAGTATTTGGTCCATAAAATTGATCTTTCTATGAACTTAATTTTCATAGTTTATTGCAGAACATATTTATGAACAGTGGTTTCAGAGACACATACAACTTATAAAGCCTCAGCCACTCAATGAACATTTTCATACTGCCTTTGCAATGGGTTTAACAGGTAGTCTGTTTTTAACATTTTCAATAAATGCTGAATCCTCAGAACTTGAGTATTTCCTCATCACTATAGTTCAAAAGTTTGGGGTCATCCAGACA
Organism: Amphiprion clarkii; assembly: GCA_027123335.1. Taxonomy (NCBI): domain Eukaryota; kingdom Metazoa; phylum Chordata; class Actinopteri; family Pomacentridae; genus Amphiprion; species Amphiprion clarkii. The sequence goes on along the minus strand of CM049581.1, from coordinate 31,843,982 downwards.
ATTTCATGTTTTCCATGAAAACTCCCACTTTTATCCATGTGCTAACATAAATGTACAAGGGTTTTCTAATCATCAATGAGCCTTTCAACACCATTAGCTAACACAATGTAGCATTAGAACACAGGAGTGATGGTTGCTGGAAATGTTCCTCTGTACCTCTATGGAGATATTCCATTAAAAATCAGCTGTTTCCAGCTACAATAGTCATTTACCACATTAACAATGTGTAGACTGGATTTATCATTCATTTAATGTTATCTTCATTGAAAAAACTGATTTTCTTTTTCATTTCAAAGTGACCCCAAACTTTTGCCTGGTAGTGTGTATCTCTTCAACTATATCCAGCCGGGTTCCTCTTTACACCATTTCTCCATGATTGCCTTCTTGGTTGCTGCTAAACAAACTTCTGTTGTACACTTTTGCTTGTGAGATTATGAACATTGCACCACACAGGGCTTCAGTAAAATGTACATTTTAATATCGTTGTCAGTTATGCCTCATATTTACTTGTTTTATGGCACTTATCAAGGTTGCTTTCTGACTAGATCCTTGCTTGTGTTGAATCTATTCTCAGATGTGCATCGCTATAAACGCATTTGCTAAATGAAACTGTAGAATTGTAGAATATTTAAACTTTCATATGATACAGGAGTTTGATCTACATTTTCTCACCACACCTTAGCAGCATGATAGTTGTGTACATGAAGACCAACTAAAAAATAAGCTGTTGGTAATTTTTCTAAATTTTTCTCGGAAAATAAAATTAACAATAAATAGTTTACAGTCATGGGTTACACTGACTGCCAATGACTGTTTGTGACAAAAAATGTAAATTGTTGGACTCCAGACCTTTTGTGAGGTGTTTTAATTCTGTAAACAATCAAAGCATACGACAAACAAAACAACCTTATCAGATTTGCATCAAACCATCACACAGAGAAATGTTTTGCTTATGTGTGCATGTGCGTGACAAACCAGCAAACAGCGCATTCAGAGTGTTTAACAGCACACAGTCGGCTGTCACTCTCCTCTCACCTGCTGGTATGGCTGAGGTGCTTGAGTGTAAGGCTGCGTGGCGGCTTGCATCGCAGGGTGCATTGAGGAGGTGCCATGGGGGGCCGAGGCGTTCTGGTACCCGGGGGGCAGGGAAGGGTAATGGCCCAAGTGCCGACCAGGCGGTTCAGGCTGAGCGAGGCCGGCTGTATAAGAAAAAGGAACGCAGATGAGCTTGCAAGAACTCAAACTCGCCGAGCAGCAGGGATCACTGGACAAATGAATCAATTTAAACGCCAAGGCCAGCATCTTTCTATCCACTCTGTTCATGTTTCTTACTGCTAGGAAATCCCATAAAAAGCCCAAACCTAACAATGCCTAAATCAGATTTTAAAGACTTTGCAACTTCCTTGCTCCTCTCAGCAACCCTTTAGTAACGACCAGAGGCACTGTGGTTGCGAGTGAATATTACTCAAACAGGAGTAAATCATGCATTTCATGGAGACAATTTTCATCTGCGGATTAATACAGACTTGGCAGCAGCACAGTGGATGAGGGATTGGCTCAAAATAAACAACAGTGGCAGTGTTTTATGGTAATGAAGGTACACGTCAGCCAGCGCACTGGTTTGTCTCAAATGCACAAGCTGGCACCTGAACACATTTCAGAGCTACTCTACCTGAAGGCCTCTTAGATCCTCACAACAACTGCTGTTTACTCTTCCACGATCGAAAGGGAGACTGGGCATGTAGGGTAGCAGCTCAAAAACTTTGGAATAGCATTTCCACTATTCAGTCAAATGCTTCTCCTCTTTTGACACTTTGAAAAAAAACGCAAGATGCTGTTGATGATGTACGTTTTCAGCAGCTTTTAGTTCCTCTTAGTGGTCCTAATATTTCGGATTTTATATCAATTTTATTTTTTAGAATTTGAGCTTACATGTTTTCTCTTGTATTTTTGCACATATTTTTGTCATTACTTGTCTTACAACATGTTCAGCCCTTTTTAAACCATGTTCTAAAACTTGATTTGATCTGAAATATGGTTTAAATACTTTCTGCGAAACAATAGAGATCTACGGCACAGAGATATTTGCTACTTCAGCTTCAGACAGTAACCGTTAAGAGGATTAGTTCATTGTAGATTTTGTGCTTTTCTTGAGGTTGGCCAATGATATATATTCCAAGACTTATCCTTTAAAGCTAAGAAAACGAAAGACATGTAATGCTTACAGCACACCAGAGTTTCACTCGTATGATATTTTGGATTTAGACATTTTTGCAGATAATATACTGATTTCATTTGACACATCAGTTATGGGGTTCGAAAATAAAATTTAATTTAATTTAGTTTAGTTTATTTGAAAGGCGACAGTACAATTTCATAAAACACATGATCCCACATGGTTAAAAAAGCCAGAATTAGCCGAAAGGCTAGTTTTCATCTGTAGTCCCCTGGCCATGATGTAAAAAAGCAGTAAAATACATCTACAAGAGAAAAACACAAATAGACACAGGATAGAACACTAAATATAACATATACAACAAACTGTTAAGAAAGCACAGGGCACACAATGCCTATAAAATATAATACAAGATACATGTTCAAACACTTACTGTACAATTAAGAGAGACTGAGACAACACAACACATCACACATAACATTTGATCACATCAAAACATCACAAATAGGCTTGTAGAATGTAGAAAAGCTTTGCCTCCTGGAGAACCCGTCAACAGCAGCTACACACTGCACATGTGGCTGATGTGAAAAAGAACCCAGTATGTGGCAGAAAACGGCCTTACCCATTTTGTTGTCAACATGATTATAGCTGTTTGATGCTTGTGGGCCATTTCCAGCCACAGCTCCTGTTTCAAAACAAACAGACACAATATTAAGATTTTTAGTGACACTTTGCAAAATGATATCTCTGACGCAGAGTGCTACCCACAGATGATGAATGTAAAATGAAATAAACTACCATGCAAGGTATGTGCAAGATGGACAAGAGGAGGGCATCACTAAAGTATGAGGATGCTAATTATGCAAACTAATAGAGTTTTTGAGGAAACATTTATACTTTGGTGCTTCTAAGCTGTTTATTCAGAGTCACATGGGAGATATGGTGATGCTACATGACAAAGACACAAAAGGACTACCAACAAGAACTAGTTGTTACCACTTATACTAAAGAAATACCCAGTTAAATAAGCACAAGTTACAGAGTTTAGAAGACAGAATCTTGATTAATATGTTTAGACAAGCTTTCTTATTTCAAGCATTGTTCTGTACAAGGAACAGTTTGAAGCTCAGTGTCGGCTGATTCTGTAGAGCTTCATATTTACTATTAAATAAAGGGATGGAAAAAGAAATAGTGCATCCACAGATACAATGAAAAAAGGAAAGAAAGGACGAGATCGGCACCACAGCACTGACACAACATCAAACAGCTAATGACAGATTTAGTCACACCTGGACATTCAATATCCCCCTCCTGGCCGTCGGACTCAGTAGGGGGGACAGTGCTGTTAACAGCCCCCCCACACTGAGCTGGCATGTAGAGGAAGGAGGGAAGAAAACAATGGAAAGTGATCAGAACAAAAACGGTTGGTTTAGAAAAGGACAAACAGTCACAAGTGTGAAGTGATACAGTCTCATGATGATCACTAGTAGTCACTTTACAATCAGCAACCACAAAGCGCTTGAACTTCACACAGTAATTGCCTTTTCTGTGGGAGTAAATGATGCTACGCTGACATTGAGCTCCAGCGTTAGATAAAACATACCCCTTTCTGTCAATGGACAAAGAGTCTGAGGTACCAACTCTCCTTAAATGACTGGATTCATGTAAAGCTGGTTCCATTTTCATGTTTGCTTGTGTGAATGCTTTCTGAACAAACAGGCGGTCTCCACTTCCTGATCTACAAAGCAGGCCGGTGGCACCGTTAACACCACTCAAAATCAATCAGCCAGAGGATAAAAAATGCAAACTTACCCTCTCCTTTGGGTGGTGGAGGTGTGGCATTGGCCACTGGGGGTCCAGTGGGAGGCGGTGTGGGTTTCATTTTTGGTGGTGGGCCTATGGGTGACGGGCCAGTAGGTGGAGGCCCGTATGCAGGTCTGCCTGGTTGGTATGTGTTGGGAACCATGGGATTCATTGGTGGAGGTGCAGTGCCTGGTGAAAAACAATCAAAGTTTATTTCTATAGCCGTTTACAACAGCCCAAAGAGTGACCAAAGTGCTTCATGGTGGAAAAACAAGAGAATAACTTAAAACAGGACAATCACACTCACACCTAAGCAAATTTAGAATAATCGATTAATCTCAGCACATTTGTGGACTGTGGGAGGAAACTGGAGTAGCCGGAGGAAACCCACACATGCACAGGGAGAACATGCAAACTCCATGCAGGAACCAGGGATCTTCTAGCTGCAAGTCAAAAGTGCTAACCACCACGCCACTATGCAGCCCGTAAAATATACAACAAAACAATAAAATACACATCAATAAAACAATACTAAAATATACATCTGAAAGAAATAAAAGTAGTAAAGTGTCACCATGCCGCTAGGTATTAAAAGCCATTTTAAACAGGAAAGTTTTGAATTCTGATTTAAAAAGAACTAGGTCTTTCAACAAAAGTGATGTTGAACGATCACTTCTTTTATTGATTTTGATTTATCTCGTTTTATTCAATTACTCATTTAGCATTCAAAGTGTGACTAACTGGCGTGTAATGTTTGTTGGAGATGTCACAACCACTGATAAATTGGCATTACGATGACACAAAAATGATGATCGTTTCGCAATATCAGCACAAGGAGGATGCAGCGAACCGCACTTAAAGATTTTCTGAGAAAGAAAATGTCACGAACTCTTACAAAGAAACTGGAAAAGTGAGTATTGTGAGACAGCACAGTTTGTTTTATATGTTTGAACTGTTTGCCACAGTTTTTTGCAGAATGTTAATATTGGTAAAGCTCTTCTCACACTTGGTTCATTTACTACTTGCATTTTTTTTCCATATATCAGCAGCTAGGCACTGCAGCAGAAATGTTACCATTTTAATTTTTTGGCACAATATTATTATAAATAGTAATGTCTTTCTTTGGTGCTTGAAAGCTCCACTCCAAGTTGATGTTGAAACAGATTCGCAGATTTTTTTCTGTACTTTCAAAATTGGTAGCAAATGCCACATTTCTGGAGGTGGAACAAGAGATTAGAATTAATTTTTGTTTGAAAAATGACTTGTACAATTATACCAAAGGTATTGTTAAATTGTTTTCTGTCAGCTGAGTTATTGCTTCAGTGGTGAATTCTCCAACATCTTCCGTCTTCTCAGTGAAACAGCACTATCAGTGACATAATTTAAACAGCATTATCACTTCTAAAATCATGTTAACATTACTGTACTGTGTAAAACAACTCTGTCCTCTTGGTGCATATCATGTACAGGACAGATATGAGGCATCACAGAGGTGCTGTAACACTATAAGCTCTGAGTACTGGTGACAACAGCTGGTGGCACTACTAACCCAGCCTGCTGATGTCAGAGCACTGATGCCTCAATCTCTGCCATCAAACCAGCTAGTTCAGGCCAGCCTGTACTTAAACACACTCCTTGATAAACTTATTGTTCAGTGAAGGCAGCAAGTATGTTCAGCTTTGTGCGTAAGCTGTGCATGATATCGGTTTTGATACATAATAGTCACGCTGTTCACGAAGCAACATGTGTGCTAAAATATAGTTTATCAGGTCGGTGATTCTTACATCACTGAGTCAAAAAAGGCTGACTTTAATATGTAAAGAACAAATAATTTAAACATTTCTAAAGAAACAGTTTATCACGGATGTAAAGCAGAACAGAATTGTTGAATGTTGAATAAAGCTGAGATGAGGCTGCATAATAAGGACTAAAATGATAATCCTCTTTACTTCACATTGTGCACACTGCAGTTTTGCATTTTATACAAGCACTGTCTCATTTTACATGTTTCTGAAACTTTAACAATTCAAATTTTTTTACTGACAAATATTGTTTGTGACCTAATGTATAATAAATAATTTTTAACTGAACTATAAAAGGAAAAGAACATTGTAAATCATGGTTAGGAGGACATTTTAAATCAAAAAATCAGTTATCAGTGTAAATATCTCCACTGTGACCTAATCCTTTTTTCAGTTAACTCTTTCTGCCACTGCCAGCCATTGTACTGGCCAGACACGTCCTCACGGTCCAAGCTAATCTGACCATAAAACTGAGAGATATCTAGAACATCTAGACTGAAGAGATCACAAGACCTCCGCAACCACTGCACTAGAATGTTAAAGTTACAAAATGCTTGAACAAATCACTCAGACGCTGTGGTCACATATTACACAACGCACTTCTATCATGCTCAGATCATGTAACAAAACTATTTCCTGTTGGTATACAAAGTTGCTGAGATTCTCAGTGAGTGGTCTTTGACTTTTGACACGGTGAACTAACTACTTCTCAACCGAGGCAAGCCTTTAACTCTCACAACAGGAAATCAAAGTACAACCAGAATCTATTAAAATGCTAAAAATACCTGGGAGCTAAAGCTATCTGCATTTGGTTTAAAAACTATTTTAAAAATAAAAAGTGCATCAGAAACTAATGAAACTTAAATTATGTCATGCTGATTCAAAAGAATCACAAATGAAACAATAAAATTCTCATCTGAACTTTGTACAAATTCAGAGTGAATGAGTTTCTGTGCTTGGGCAGCAGCCAGACACAGCAACTAGCCAACATGTTCAATGCAGGAGCAGAGGGCAATGTCCAGCTCCAACAAATCAGTATTCTAGATATGCATATCTGCAGCACATGTCAGTGACAGAAGACAATGACAGGAAAGAAGTCAAAGTAATATAATCCTATTATAGAAAAACTCTTGAAAGGGAATGGTGACATGATCAGTGTTTGCTTTATAACAATAATAACAATGAGGAAATAATAACCCCAAAATTAGTTGGCAAAAGGTCACTAGTATGTTTTATTAAACCTGAATGGATGATTCATCTTTTTATTGATATGACCAAAGGCCTGCCTGCATTATTAGTGTCTCATTGGCTACAACTGGGAGTGGTTGCCTCACTTCAGTGTAATACTTTGATAATTTTCAAATTGAACTGTATTGTGTAGGTACAGTAGCTGTTCACAATTATGCCTTTCAGTGGCACCTTCGTGTTCTTACCTGGCTGAGTGTATCCAAGCATTGAGGTGGGGGGCGTCCCTGGGCCTGGGGGTTGGGTGACGCTCTGGGACACGCGGGGTGGTGGTGCGGTGCTATAAGGTGCCGATGAAGGTGGTAGCGGCTCTGCTAAGCTTGCAGCAGGATTCACATGATTTGCCACAGGGCCACGGGGAGGCGTGCTAATGGAAGTGGGAGGCCCCATTGGTGGGGGAGCTGTGTTGTACTGCCATACTGGAGCCATGGGCTGCTGAGGGCTTGGATAGTAACTACTCGAAGACACGGCTGGAGGAGGGGGTGTGGCCTGTGCAGGGGGCATCCTGGGACCAGGGCTGGGGCTGGCAGACTGAGGAGGGGTATGGGAAGGAGGACCACTCAATGGAGGCCTGGGCAACAGTGGCTGGCCCGGAGAGGATGGGTAGGAAGTGAGTGGTGGGCCTGGCTGATAGGAGCTGACTGGGGGAACAGGCTGGTATGGTGCAGAGGGATAGAGTCCAGGACCAGTGGGTGGGGGAGCTTTGGCCTGCATGGGGTTGTAGATTGGTTGGTGAGTCATGCCATAACTGACCCCTGGCAGCTGCTGCAGGGCAACAGGATTCTGTGATGGACCTGGAGACCAGGGGAAGGAAAAAATACAGACAGGTTACTGAATGTAGGTCAAAACATTACAATTTCCCCTAACAAAAATAACACACATCCAGCTATCAGAATTACACTAAAGCCCTTTCAGAAGTGCTGATAACTTTTAAAATGCTCTGGTGAGGCCACATGACAACTTCATGCTGAACATTTCTCTTTCTTTCAAACTGTTCCCCAGCAGGCTCACTACAGTGTTGAGAAAAGGGCTGTTGGAGTCCCTCTTGTGCATCAGAGGCCAGAAGTTTCACAAGGATTGCAGCTCTCTAGGTTACAGTCTTGTCATGCTTGACCAGACCCATTGTAGAAGATTTCTGAAAGGTAGCCTTATGTTCAAAAGCTCGGGAGCCATTCCATTAGCATCCCTGACAGATGAAACCCCCATTGTTACTGACTCAAGGCCTGAAAGAGGCTTTTGTTTGTTATTCAAGTGTCTTTTAATTAAAGGAATTCAATGTATTGAAATCTGTTCAAAGAGTTCAAAAATTACATGAAAAACAGATGGCACAGTACTAGCAGCGACAAAAACTAAGTGAAAACCACTCAGACCTACCAAATGACCAATGAGCTGACAGCCCAGGGTCTAATCTCTTTACTTGGATTAAATTCACCATGATCTGCCTTCAGTGACAGTGAGTGTGGGGCTCCGAGCCAAGTCTGACCTTACTTTACTTAACACAGTAGTGGTATAACTCTACTGACATTTTTACACCACTAAAATACTTTGATGTGAATGAAATGAATGAAATTTATTTCTCAATTTCTAGAATCTTAATCGAAAACAATAAATAATGCAAGAGCTCAAGAGATGTGAAATTAATATCTAATAATCAGGACTAAAGGAAGAAATGGGTCAGAGTAGAAATTCACATCTACAAATGTTGTCCAAATAATAATCTAACAGACGTCAGTGCTTAAATTGCGGTAACAACGTGTGGCCGTCTGTGCTCTAAATGATGACATAATGCAAACAGATTCACTACTATGCACTTAGTCCTCACTACATAACAGGCAGCACAGCTAAGTCAGCAGAGTGAGAAGGGATTAGAAAGCAACTCTTCTCAATGAGCAAAGATAGATGAAGGAACATAATCCACCTCAAATCTTTGTCCTTCCGGTGAGCAGGGAAATTGTAAGACCTAAAGCTCCCCGTCAGTTAGAGCTCTTGTCCAATCAGAAAGAGCCTAATGTAAACTCAGTCCTGTCAGCCAGTTACCAATTTAAAATGTAGAAAACAGAAAAAGGAAGCAAGCTTAAAACCTAGCAAATAAAAATGAGTGTAAATACAGATTTGGGGATGTAAATCAGTGCAAAAGTTAAAGAAAAACTGAAAAACAAAGAACCTTAAGACACCATTTTGCAGTCATTCATAATGACACAGATTGTGAGAAGTTTGCAACAGTGAGCCTTTGTCAACATATATCTTCAGATAACCATGGAGGAATACAACTCCAACCATAAAATTGATAATTCCACTTTACATAGGAAAACCTTCAAGGAGGAAGTGGAGTAATTACTGCAGATATAAGTAATCATTACTGAGAGTTCTTCATAATCTTAATCCTTTAAGTGCAGTAATGCTCTCTGCCTTCTTCCACGGTTAAATACCTCAAAAATGACATAAGGATACACAAAGACAGCGCAGGACAACAGCTTAAACTGATTACTAGTAATGTAACCAAGAAAGCCTTTCCAGTCGAGCTCATTGTAACTATTAGCATCACTTACATCAAGTGACTGTGTGATAATACTATGCAAGAAAATATAGACCAGTCACCAGAGAATATCACTGAAGTATGCTGCTATGAGACGTTTACAGTAGGTAGGTTCCCTACAGTTACATTCCGTCTTAAAAAAATGTTATTACTATATGTGCATCACTTGTGCAAACACGAGACATTTTGGTGTGGCAAAATTCAAATGATGTACATACTTCTGACTTTTGATGATTGATTAGAAAGATCCTTCATGGTATTTGAACTGGTAAATATCCAGATAGTCTGTGTTAAGACTTTATTTACAGGCCCTGTTCTGAAAACTTATCACACACAGCTTTCGTGATATGCTTTCACGGTTTGTTGCTATTGTCAGAAACAGTGCTTTCAGATTTATCAGGGCTCAAAGTACAAAGCTAGATTAACAATATTGAATGGCCCATGTGCTTCAACAGAGACAGTAATTACAAACAGGGGAAAATGCAATGAAAAATCCAGACCCTTTTATCTACAATGTTAGAAAAAACAGCTGAGGCATTATAAACATCAGCTGCTTCTTGTGCACAGACAGCTCCTTCCCAGGAGTTGATAAAAAAATCTTGTGAAGTCTTTTGTCAGCTGTCACTGATTGCATTGGATTGTTTTTGTTTGTGGGAACATGATAGAAATGTGTGAGTAATCTCAAACTTGAGTATATAGTTGCTTCAGGCTGGAGAAACCTCTGATTTGACATATCTGGATCATTCCCAATGTGCCACATGTACAGTAAAACGTAGGACGCAAACAAGTCACAGCTGCTTTATTTAGCCAGCTTAAAATCTCTCTTGCATCACAGCTACTGCACTATAATACACATGCCAGTAGGATTGTTTACTGGCAAACGAACTGCACAGTTAAAAACCCCTAGGTGGAATGTGTGAAAATTTACAAGTCAAAGCTCGTTAGATGCAGATAATACGACAGGCTGAAGTTCTGGCTCAACTAACGGCTTGAAGAGAAGACATTAGCAGTATGCCCGCTATGTTGACTAGAAAATGATGGCACAACGAAACACTTGTCTTAATGATGATCATTCTGGCAACCTGTTGGTTTGCCACTTCGACCAACCAAAAGTAGCAAACACTTGCTAAGTTTAGATAGGTAGCACAGCATGTATAGCTATCGTACCTTGACCATAGTACTTATTTTAGCCATCTTAATTCAGTAAGATAACATAGGTCAAGATTAACCACAGTTATGCTGGCGTAACCATACGTGACAGCTCACCCTTACTTGGCTGCCTTACGTTACAGCGTTACTAAGCAAGCCAGCGAGCTAACAGTTAGCACTTAGCCGCAGACCCAAGATCCGATAACTACGTTAGGCGAGTTAGCCAGCGTTAGCCTTTTCACCTCAGACTAACTTCACTTGCATTTAACTGCTACTCACCGTTCGCGTACGTCTGTCCCGTCCCAGTCCCATTCTGAGAGTTGAACCCCGCGGTTGACATCTTGAAACAGTCACCAGGATCTAATTTAGAGGTGCTTGGTTGGCGAAAAGCTAGCTGCGTCTTTAGCTAGCTAACTAGCTGGCAAGTCGCGGGGTAACGTTTAACCTGTGGCTCCAACGATGTGGCGTCGAGTCAAGGCAGCGTCTACGGGGACGTCTCCTAGTTTCCTGAAAAGTTGATTCGGCCACTTGTTGTCAATCACAGGGCCATGGCTATTACCAAAATCCCCCGTTCAACTACCAACGGGTGAGTAACGACGGGGCCTGGTCGGAGTAATCGTGTGAGACGCTGCCTTCTCCCCTTTCACCGGAAGTTGGGATCACCCAGCAGGATCAACGTAAAAATCGTCGGGCATGCGCAGTGTGTACACGTGGCATTTCCTCCGGTGCGCAGGATTTTCCAGCGTACTGGAAACAAGATCTGCGATTTTATCTGCAATCACTGACTTATCAAAGCGTCCGCTCGTTCAGTTGGATGCAACTGAACAGACGAACGTTGTGCCAAAAAGGGATCGTTTTTCATTAACTAATTATCCTCATGTTTGCCAGGTCTGTTGTCCTGCATACAACCTTTATACATTATGCTTTTTAACTGGTTGAAATAGTTTTAAAGGTTAATTCAGCTGCAAGAAACTTTTGACAAAGTTTCACAAGACATACTTTTGCTATTATGCCAACAATACAAAAAAACCCCCAAAAATATATCAAACGCAAAATAATACACCTAAAAAGATGTTTATGGGAGAGCCCTGATTTAATGTATAATTTTGTAGCGTCAAAACTTTAGTTCAAAATATAATGATGATTAAAAATATTTATTATAGTAATTTATAATTATACTATCGAAAGCTTTTTTTTTATTTTTTTTGCATACTTTAATCCTAAATAAGCAAATAACTCAGATAAATTAGCATAAACAATACTCTGGAGTCTTAACTTCAATATTTAAGCTTTATTATCACTGTATCATCATGTAGCAATTATCATTTTTGCACTACTGTGTTTATATATTCCTTTCTACCTTGCAAATATGTGTTTATATTTTATTATATTTATTTTTATTACTACTGTTTTTTCCCTGTTCTTCTTTCTATAGTTTCTTTTTTTCTTCTTCGCTGTCCATACTCCTAGGGTGACACCAACAGCCGAAACCAAATTCCTTGTATGTTGTGTACCATTAAAGCTGATTCTGATTCTGATCTGCATAAAAACTAGGTCAATACAGCTTGACCAAGAAGCGCTCTACCTGTTTTTGGCGGACGTTTTTTTTTTTTTTTTTTTTTTTAAGCCTGACACTTGTTGAATGAATAAATTATCCGTCCCCACAAATTGGAAACGATCCCAGTAATTATCCATGATAAAAACGGATAATTAAATACTAAATAATTACGACAAGAATGTCGTAGCTACTCTATGACTGGTCGGGAGCAATTGTTTTTGTGACTGGTTGATTGTTTTGTTTGATGTGGAAACGACTCACACTGTACATTGATAAAATATTTCATCACAAAATACTCACTGAAATCATGTTTATGGGAACTTTAAGATAAGAAGAAGTGCAGACCATTGGATTATTTCAGGTCTCCTGCCGGAAGGATGATGGTGGAGCATAAACGGGAAGCGGCTGGGCAGAGTTTGGGGAGTTGTTGGACAGCCATTGCAGTGTCGTGGCTCAGTAACAAAACACGAAAGAGGAGAGAAAGACCTGGTATCTCACAGGCTCTCTTTTTTTTTCTGACCGAGAGACCAATTTACATGACTATTAGAGCGAACGCACTCGGTAAATTAGTCTACACCTAAAAAGCGGGTAAGTTTTTGGATACAATTTCTCACTATTAGTCAGAAAATGTGAACGTTCGGCATCTCGGCTAGCAAATTATCCCGGCTGCTAAACGTTGCTACGTTAGCATTGCTAGCACCAAGTTGCCGTATTATCACTGTGCCTCTAACTGGATGTGAACTTAACTTGAGGCGCTTTGATATTCTTTTTATTTACCATTTACGTTTGTTTTCGGTGGCGACACTCTCGCCCTATCACTAGAATGTAGTGTCTTTAGTACATCGACGAGCTGTTTCTGTAGCTAACTGCTGATTAGCTAACGTAGCTTTCGATGCAACGTCGCCTAATAGAGAAAATGACACGTAGCTAGTGGCTTCCTGCTAGCCTGTCTGTTAGCCGGCCTCACCCTGCCTTTTCAAATTAGACATAAGTAGGGTGTCTAAGCTTGATATGTTTTGTTAATATCCTGACATTTGGGCCTTTTTCTACTATATTTTCCAGCACGTAAACTGGCGTAGACCAATCATCCATGTTACATTAGCCGTTTAGGTAAAGGTTAGCTACTTCACCGCTACGTTGATAGTCGTTGTGGGGACTTTTGACAGCCGAGTCAAACCGCATTTAGTGTGTTTTAATTATAAATGTTCACAGATTTCTCACGACATCTAGGAACTCGTGAAATCTTAAAATGGATGTGATTTTGTAGAGATCATATCTCCCAAAAGGAGTAAATGTGTCCTCTTTTTAGTGATCATTTTAATTTGGTAAACAGATTCCTCGAATGCCACAGTTGTAGTTTTGCATATCTAAGTATTTTCAAGTCTTGATTGTTTTCTGACTATAAGGTGAAAGTGACAAGTAGTATTAAACGCCAAAGAAGTTGCTAGGAAGTTAGGGTAATGTCAAAATGTGTGGCTTAGTGATTTTTCAGTAAACGGACCCATATCCTTATTTAGTAAGTGTTGACTTGAAATAACTATCAATAGCTCATTTGAGAGACATGATTAACAAAAGCTGCCTAAAATCGTACACGAAATGGAAATTCATATAGTCCATATTGCCTCAGAAAATGTGTCTTGCTGTTAGTATTCAATTTAATTTAGTAGCTAGACACTTTTCTCAAATACCACTGTTCTAAGTGAGTACTACACAAGTAAGCATTTTGAAATCTTCATTAACTATCATAGTGTAAGGAAAGTTAATATTTGTTTTTTAAACACTGTGAAAGTAGCTCACAAGTCAGATAATGTTAGCAATATTGGTAAAATTGTCAAAAAATGTAGCTTGGGAAGTTTTTAGTAAATACACCCGCTGATAGCTCTTTAAATAAGCTGTGCATAAAGTGTTAACTTGAAATAATCCACAACTGCTTGAAATCTAACAATAGTAGACATTCATAGAGATTATACCTCCTGAAAGAGGACAGTGTGTGTACTTGTTATCTTATTTTATAGTTAAACAAATTTCTCAAATAGGTGACTTGTGTTGGTATTTTTTCTGTCTACATTATTACCAGATTCTAAGGAAAAACTACAATTAAAAGGTGTTTTTTGGATGGACAACTTACACTTCAGAGGTTGGATACTGTCTGTAATCAGGGGGAACTTTCACAGAGTGTGCCTTGGTGACTTTTGTCTAATTATACCCTTATTCACTCATTTTAAAAAACAGTTTTGAGCGCATTAACTTGAAATCATTGTCTTTTACTAACCCTCAGTAGACATAATATCAAACAACAGCCTGAAATCTTACAGTAGATCAGAAATTATACAGTTCATGTCTCCCGAAAGGACAAAATGTGTCCTGTTAGTGTTCAACCTAATTTAGAAGTTAAACACATTTTTCAGATATCACAAATGTAATTTTACAAAAGTAAGCTTCTTCATGTGCAAACTGTCAAAGTGTGTAGCTTGGTGAGTTTCGACTAAATGCATCATTAGTCACTTGTTCAAAAAAAACTGTGATGAAAGTGTTAACTTGAAATAACTGTCACTGACTCACTTGAAAGATTTAATTCATAGCAGATGCCTCAGTGCTGGTGAGTTTTAGCTCTAAGGGTGCCTCTAAGCAAATTCTTACTATGCACCTTAAATCACCTCTTTTTGGCAATGAGGATTTTTTTTGTCACACCTTGTATTGATGTGGCTTTATAGGAGTCTGTTGCCTAACGATCAGTTTGCACACCCTGTAAACAACAACAGATCCCTTGAAACAGGTTTAGGCCCCTGTTTTCAGCCAAGCTTTTCATTTATCACATGCCTTGTTTTTTTCAGAATATTTTAAACACACATCTATATATTGGTCTTATATCTGCCTGTACTTGTCAGTTACTGTCAGGGTTCATGTTCACGACTGCATTATTCCACATGTGAGGCCATCAGTCTGTAACACCAACCCACAGTGTCAGCGGAGGCGTGGGAGCATATCGGTCTGGAGCGTAACGGCAGCTGACGTGTAGTTCAGCTGTGTTTTCTGTATTTGCATGGTCTTGACCTTTGTCTACCTTATACTTTAGCCCTGGAGTTGTTTGCGTGTTACGTAAGTGTGACTAGAGGTCGGCATCAGCTTACCTTGTTCTGGTACCTTTGTATCCATCATAGAAAAAAGGCTAGGACATTGAATGAATTAGAAATACATGTCTAATGTAGGAATTGCATACATCCCATGCGGCAGAAGCTCCTTCATGGCTTACTGGCTGAGAAAGTTTGTTTTTTCTGCCCTCCTTTCTTAGAGTTTCATGACCATAACAGTGACGGATTTGATCACGTCAAATACAAGGAGGGTAAAGAAACTTCTATGAACTGGAATTACAAATGAACAAAAGAGGAGCTTTTCTTGCGCAGAAGCAACAAGCTGTTGCACATTTGTCAGTCAGGAAGCTGTTGAGTTCACACAGTTTTTAACAAGCCACGTCTCAAATCTATTTTGTTTTGATTGAAATGCAATATGGCTAGCTTGTCTTCAAAGGCAAAGACTAGGTTTCAGTTCTGAAGCCCTTGCAGATGGGTTTTGTTGAACAAAACACTCATGTTGCCTGTGGAGGAACTGTCACATGGTATGTGTTCAGGTCTCAGAATCTCCTGTCCTGCTGTCCAAAGACTCCTACTGGAACAAGCTAATCATTGGCTGTAGCAAGCCACTCATTGTTTTTATCACCAGTTGCTGGTATCTATCTGATAGTTTTGAGGCAAGCTGCATTTTCATGTAGAAGAGTGCCATCACTTACTGAGGGGGCACTGATTGGTTTTTATTGATCTTACTCTCTGTTTTGTGATATCTGATACTGTTATTTGTGTTCAGTTTGTCTCTTGGGGTTCCCAGGTGTTTTCTCTTGTAGGCTCTGGGCCTGTTAACTCAAAAAATGAAGCCATAATATAGTCCAATAAACTGTTACTGGAAAAAAAAAAGGTTTAGAATTAAATATTGTAATGTCAAGAACTGCCACTGTTGAAATTAGTTAATATTCCTAAAAATTATCTAAATAAATGACTACAGTAATTGTCTAGATTTGTCTTCATACGGTGTATCATCATTTCAGTTTAAGCTTCCACCTTTCCCTGCCATCTAGTGTCTTTCATAAAGATTCTCCAGGGATGTCATACCTTTTAAGTGCCGCTTTTGTGAAAACTATTTGAACCTCAGTATTTTGTTTATGCCATGGATAAAAGAGAGAGACCATCCAAATGTGCCCCAAAGGTTCCTACCGGCGTGATGACAGTTGTTTCTCTTAAACTGCAGTCAGAGCAGGGTCACTGTATGTCACTAATAACTTGCATACAAAAGTAATAAAACAGTTTGTTGATAAGCATTTGGAGAAAAGGGCAAAATGCCAGATGACTTGCAGCATTTTTAAAGTTTGCTTTATGGTATTAAGGGACGTTACAGCTAAATTAGCACCGTTGTATCGTTTTTTGTTTCTGCATCTGTGCATGTTCATGTCTTCTTACCTCTGTTTGTCCCATTTGTTGTTTTTCAGGATTCAACAGATCCGGATATGTCATTCCTGTGGGATTGGGTTACTATCAGTTTCAATAGCGTACTACAGTTTTTAGGTGAGTACTGGTGATAAGATGCACTATCTTACAGTAAACATTTCAGTTTTGAAAGCTTAAAAAAATGCAAACACTTTTGACTGTTTTGGCATATTAGGAAGTCAGTCAAAATGGAATTATCCTGGTGTGAACTGCAAAGCTGTTAAAAATCTTAATTAGCATGGGGAACACACTTGATAATTATAGAGAGGATTTAGTGTGAATATAGTCTGAATAATATCTTCAGTGATCACAAGAAGAATTTTAATTGTTACATCTATTGATCTGTCTTTCAATCCGGTGTTCTAGTATTGAGTGAAAAGCAGAGCTTTGTGCCTTGAAATCCATTCCTGCTGTGACTGAAGTTGCTTGGAAGAAGCAGAGTTTCTCCTAAAGTGTGTGTTTACTTTGTGGCCACAGACACAAATCTAAAACAAATATCCTGACAGTATAGCAAAACTCACTCCTTACTTGCTAATCCACACTGTAAGATGCCAGGTAATAAAACCTTTGAATAAAGATTACTCTGTAGCTCAACTTTTTATCAGGCAAAAGGCATTAGTTCATTTTCTGACACGACAAGATAATTTTCACACTTTGTAGTTTGTATTGTGGTAAGAAATGATTAAACTACCTCCATGAGTGATCATTACTTTAAATGCTTCTGTGTAGCTTGAGTGTGCATTTATAGCTCCTTGGTTAAAGCTCAAACACACACTGACTTATCGTTTTAATGCACATTCAGGCTACACATACTCCTTATGTCCCCGTAAAGTGGTTCAGCTAAAAGTATCCACTACATTTTTTGTGCTGTGTAAACATGAAAAGCAAACAGAAAATATCGCTCAGATACACAACATGATTTTCCACCCAAGGTTTTTAAATTTGTCTGTGATGGAAGTGTCCATCTGAAATGTGGTGGGACAATCTTGTTATATTTACCAGCTGCTCTCCTCCCCAGAGTGCACTGTTCTAGTTTCTGTGTTGGAACTGCTTGTTTGAAGCAGGAGTTCCTGTTCTCCCTGTTAGACAGGTCACATAGTGCTGTTGTGAGTAATGATGACGTCCAGTAGAGCTGACTCAGTCAGAAATTTTACAAATCCTCTGGGTATCACTATGCTGAGTCAGAGAGGTAAACACAAAGCCTCAAGACAATTGAGGAAGGAATGACCTTTATTTGCCCCATTTATCCTGTATTCAGGTAGCTGATGTGCCCAGGTGAGAGAAGCGATAATTGCCAGTTTCATTTTGCTCACGTTAAATTGCAGGAGTTTCATTGTGAAAAGTTGTTTCACTGAATTAATATGGCTGTCGTTTCTCTGTAGAATTCCAAATGAGCTTATTTTTTCTAATTTCAGAAAATGCAAGAAAATAGTTTAATTTGGGCAAGGGTCTGTCATTTAAGGTTCACAGTGTGAAATAAAGAACAGCAAGATCAGCAGGTGGCGTTCTGACACTTTGGCATGTTTTGTTTGTGCATCAAAGAATCTATATGTGTGAATCCATTATCCAGTACATTCTTGAGGACAAGTCTGAGCTTGGCAGTTTATTTGCATGTGTTTTACGCTTTAACGATTTTATTTATTTATGTGTAATGTGATTCAGCCTTTGAAAGAGATTTGTGGTGTCCAGGTTTGTGTTCTAAATTTGTTCTGGCTTTGTTTCAGGACTGTACAAGAAATCCGGCAAGTTAGTATTTCTTGGCCTGGACAATGCTGGCAAAACGACGCTACTGCACATGCTCAAAGATGACAGATTGGGACAGCATGTGCCAACTTTACACCCAAGTGAGTTGGTGCTACACTGTCACACACATGCATGTCCACACATGCTCACACAGTTATGTGTTCAAAGACTGTCCATGCAAATAAGTTCAGGCTGATGATTCAGACAGTTACATGTCACATTTTTAATGAACGCTGTTGATGGGCTCTCACGATAATGACATTTTAGTTGACAGTTAATTGTCATACACACAGTTGTGCTTAATGATTGAAATTTATATGTTTAGAGGTATTAGCACATTTGACTGCTAACTTTTTGCTGCAAATTCTCCAAGTTATTGGGAACTCTTTTTTTTCATTTTTCATCAAGTATTCCCACAGGGCTGCTGAGATGTTTGACTTGGCAACTAAATCAGTGCTGTTAATGTCAATAAATTCTTATTGAAATGCAGTTAGTCAAATGTAGTTAAGTCCTGAGATAAGTAGTTAGTGCCATTAAACTGTAGCACAGGAAGGTAGTGCTAAGATGGAAAATGACATGGAAATAGTGATTCAAATGTGACTTTTCAGTTAGTTTTATCCAGCTGATGTATATCATTGACTTCTAAGCTACCTGACTTTTAAGATTTGTTCATTATCATTATCTCTCCCAGCTTCAGAAGAGCTGACGATCGCTGGCATGACTTTCACCACCTTTGACCTTGGAGGCCACGCACAAGGTGTGTCTGTGTTCTAATGGTTTTTTGTTTTATTAATTACTGTTTCTATTGTGCAGAGATACCAGGAGTTTGTGCAGCCGAGAAAGGAAGTACTGCGTTGTTAATTTAAGGACTGAACAGTACTCTGTGTCTAAGACAAGTTGATCGATCAGACCGTAAATCTGTTTTTGTGTTCGTTCACACAGCCCGCAGAGTGTGGAAAAACTACCTCCCTGCCATTAATGGCATTGTCTTCCTTGTGGATTGTGCAGACCACCTCAGATTGGCCGAATCAAAAGCAGAACTTGATGTAAGTACTTTCTAGTCGCAAAATACATACATTTTTTTGCTCAAATATTTGTTTTGTTTGTGTCAGTGGCACCAGAAAAAGTGAGATTGGGGTTGGTATGAGAATTGATGTTTGTGTTGGAGAAATGCTGCCTATTCAAAGTATTTATTGCAAGAAACTAAATGAAGTGTCTGTTACAATACAATCAACTTTTGGCACAAATGCTCAAAAACTGTGCAAAGATTAGTCAATTTTACAGGAGACAAAAGCATCAACTTCTGCTACCACAATAGCTTATAAAATATAACACTCTCTTTAATGATGACAAGCAAATTTGTGAAGCGTTTCCCTTTTTTTGTTGCTAATTTCCCCACTGGGGGTTTAATAAGGCATGTTACCTTGTCATATCACAAGTCTAAATCTGGAAAATTTAAGAGATCATTTGTTTTAGTAGACAAAAATTGCAATACTCATAAAATCACTTACAGGAAGCACTAAATATTCCACTATCAGAGATTCATAATGAGTAACACTGTCGTATCAGAAGGTCCAGTTTTTTTTTAAATTTAAAATCTAAGTTTAAGCTGGATAGTAACGCCCCATCATCCGTCCTAGGCATTAATGACAGATGAGACCATCGGAAACGTGCCTATTCTGATCCTGGGCAACAAGATCGACAGACCGGAAGCCATCAGTGAGGAGAAGCTGAGGGAAATTTTTGGATTGTATGGACAGACGACGGGCAAGGTGAGTGAATACATCAGTCTGTCTGGCCAGCGTGCTCTCCCCTTTTCATTTGGACATCTTATTGTCTATCGAAACAGTCACACGGGTATGGGAAAGACAAGGAATTCTGGCGCATGATCATTTCAGAATCAAAAATAGATATGTATGTCAACCAAAAATATTCTTGCATATCTTTTAATCTATCACAAAGCAAGAACATGGCTGTATATGTGTGTATACAGCTATAAGTAACTCTATATTCTGCATGGATAAAGTAGTCCTGCCCTCAGTTTGTTTCTTTTGGATTAACAGTCGGCTTATTTTGTTACATGGAGACCAACAGAGCAAGCATTAAAATGTTCGAAAGATAAGCACATTGGATATTCTTTATGGCTCTGAAAGTTGTGCTTATACTTGGAAATTATTTGACAGAGGAGGCCGATAATGCATTTTTTATTAGGACTTTCACATTGCATTAGGGCCTCTCAAGTTGACATGAGGATTCATGTTTAGAAATCATCTTGTGTTTTTGAGATGTGCCACAGCTGCATGCATCTCCCTTGTAGCCTTCAGCTTCCTGGGTTGTGTTCATTTACAGTTAACTAATTAATTTCTTCATTTTGTAATACCCTCTTCCCTCTGTGCCTTCTCATAACCCTGAAACACATTTAAGGAACTGAAATTTTCCGTGCTTTAATCCTTGATATAAAACAAATGTAAATTTCAGACACTGACCTGAGACTACACCAGAGAAAAGGCTGCAGGAAGTTGAGTCCTCACTGTAGTACACTAATAATGAAGTTATGAGTCCACTTTTAAGCATAGGATCAAAACAATAGTAAAATGTCAAGTTTTAACTTGATAGGTAAAGGTTTTTATGGTGGCATTTTTGTCTTTACATTTGACAAGATATGCCATAAAGGGCCGACTGACTGGGAGTCAAACTGAGGGCTATGTTGTTGAAGGGAGCAGCCGATCATCCAGTTTCATCTTTAATATTCCACAAATGCATTTAAACTTGCACCAAACGACTCGGGGAAAATATCTAATTTGATTTTCGGCACAACTTCTAAAGTCAAGTTTCTGTTCAATAGTAACTGTAATAGATTTAAAACATATGACGGAGCATTACTGCATGAGATCCCATCAAAAGTACGAGTGCTTCAGTTTATCTAACCGTTGACCTGACAGTTTAAACCTGGGTCAGACCAGCTGCAAAATCTATGTGCTAAACTGCAGCCTGTTCAATTTTCCATCTCGATTTGAAATTTGTTTTTTTTTTATCTTCTTTGCACATGTATCGTGCATTCATTGAGTAGAACACAGAATTACTCTATTTTTTCCAACCACAATGTACTTGGTATTGTAAATAAAGCAGTGTTTGAGGATAATTTACCATTTCAAAAAGAGTGTATTTAAGGTGACTTTTTTTTCCTGCTTTTCTCTCAGGGCAACATTCCCATGAAGGAGCTGAACACGAGACCATTAGAGGTGTTCATGTGCAGCGTGTTGAAGAGGCAGGGCTACGGCGAGGGCTTCCGCTGGCTCTCCCAGTACATCGACTAAAGCAGCCGAGCCCTCAACACACCGACATCACCACCACCAACACCATCAGTGGGGGGGGCGCCAAATCCAACCACTCGAGACGCCCACCGTCGCCACCGTCATACTCAGCCCCATGTTTGGTTAATCAAGTCTGACTCCACCATCAGAGAAACCAGTACAACTTGATCCCAATAGACTTTTATTGGTCGAACATTTGGTTCCGCACTTAAAGCATTCATACATGTATGCGCGCACACACGTTTGTTTCCATCTCTCTTTCTTGTTTTTTTTTTTTTATTTTTTTTATTAAGAGAGAAACATAGCATTGGTTCCACAGCAAAGGGTGTTCAAATTCAAACGGATGAATCTTTTCTATATTGTGTCTGTCCTTCGCTGCCCTCTCTCCCTCCCTTCCGGCCATCTGTTGAGTGTGATGATAAATGCATTATAACTGTAAATCTGTATATGATTTCATTGGTATATCAACAGTCCCCTCCACCTTCTCCCCCCTCTTCAGCTCATTTTGAGCGATGAGAGAGAGCAACATAGTTGTATACATTGCAGTACACTTTTTTAACAGTAAAGACATTCATTCAACGTTGTATTTAATCACCGTGTTTTGGTTTGTCCTGGTTTTTTTTCTTCTTTTAAATTTTTTTTTTTTTTTTTTTTTTTTTTACATGCTTTCAATAATTAAGAGATGTGGCCATGTACTCAGCCCTCACTATACTATAGATGTGTGGCTGTTTCACCCATTTATTAAAATGGACCAGTGCATTTATCTTAGTGTATTCAGAAATTAGATCCAGTTCTTTAGGTAACTTGGAAGTTAAAAATATTTTTGTTCTAGGCTTCTGTCTCGTGGGCACAGAAGCACTGAATGGATCCAAATAGTCAGCAGGCTCCCCTTTTAAAGAGAAGCATGGGGTGGTAGTATAACTAATTGGAGGAGATTTTTAATAGGAAATAATACTGGCTATAACTCTGGCAAGGTTTGATGAAATTGTGTAGATAGCACCAATGGTCAGTTGATGCAAAGGAAACTATTTAAGTGAATAAAACCTTACAATAAATGGCTTGATAATAACATGCAGTAAGAGATGAAGGGAGGAATGAACAGACGGTTGTAACATCAAGTAGTCGTCAATATTAGAAGTCCATACTACAGATGTATTTTCTAGCTCAGAAACCTTTTTACAGGGTGAATCTAGTGACCAAGTGAAAGACTCAGTCCCACAGTGGGAACAGATAGGCCTAAGAAAGGGACCATATATATATGAAATGTACATGATCATCGTACATGGATTTTGTATTTATAAGTGGTATCCTTTGATCTATGTGCATTACCAGAAACTATTATGCATGCCTTGTTTTAATTTTTAATGACCATTATTCCAGAGAGTACAACAGGAGGGACGAAGATGCCAAAATTTACAATGAAAGATGATTGTCATGCTTTTTTTTTTTCCTTTTTTTGTTTTTGTTTTTTTTTTTACAGGAAACAATGGAATTGCGCATAATACACGCTTTTTCTGTCCCTGTCCCTTTGTCTCTTTCATTCCCTCATGACTACGTGATGAGCTGTTCCAACAAGGGTGGGACTGGCTGTTGTTTGCATCATAAAATATGTAATAAATGTTTGCAATGAATAACAGGCTTTAACATTGATCCCCAATGCAGACTGATTTATTTTTTTGCCAACTTTTCCTTGGTGAGATCAGATTAGCCTTGAAAGATACTAACTTTATTTTCTGGAGTAAAAATAGCAATCCAGTATGAAAATACTACAATACAAGACCTGTGTTGTAAGTAAAGATATTATACAGAGAAATACATTATTATATGACAGATATTCATGCTTATGCATCCGTTTCATTGTTGTCAAAAAATAGGTCTGTGCAGTCTTGACATGATAAATGAGGTAGGAAGAAGAAAAATAAACGTATTCAGGTTGCAGACAATTAATTCGTTCTGACTTCTGTTACGAAATATTGGAGAGTCTGACCTCTTAGGCCTCAGTATGAAACCATTTGAAAAGCACTTGTAAAGCTGAGCTTGCTTTCTAGTAGTCCTCCCTGTTAAAAAATAAAACGAAGGAGAGTGACTTTTGGAGAGAACTGCTTACAATTCACAGACATTAAGTGAGACAAAGGGCAAGAACAAGATGTAGCGTATTTGTAGAGGGTCACAAGTCCAACGGGTTGGTAACAACTGGTGTGAACTGCACTGACTTATGAGGTGTTCTTAACTTGAAGTGCTACGCCTCCCTCCAAAATGTAGAAATAAAAAGAACATTAAAATGAAAATCTTCAAGTACAAGCTCCTCCACATGTTCAAGACCGTCCTTAAGTAAATGTTCAAAAAATACTTCCACCACTGTTCTCTTGATTCAACAGTTACAGCTGAAATATTTACATCAGTTTGTTCCTGCAGGATTACATAACCACATGTCACCATGGAAGTTATGTAAAAAGCATATCAGCTCTGTGTTATATCACCTCGGTACAAGCACAGCACTGTAACACCACAAGGTGGTGCACACAACCTGAAAAAGGACAGTTTTAGGTGTGCTTGTAGGGATTACAGTAAATCACACCTCAGCAGGAACTACAGCAAGTGAGGCATTAAGAACAGAAGAGCAGTTTTGTAGAGAGGATGAAGATTTTATTTTATTTTTTACATAAAATTTAAATGTCTGATCGTATTTTTTTTTAAAAAAAGTTTTATCCTAATAATTAATATCAGTTTTCCAGCATTGTGTTCCAGCCAGCAGATAAGATTAGCTTCAGTATTTAAAAACATAATGCACTTCCAAAGTTTTTCTGTGTAAATAATTGTGCTACTTTGCAAAATCTGAGTTTTTTTGCTGAACTGGAAGCTTTTAAAATACATGAACAGCACAATGCCTCTGTATTCTAAACACGTCTTCATTTATTGTCACCTTTACAGTCATATTTGGCAGCCAGTGTCAATACGAAAAAGTTGGAGTTTCCTTGAATGAGCCACACATGATTTTTGTTTTTTGTTGTTATTTTATTGTTATCTAAAAGTTGCTTTAAAATATGCAATTCATCAGCCACTATATACTTACATTTTATTTTCCCAGGACAGTGTATATTTTTGCTTGGTATTCTTATACTTTCCTACATATCTTTGTATGTTTAGGACATATTGTTCTACCCAAGTTTATCTTATCTATTTAAAGCATGACCCATCAAAAAATATGCAGAAAATGTAATTTTTTTTTGGAACTGAGATGTTTATTAACCGTTTTAACAATATCCACCCAGAACATGCAACTGTTTGTTACTGGATTTGTTTCACTGTTGGATCTGGTCGAAAAGCATTTAGGTTCATGTTAAGGCTCCTTAACCCTCATGTCATCCTGCGGGTCAAAATTGACCTGTTTTAAAGTTTGAAAATGTGGAGAAAAAAAAGTATTTTCACAGTGAAACTTCTGATTACCACATTTTTAACATTTTTGGGAAATCTTTGAACATTTTTTGGTGGAAAAAAGAAATGTTAAAAATGTTTCTTCAGAACATTCACATAAAAATCAACCAAAATCCAGCAAAATTCGCTGGATTTTGGTTGATTTTTATGTGAATGTTCTTAAAGAAAATATTAGAAGTTTTACTGATATATATGTCATCACTTTAGATATTTTTCTGATTTTTTTGGAAGATTTTTAGTCATTTTTTGAAAATATTTACAACAATTTTCTTGCCAAATTTGGGGGATTTAAAAAAAAAAAAAAACTTTTAGGGGAATTTTCTTCCTGAAGGTTTTGCATATTTTCAGAAATTTGGGGAATTTTTTTGATTTTTTTCAGACAAGGAAACAATATTTTTTGGTGCCCATAAATGAGGACAACAGGAGGGTTAATG
Source organism: Amphiprion clarkii (assembly GCA_027123335.1). NCBI lineage: Eukaryota > Metazoa > Chordata > Actinopteri > Pomacentridae > Amphiprion > Amphiprion clarkii. Next base: position 31,818,252 of record CM049581.1, on the reverse strand, counting down.
AAACTGACTGAAAGAGAACACAGAAATTAAAGCTGCAAGCAGCGTTGGACGGGTCCTCGCATCCGTGCCGGTCGGCGAATCCACGCACGTCCACCAGGCGGCGCCGCGACCGAGAGTGCCTGTCGGCCTACGGATGCGACGTGGGCCGGACTCTGATCACACGTGTAAAATTTCAGGCAGATTGGAGCATGTTCAGGCTATTTATAGACCTTTTCCTGTCCATCCACCGGGTGGCGCTGCGACCGAGAGTGTATATTGGCCTACGGATGTGATCAGTGTCGGAGTCTGATCGCGCATACAAAATTTCAGGCAGATCGGACCATGTCCAGGCCAGTTATAGAGCATTTCCCGTCCATCCAACAGGTGGCGCTATGGCTGTGGCTGTATTTCAGCATGTGAATGTCATCAGGGCGGGACTCTGATCATACATGTAAAGTTTGAGGCAGATTGGAGCATGTTTAGGGCAGTTACACAGCAGTTGATGTTTCATGGCGAAGCATCAAAATTCACGAGGCCGCCATGGCCACGCCCTCAGACTTAAGGTGAGCATTTTGATAACTTTTGTTCACCCATGCCTGGAGTACATCCTGGCCGAATTTCAGCTCTCTCGGTGTTACCCTGTTTGAGTTTATAGCTTTTGAAAATGTACAAAAATGACCCAAAATCGTCAAAACGTATGACATATAATTCAAAATGGCCGACTTCCTGTTGGGTTTTGGCCATGGGTGTCAATTACATTTTTGTGTGTCTTGACGAGTTACATAAGCCTTCCAAGTTTCATAATTCTAGCTAAAACGTACTGGCCGTAGTAACTGTTTGAAATTTTCCAGGTGGCGCTATGGAGCCATTTTGCCACACACATGTGCAGTTTCCCTTAATTATGAAATGGGTTGCCGGTCCAGATATGTGTGGTAATTTTGGCGAGCGTTTGAGCATTTTTAACCTGTCAAAAAGTACTTTGTTTATTACGGCAACGATGCGTTGCCACGGCAACAGTGTTTTACGAATCGTCAAAATCTTCACACCGAGGCATCGTCTCGGGGTGACCACTGAGCTGACCAATTATCAAGATGATATAACAAAGTTTCCGGCAATGGTAGGTGCAAATGTAATGACAAATACTTCCTCTTGCCAATAGGTGGCGCTATGAGTATTTCTAAATTTATGAGTGTGAATGTGTTCAGACCCGGACTGGTGTCCACCATATCAAGTTTGGTCCAGATTGGACCATTTCCAGCTGAGATATTAATAATTCAATTTTCATGGCGAGAAATCGAAATTCGCCGCGCTGCCACAGACACGCCCCTTGACGACGAGTCACCATTTTCTCTGGGAATCATCATCAATGTATTCTGGCTTATGTCACCGAATTTGAGGTGAATCTGATCAACGTGCTAAGAATAGTACATCAAAGTGTGAAAAATGTCTATTTCCTGCTACCACAAGGTGGCGCTATGACTGTGAATGGATATAACCATATGGATGTTGTCAGGGCTGGACATTGATCACACATGTAAAATTTCAGGCAGATTGGAGCATGTACAGCTGAGTTAGACACCACTTCCTGTTTCATGGCGAAGGATCCATTTTTTTGGGAGTCGCCATGGCCACGCCCTTTGAAATGAGATGAACATTTTGATAACTTTTGATCAGGTTGCGTGTTTGCATGTATTGGCCAAATTTGACGTCTCTCGGATTTATCTCCGATGAGTTATTAAATTTGAAAAATTTACAGCTAATACAAGATGGCTGACTTCCTGTTGGGTTTCGGGCATGGCCATGATTGACTTTTTTGGGTTTCCTGATGTGCTGAATATGCATACAAAATATTGTAGCTGTAGATTAAACGTCGTGCAAGTTGGCCTAATGACCAAATTTTCAATTTTCCAGGGGGCGCTATGGAGCCATTTTGCCACACACATCCGCAACTCCCATAAAATATCAAATTTTTCGCCAGTCCTGACGAGCATGCCAAGTTTGACGCGTTTTGGGGTATGATAAGGCCGCCAAATTTGAGTTTCAAAAAACGGGAAAAGAGTGCGGAATAATAATAATAATAATAAGAAACCCTAGGGTTTCAATAGGGTCTTCGCACCATTCGGTGCTCGGACCCTAATTAGCCACCTTGGAACAACATTTAGCTAAAAGGCAGCACATATGTGGTATAATTACACAAGTATTTGATGCATGTTTATAATAAAATCAGCATTTCTGTGTGCTTTTCTTTGATATGAGGTTATTTTATCATCCTTCCTGCACCGTCAGGTTAAAGTGATCCTTTAAACAGCTCAGCAGGAAAGATGCAGCTGAACACATGTGCAGGGATTCACCATGAAGCCAACATGACAAGGAAGAAAATCCAAACAGTCTTCATCTACCCCTTTGAAGTCTCATGTCCCACAGTGGCAGCTCTGTCTCCACACTACATACAGGTGCTGGTCATATAATTAGAATATCATGAAAAAGTTTATTTCAGTAATTCCATTCAAAAAGTGAAACTTGTATATTATATTCAGTCATTACACACACCCTGATATATTTCAAATGTTTATTTCTCTTAATTTTGATGATTATACCTGAATACTAATGAAAATCCCAAATTCAGTATCTCAGAACTTTAGAATATTGTGGAAGGGTTCAATATTGAAGACACCTGGTGCCACACACTAATCAGCTAATTAACTCAAAACATCTGCAAAGGGCAAGAGACAAAAGGTCATTGCTAAAGAGGCTGGCTGTTCAGAGCTCTGTGTCCAAGCACATCAATAGAGAGTTGAAGGGAAGGAAAAGATGTGGCAGAAAAAAGTGGACAAGCAATAGGGATAACCGCACCCTGGACAGGACTGTGAAACGAAACCCATTCAAAAATGTCGGGGAGATTCACAAAGAGTGGACTGCAGCTGGAGTCAGTGCTTCAAGAACCACCACGCACAGACGTGTGCAAGACATGGGTTTCAGCTGTTGCATTCCTTGTGTCAAGCCACTCTTGAACAAGAGACAGTGTCAGAAGCGTCTCGTCTGGACTAAAGACAAAAAGGACTGGACTGCTGCTGAGTGGTCCACAGTTATGTTCTCTGATGAAAGTGAATTTTGCATGTCCTTTGGAAATCAAGGTCCCAGAGTCTGGAGAAAGACAGAAGAGGCACAGAATCCATGTTGCTTGAGGTCGAGTGTAAAGTTTCCACAGTCAGTGATGGTTTGGGGTGCCATGTCATCTGCTGGTACTGGTCCACTGTGTTTTCTTAGGTTCAAGGTCAACACAGCCATCTACCAGGAAGTTTTAGAGTACTTCATGCTTCCTGCTGCTGATCAACTTTATGGAGATGCAGATTTCATTTTCCAACAGGACTTGGCACCTGCACATAGTGCCAAAGCTACCAGTACCTGGTTTAAGGACCATGGTATCCCTGTTCTTAATTGGCCAGCAAACTTGCCTGACCTTAACCCCATAGAAAATCTATGGGGTACTGTGAAGAGGAAGATGCGATACGCCAGACCCAACAATGTAGAAGAGCTGAAGGCCACTATCAGAGCAACCTGGGCTCTCATGACACCTGAGCAGTGCCACAGACTGATCGAGTCCATGCCATGCCGCATTGCTGCAGTAATTCAGGCAAAAGGAGCCCCAAGTATTGAATGCTGTACATGCTCATACTTGTCATGTTCATACTTTTCAGTTGGCCAACATTTCTAGAAATCCTTTTTTGTATCGGTCTTAAGTAATATCCAAGTCGGACTAATAAACTGCAGCGTGCGTCAACATATTAACATCTATCTGAGAATGTGCACAACTCTGAGAGTAAACTGAACACACATCATGTACTTCTGGATGCAACGTGTTCTGTACATATGCTGTATTCCAAATCACTTCCTTCTTCTTTTTACTTCCAGTCTGAACTCCAGCTGCCCTCATAAAGTCCTGATTGTTTCATGCAGCACGGATACAACTAATAATCACTTCAACTTTCACCGTCTGTGGAGTGAAATGGGCTGTCATCTGTTTGCTCTCTAAGCTTGTTGCTACTCGTGTAATGTTGATGACGTAACTGTGCAGAGGATTGTGGCTCAGAATGGACGGAAAAGCATTTGGCTGCACACTTCAGAATCCCTCCACATGTAGTAGAAATCCTGGTTTTAGTAAACTACATTTAACATGCTGTGTATCAGGACAGAATAAATCTGTTTCTGGTGTCATACATACATGGAAATATTGGAACGCAGACATAGTTTCAACATTTTCTTCAAACTCACTAAAAGTTTAAAGGACAAAAAATGAAAACTGCTTTAACAAGGAAGACAGAAACAGTAGAAGTAAAAGTTTTTCACACCCACACCATGGTACACAGATACATGCAGACTGTGCAGTAGATCAGAGAGACACTTACATCCACTTCAACGTCTCCATTGAGGAGAAACTCCCTCAGCACCTCTGGGAAGTCCTTCAAGGCTGTTGGAAAACCATCCAGGAGACCTTGTGAAGCTGATGGAGAGAATGCCAAGAGTGTGCAAAGCTGTCATCAAAGCACAAAGGGGGCTACTTTAAAGAATCTAAAATATAAAACATAATCTGGTTTAACATTTTTTCAGTACACTACATAATTCCATATGTGTTCTTTCACAGTTTTGTTGTCTCCAGTATTCATTTACAAAGTGGACAGTAATTAAAATCAATAAAAACCACTGAATGAGAATGTGTGTCCTAACTGTTGACTGATATCTAGCAATTGTGTCCGCTTGCACTTGACAAAGGCCACTAAAATGAACGTAACAGTTAAAAATGAGGAAACCAAAAATGCTAGTGCAGTTGGATTTAATATGCTGCCACAGGCTAAGCTAGCAAAACTCTGTCCAACTTTGCTACTGCAGTGTGAGCCGCTGTGGAGCTCAGAAAACACTTTCTGTTCCACATGTCCCGCTGGTTTAAAGTCTTACCTGTTGGCCGGCCAACAAAATATACAGAACAGGGCTAGCTAAATGGCTAACAAAATATACAGAACAAGGCTAGCTAACCGGCTAACAAAATATACAGAACGGGGCTAGCTAACGGCTAACAAAATATACAGAACAGGGCTAGCTAACCGGCTAACAAAATATACAGAACAGGGTCAGCTAACTAGGCAATACAATTTACCAAACGTTGCTAGCTAGCAAATCCGAGCAGTGGCGCCAAGGTGGTGACGTCATCGACCACGCTGCCTGCTCTGGACCAATCAGCAGCCGTAGCTCCGCCGCTCTCTAGAAGTTTCTGCTCAGCCTGCAGATGCAGCTTCGTCGTCGCCACGTCTGGACACGTCTGGAAACATCTGGAAACATCAGGACACATCAGGACACGTCGTCGGCAGGAGAGGACACGTCCACGTCCGCGGAGAAGTTGCTGCTGGCAGTGCTTTTGGCGTTACATACGGTAAGAAGATAAATTCTTTTAACCAGTAGCGTTGTGTTGTTGTACATTAAGTTGGCGACATGTCAAGAGTTGTGTTTTGTCATTTTTGAGCGTTTTTGGACTGCAGTTGGTCCAGACTAAGAGGCTAATTGAGCTAGCGGGCTAATTTAGCTAGCGGGCTAAAGCAGAACTGGTGTTCAACGGCTAGCGAGTTAACTTGGCTTCTGAATACTTGTGTTAATTACTGCTGCAGTTGTCTATCATTATTAGCGTGAGCTTCTCAGCTTGTATCTCTCAAAAAGGTTATTTCACTTTAAAGTTAACTGAAACCCATTCAGCTGCACCGAAGTTCAATATCCACTGGTTTGAATTAAACTGCTCTTCACTTAATATTACACTTTGTGTGTCTCGGTTGTGTGTGTGTGTGTGTGTGTGTGTGTGTGTGTGTGTGTGTGTGTGTGTGTGTGTGTGTGTATGTTGTGTTTCTGTCGTGTCTGTCATGTCTCTGTGTCCGTTGTGTGTCCGTTGCATCTCTGCTGTGTCTGTTGTGTCTCTATTGTGTGTGTGTTGTGTTGACCTCCTTGTGTAGTCGGCTGAACAGGTACTGTTGTGTCACCACCTTGAACCAGTTGGTTTGAATTAAACTGCTCTTCACTTAATATTGCACATTACCTTTGATTTTTCATAATTTCATTACATCCCCTCTCTCTTCAACTGCTGAAGTTTAGTACAGTGTGTTAAGTGAGATTTATAGTGTATAAACTAACAACCAGCCATTGTTTACTATTTATTATTTACCGTATTTGTAGTACAACACAAGATGGCACATCCTACATGTAGAGGCCTATTGAAGAGCCTACAATAAATCATCTCAAATAAAACAAATGTTAAAATCCTACATTTTATAAAGACGAAAAACATTTAACTGTACACATTTTTTTAAATTTGCAGTTGATAAAACAGCTTTCAGCATTTTCATATGTGTGTGTGTGTGTAATGTTGTGTGTGCGTTTTGGGGTGTCTTTGGTTGTTTTATTTATCATTCCGAGCAGTATTTGCTATATATAATATATTCTTTTAACAAGCCTTGTTATAGTGTATTAATCACTGGGCATGTTGGTCCTATCATTTCTGGGTCTATTTCCTGTGTCTCTGTTGTGTGTGTGTGTTGTGTGTCTGCTATGTGACTGTGTCTCTAGTGTGTGTGTGTGTGTGTGTGTGTGAGATGTCTGTTGTGTCTCTGTTATGTGTGTTGTGTCTCTGCTATGTCTCTATTGTGTCTCTGTTGTGTGTGTTGTGTCTGCTATGTTTCTATTGTGTCTCTGATGTGTGTCTGTTGTGTCTCAGTCGTGTGTGTGTTGTGTTCACCTCTTTGTGTACTCAGTTGAGCAGGTACTGTTGTGCCTCTTTTGTGTGTGTGTGTGTTGTCTGTTGTGTCTCCATTGTGTGTGTGAGATGTTTCTGTTGTGTTTCTATTGTGTGTGTGTGTTGTGTCTCTGTTGTGTGTGTGGTGTGTCTGTTGTGTCTCTATTGTGTGTGTGTGTTGTGTTCACCTCTTTGTGTAACCAGTTGAGCAGGTACTGTTGTGTCTTTTTTGTGTGTCTGTGTTGTGTGTGTTGTGTCTGTTGTGTCTCTGCTATGTTTCTATTGTGTCTCTTTTGTGTGTCTGTTGTGTGTGTGTGGTGAGTCTTTTGTGTCTCGTGTGTGTGTGTGATGTCTGTTGTGTCTCTTATGTGTGTTGTGTCTCTGCTATGTCTATATTGTGTCTCTATTGTGTGTGTTGTGTGTTGTGTCTCTGCTATGTTTCTATTGTGTCTCTGATGTGTGTCTGTTGTGTCTCAGTCGTGTGTGTGTTGTGTTCACCTCTTTGTGTACTCAGTTGAGCAGGTACTGTTGTGTCTCTTTTGTGTGTGTGTGGTGTTTCTGTTGTTTCTATTGTGTGTATGTGTTGTGTCTCTGTTGTGTGTGTGGTATGTCTGTTGTGTCTCTATTGTGTGTGTGTGTGTGTGTGTGTGTGTGTTTTGTTCACCTCTTTGTGTAGCCAGTTGAGCAGGTACTGTTGTGTCTCTTTTGTGTGTCTCTGTTGTGTGTGTGGTATTTCTGTTGTGTCTCTATTGTGTGTGTGTGTGTGTGTTGTGTTCACCTCTTTGTGTAGCCAGTTGAGCAGGTACTGTTGTGTCTCTTTTGTGTGTCTCTATTGTGTGTGTTGTGTCTCTGCTACGTTTCTATTGTGTCTCTTTTGTGTGTCTGTTGTGTGCGTGTGGTGAGTCTTTTGTGTCTCCATTGTGTGTGTGTGTTTGGTGTTTCTGTTTTGTCTCTATTGTGTGTATGTGTTGTGTTCACCTCTTTGTCTAGCCAATTGAGCAGGTACTGTTGTCTCTTTTGTGTGTCTCTGTTGTTTGTGTCTCTAGTGTGTGTGTGTGTGTGTGTGTGTGTGTGTGTGTGTGTGTGTGTGTGTGTGTGTGTGTGTGTGTGTGTGTGTGTGTTGTGTTGACCTCCTTGTGTAGTCGGCTGAACAGGTACTGTTGTGTCACCACCTTGAACCAGTTGGTTTGAATTAAACTGCTCTTCACTTAATATTGCACATTACCTCTGATTTTTCATAATTTCATTACATCCCCTCTCTCTTCAACTGCTGAAGTGTAGTACAGAGTGTTAAGTGAGATTAATTGTGTATAAACTAACAACCAGCCATTGTTTACTATTTATTACTTACTGTATTTGTAGTACAACACAAGATGGCACATCCTACTTGTAGAGGCCTATTGAAGAGCCGACAATAAATCATCTCAAATAAAACAAATGTTAAAATCCTACATTTATAATGAAGAAAAACATTTAACTGTACACATTTTTAAATTTGCAGTTGATAAAACAGCTTTCAGCATTTTCATATGTGTGTGTGTGTGTAATGTTGTGTGTGCGTTTTGGGGTGTCTTTGGTTGTTTTATTTATCATTCCTAGCAGTATTTGCTATATATAGTATATTCTTTTAACAAGCCTTGTTTTAGTGTATTAATCACTTGGCATGTTGGTCCAATTGGTTTTGAGTCTATGACCCAACTTTAATTTTTATTTTTGCATTTGTTTTGTAATATTTTTGAACAATTAAAGTTGTGGGATTTTGTAGCTTGTGCAGTTTTACATCCACTTGAAGAACTGGTGCTAGTAATAAAAAATAAATAGTAACATCTTTATTCACCTTCCATAGGTTTTCACTTTAGTTAAGTCCTCAGGTTCACATTGTGAATGACTGTTTTTATGTAATAAGCTCCTTTGTTGTGATCGTTACCATGACTAGCTAAGGCAGTGAAACTAATTCTACCTCGGCGCACACAATAAATGCTTAAAGCTAAATGAAAATGTATATGTATGCTTTCAGGGAAAGATGAGTTTCAGTGCTGCCACAGTTAACTGACAGAAATTAGACACCAATAAGCAACCCCGAAAAAAAATGACCCACAAAAAACAACCTGATTTGTATTTGTTGAGGCTTTGGCCATAATGTACTGCATTTTCACTTTGGGTTCTTTTTATAAGAGAGCTGTAGGACAAGACTCGTCCACTCACTTGTGAAGGATTCGCAAGTTTTCTTTTCATGGACTTAAAACTTGTACATCTCAAATAATACAGGTGAATTGTGTAAAAGTTAGTGCTCCAGTTGTTTACCTACGAGAGGACGATTTTATTTGTGTAGAAACATTTTCTGACATTTTCAACCTGAAAATGAGGACTCTATTTTAAAATGTCCTCATTTGGTTTTGTTTGAGAGAGAGAGGTTTTTAGAGATGTCTATTTATCACATTATAAATCCAAAATAGTGTTAATAGCTCTTTTGTTGCAGGATAGGTTTTGACAGCTGACAACTGTTTAAGAGAATAGGTTCTTAAAAAACAGTGTATATGTAATGTACTGCTGCTATTATACTACAGCTAATATGCGACATCTAGTGTATTGCAGTTAATGTATTGCAGCAGATGTGTTACAGCTAATGAACTACAGCTAATATACTATAGCGAATGTCTGAGAGCTAATGTACTAAATCTTCTGTGTTACAGCCAGTGGAGTGCAGCCAGTGGGTTGGATCTGTCGGTGTGTGGCCAGTGGGTCTGGATGTGTTGGTGTGCGGTACATCTGTTGTACCGCAGCTAATGTTTAAGAGCTCATATTTTGCATATATTGTACCGCAGCTAATGTATACGAGCTCTTTTTGTGCATGTATTGTACCGCAGCTGATGTAAAAGAGCTCATTTTTTTGCATCTATTGTACCACAGCTAATGTTTAAGAGCTAATGTTTTGTTACAGCTAATGTACTACTAATGTGCAGGTGTTCGAGCCCAAGTGTTCCAGCAAAAGTGTTCCAGCAAAAGTGTTCCAGCCAAGTTGAAAGCTGTGCAGGGAGAGGATCCAGCTCAAGCTATTTGATCACAGGTGTCCGTTCGCTCGCTCGCTCCCAACGCCGCCCTTCGCTCGCTCGCTCCCTCCGCCGCCCTTCGCTTGCTCGTTCGCTCGCTTGGTCCGCCCTTCGCTCGCTCGCTCGGTCCGCCACCCTTTGCTCGTTCGCTCGCTCCGCCGCCCTTCGCTCGCTCCGCCGCCTTTCGCTCGCTCGCTCCGCCTGTGATCAGATAGCTTGAGCTGGATCCTCTCGCTGCACAGCTTTCAACTTGGCTGGAACACTTTGCCTGGAACTCTTTGGCTGGAACACTTAGGCTGGAACACTTGGGCTGGAAGACCTTTGCATTGTGTATTGTACCGCAGCTAATGTAAAAGAGCTCATTTTTTTGCATCTATTGTACCGCAGCTACTGTACACGAGCTCATTTTGTGCATGTATTGTACCGCAGCTAATATTTAAGAGCTCGATTTTTGCATCTATTGTACTGCAGCTAATGTCTAAGAACTAATGTCTTGCATCTATTGTACCGTGGCTAATGTCTAAGAGCTAATGTTTTGCATCTGTTGTACCGCAGCTAATGTATACGAGCTCATTTTTTGTATCTGTTGTTACGCAGCTAATATTTAAGAGCTCAGTTTTTGCATGCATTGTACCGCAGCTAATGTATACGAGCTCATTTTTTTTTGCATCTGTTGTACCGCAGCTAATGTTTAAGAGCTCATTTTTTGCATGTATTGTACCGCAGCTAAAGTACACGAGCTCATTTTGTGCATGTATTGTACCGCAGCTTATACGAGCTCATTTTTTGTGTCTTTTGTACCACAGCTAATGTTTAAGAGCTCATTTTTTGCATGTATTGTACCGCAGCTAATATTTAAGAGCTCGATTTTTGCATCTATTGTACCGCAGCTAATGTCTAAGAGCTAATGTCTTGCATCTATTGTACCGCAGCTAATGTCTAAAAGCTAATGTTTTGCATCTATTTTACCACAGCTAATGTCTAATAGCTAATGTTTTGCATCTCTTGTACCGCAGCTAATGTATACGAGCTCATTTTGTGCATGTATTGTACGGCAGCTAGTGTATATGTGCTAATTTTTTGTATCTGTTGTACCGCAGCTAATATTTAAGAGCTCAGTTTCTGCATGTATTGTACAGCAGCTAATGTATATGAGCTCAGTTTTTGTATCTGTTGTACCGCAGCTAATATTTTATAGCTCAGTTTTTGCCTCTATTGTATCACAGCTAATGTTTAAGAGCTCATTTTTTGCATGTATTGTACCGCAGCTAATGTATACGAGCTCATTTCTTTACATGTATTGTACCGTAGCTAATGTATAAGAGCTCAATTTCTTGCATCTATTGTACTGCAGCTAATGTACACGAGCTCATTTTGTGCAAATATTGTACCGCAGCTAATATTTAAGAGCTCGATTTTTGCATCTATTGTACTGCAGCTAATGTCTAAGAACTAATGTCTTGCATCTATTGTACCACAGCTAACGTCTAAGAGCTAATGTTTTGCATTTGTTGTACCGCAGCTAATGTATACGAGCTCATTTTGTGCATGTATTGTACCGAAGCTAATGTATACGAGCTCATTTTTTGTATCTGTTGTACCGCAGCTAATATTTAAGAGCTCAGTTCTTGCATGTATTGTACCGTAGCTAATGTATACAAGCTCATTTTTTTTTTGCAACTGTTGTACCGCAGCTAATGTTTAAGAGCTCATTTTGTGCATGTATTGTACCGCAGCTAATATTTAAGAGCTCCATTTTTGCATCTATCGTACCGCAGCTAATGTATACGAGCTCTTTTTGTGCATGTATTGTACCGCAGCTTATACGAGCTCATTTTTTGTGTCTTTTGTACCACAGCTAATATTTAAGAGCTCAGTTTTTGCATGTATTGTACCGCAGCTAATGTATACGAGCTCATTTTTTTGCATCTGTTGTACCCCAGCTAATGTTTAAGAGCTCAATTTTGCATGTATTGTACCGCAGCTAATGTCTAAGAGCTCTTGTTTTACATCTGTTGTACCGCAGCTAATGTATACGAGCTCTTTTTGTGCATGTATTGTACCGCAGCTTATACGAGCTCATTTTTTGTGTCTTTTGTACCACAGCTAATATTTAAGAGCTCAGTTCTTGCATGTATTGTACCGCAGCTAATGTATACAAGCTCATTTTTTTTGCATCTGTTATACCGCAGCTAATGTTTAAGAGCTCATTTTTTGCATATATTGTACCGCAGCTAATGTACATGAGCTCATTTTGTGCATGTATTGTACCGCAGCTTCTACGAGCTCATTTTTTGTGTCTTTTGTACCCCAGCTAATATTTAAGGGCTCAGTTTTTGCATGTATTGTACCGCAGCTAATGTATACGAGCTCATTTTTTTTGCATCTGTTGTACCCCAGCTAATGTTTAAGAACTCAATTTTGCATGTATTATACCGCAGCTAATGTCTAAGAGCTCTTGTTTTACATCTGTTGTACCGCAGCTAATGTATACGAGCTCTTTTTGTGCATGTATTGTACCGCAGCTTATGCGAGCTAATTTTTTGTGTCTTTTGTACCACAGCTAATATTTAAGAGCTCAGTTTTTGAATGTATTGTACCGCAGCTAATGTATACGAGCTCATTTTTTTTGCATCTGTTGTACCGCAGCTAATGTTTAAGAGCTCATTTTTTGCATGTATTGTACCGCAGCTAATGTACACGAGCTCATTTTGTGCATGTATTGTACCGCAGCTAATATTTAAGAGCTCCATTTTTGCATCTATTGTACCGCAGCTAATGTATACGAGCTGTTTTTGTGCATGTATTGTACCGCAGCTTATAGGAGCTCATTTTTTGTGTCTTTTGTACCACAGCTAATATTTAAGAGCTCAGTTTTTGCATGTATTGTACCGCAGCTAATGTATACGAGCTCATTTTTTTACATCTGTTGTACCCCAGCTAATGTTTAAGAACTCAATTTTGCATGTATTGTACCGCAGCTAATGTCTAAGAGCTCTTGTTTTACATCTGTTGTACCGCAGCTAATGTATACGAGCTCTTTTTGTGCATGTATTGTACCGCAGCTTATAGGAGCTCATTTTTTGTGTCTTTTGTACCACAGCTAATATTTAAGAGCTCAGTTCTTGCATGTATTGTACCACAGCTAATGTATACAAGCTCATTTTTTTGCATCTGTTGTACCGCAGCTAATGTTTAAGAGCTCATTTTTTGCATATATTGTACCGCAGCTAATGTACACGAGCTCATTTTGTGCATGTATTGTACCGCAGCTAATATTTAAGAGCTCCATTTTTGCATCTATTGTACCGCAGCTAATGTATACGAGCTCTTTTTGTGCATGTACTGTACCGCAGCTCATAGGAGCTCATTTTTTGTGTCTTTTGTACCACAGCTAATATTTAAGAGCTCAGTTTTTGCATGTATTGTACCGCAGCTAATGTATACGAGCTCATTTTTTTGCATCTGTTGTACCCCAGCTAATGTTTAAGAACTCAATTTTGCATGTATTGTACCGCAGCTTATAGGAGCTCATTTTTTGTGTCTTTTGTACCACAGCTAATATTTAAGAGCTCAGTTTTTGCATGTATTGTACCGCAGCTAATATTTAAGAGCTCCATTTTTGCATCTATTGTACCGCAGCTAATGTATACGAGCTCATTTTTTTGCATCTGTTGTACCCCAGCTAATGTTTCAGAGCTCAATTTTGCATATATTGTACCACAGCTAATGTCTAAGAGCTCATGTTTTACATCTGTTGTACCGCAGCTAATGTATACGAGCTCTTTTTGTGCATGTATTGTACCACAGCTTATACGAGCTCATTTTTTGTGTCTTTTGTACCA